>JAODXP020000021.1:32690246-32734838 GCA_027497455.2 Sardinella longiceps | reverse complement strand
TCTTTCATGTCCTCTTCCTTCACCTTTGCACCTGGTGCCACCTGGTGGTCATGACTGATCCTGCAGTCTGAGGATGAGTCTGCTGCTCCATCTCAGTATGGTGATGAGAAGATTCACGCAATCCAGATCTGGAAAAATTTAAGAGAATGGATAATATTAATGACAAATATTATTAAAACAATAATGGACATCTCAAACACACACTCATACTTACAACATACGGCATACACACACACGTATACACAAACACTTTGAACATATACACACACACTGCCCCGCCCTGCAGTTTACATCATGCCTTTAACTGGGTGTCTCTATGCAGACACTCCGACAATTATTATTTTAAAAGATAATTAATCTAGTAATATTTTTTTTACTGCATTATAGTGTCAAACTGTGACATGTCAGTCATCAGTGTCATGTCCAGCATTAGATGGTGTTCTGATCTAAAGCACTCTTGTTCTAAGTAGGTAAAATGTGAGACTAAAAAGACTTCAATTGTACTTCAATTAGATAGGCCTTGTGATTATTCAGCTTGGCGATAGCCAGGCTATCAATTAGATAGGCCACAGGCAAAGATCAACCCTCTCTGCTACAAGTGTTGCAATGACAATGCAGAGCTGTCTGCACTGTGAATATGCACCTCCAGGGGCACTGCAAGACATTTTGGGCCCAATGACAAGAAATATTTTAATATCAATATTTTAATATCAAATATTAATTTTAATGTTAACATTTTCTCTGAGCCCCCTGTCAGTGAGAATCATCCTAACACCCCCCGCACCCCCACCTTTCCTTTTTTTCACAGCCTGTGTCAAGACAGTGTGAAAAAGTCAAGTGATTTGACCTTTGATTCATGCTACTTGATTTATTTTACACTAACGTTATGTAGTGTATCACAGTCTCCATGCTAACTTACTCAATTGCCTTCCCTGTAGGCTAATAACAATAAAAATGGACAACACATCTGGCTTCATTGTAACGTTACTGCATCACATGCTATTACCAAGCGTATGAGAATGGATAGTGCCAATTAAAATGACTTCACCTTGCTGCAACTGAGCAAAAGGTCTGCCATTAAATAACTTTTCGTTTCAAAGGAGGGCGATACATTCGTATACGAGTCGTGACATTATGAAATTTGCACAAATATCATGCTATAGTCTGCTGCTAGCATGGCCGTTCACCCAGCTGTGTTGAGAATCTAGGCTAATTTTACAATGTAGAAACCATCAACCATCATGGTAACGGTAATCAACACTCTTGCCTTTACATTAAAAGTTATACACCAAGTTTGCATGTATTGTCCTCCATTTTATGGCATGCAGCTAAAGTTGCCTTTCTAAAGTTTGCATTCAAAGTTCGAACCACTGACCTCAAAAAACATACCTTGCTCGCACTATGCTGCTGCTGCTTCCTTTCACTCAGAGCGGTATGCTTTCACTGTGTAGCGTAGGGATCTGACAACTTTGCACAGGACCAACCCAAGAACCACCACCTAGTGGTGTGGTCATACGCCTTGTTTCAGACAGACAAAATAGTACCAATGCCTATGCATGTTTCGATCGGGCATAGACTTTCCATTGGGCTTACAGGGCATTGCCCAGTAGGGTGATGGTCATGTATGAGCCCAGGCTGTCATAATTCATTCATAACGAACAAATACACAACTGAACCCAACTGGCCCAAAAATGACCGTCGGCCCACCAGGCATTGCCCTGTATGCCCTGTGGCCAGTCCATGCCTGCTGGACAATCAGCTCAAATATCAGCTATATGTGCACGCATTTTATCTTCCTCTTATTACTTCTTTAGTCAAGAAACCAAGTGAACACAATAGCACAACTGTTCAGGTGTCAAGCTAACAGCAAACAGCAACAACAAAGTGCTTTTACCAACTTAACTCTAGGTAAGGCAGTGAATAGACATTCTCGTAAATCATTTACAATTCAAACGTGTCGTTTCTACACACGTTAGTCAATTTTGAAGTTGCTCTTGAATTTAATCTAACTTTAGTACAAGTCCAACACGCTAGAGGGCGTTATGACTTCAAATCTTAAAATGTGTAAAAAGAGTTATTCACCGAAGTAGATCTTGTTTGTTTGAGTACACTTCGTCAGTCGACTACTTCTGCTGTCTGCAATATTTAGTAGGCTAACTCAGTTTTGGAGGAGTAGGCTAGTTGTTGGATTAAATTGACTATTTTGTGTGTGAACTTTGCGAGCGATAGCCTACATAACTATTCTCTTGTCTCTCTTTCAACGGACAAGACGAAACACACAGCGCTGAGACAATAACGAAGGTTATTACTCGCATTTGATATAGTAGCACGTCACACGTAGGCTACTTGAAATATTGACGATGTGAGCGCTAAAGCCTGGCAGTAACATTGTTCTATTTTTTATCTTAATCCATGTCTGAACAAGACTCAAGTTGTAGGCTAGTTGTGAAGTATGTTGGAGAATATGATGAGACACAAGCAAGCCTGTGTGGACCTGGAGAGGGCTACTCAGTCCATCATACAAGCACTACAGGTAACGGACCGAGAGATTTCGCATCTGGTATCTGTAGCCTAGCTTGAACAAGCGCTAGTTCAACCACCTTTACCAAATATTTTTTTTCCAATATTGGGCTTCTTGTTCAGAGCACTTAGCGCATGTGTGTGTGTAGGCTAGAACCATAAAAAAAAAAAAAAAAAACATAAATTTGATGGTGGATGGTCAGGTGACGACGACAGCCCTTGTCACTAACGCTAGTATCAGCAACAACAAAAAAAAGCTTCTCTGCCATCAACCCTTCTGTACAAAATGACAGGACAGGGGATGGAAGAACTCCTGGGCAGATCTCCTTATCATTAAATAGACTTTTGATAACACGTAAAATTCATGAAGTATCTATGGGTAAAGGAGATTCTACATAGGCTACTGCTTGTGTGTAGGCTTACTAATATTATTAATTAATACTATTTATTAAAAGTTAAGGCCTGTTATCTGCTTCATCTTTTCAGCCTTCCTACAATGCATTTGACCAATGGGCTAAATGCAGGCATTCATTTGACCATTAAACTATTGTGCTTACACTCTGCCCATACGTTTACGTCACACATTTTTGATGATTCAAAAACAGCCTTATTAGATGGGCTGCACTTTTAGTAAGCTACATTTTCAAGTTGGATATCCGCCCTATCCTATGACTCCTGATGTAGGCTACCCCATCTTGTCACCAGTAGTCCAGTAGGTAATATTTTTAAAACCAATATTTGGATAGACATAACATGCTGTTTAGCCTACCCTGCACACACCTCAATACACTGTGCACTGGGTGGGCGGGGGCCCACGTTTGGAAGTTGCAGGGGGCCCCCAAGTATTTTTGTTACATCACTGGAAGAAAATACAGAATAGGAATGGGGAGAGAGGAGGGTAAAACACAACCTCCAGACTATGCTCTTACAGCAGGTGTCTCCAACCTCTTTTCCTCTGGGAGCTACACAAAATCAGCCTGGCCGAGAGCTACTTAAATTACTATTTTACATAGAATAGTTCTGGAGATTCATATTATTGTTGTTGTTGTTATTTTATTACCACACGCTGTGCAAACACTCATTTAAAGAGTTATCTAAATTGTGAGAAGAGAAACAGTAATAAAAAAACTGTGGTGTATGTTTTTTTAAAGGTTAGGAAAATAACATTTAATAACTTAATTGACTTAATAGATTTTCTTACTGCGACAATGATTAGTCATGAGTGATTGTGGCAAAAGTTGTGATTAATCTTTTTTCTTTTTTTCCCCTAATCATTATCATTTATGAAGCAAGTAAAATGTAAATGTCATTTACTGTGTGTGTGTGTGTGTGTGTGTGTGTTCAGGATGAAGTTGACAGAAATCAAGAACTCTGCAGCTTGGTCCAGCATCTAAAAGAGACTGAGGTGGTAACTGGCCGCCGTCTAAGAAGTAAGAAAGAGTTACACCAACAACTGAAGCTTAAGATGGATGATACGCAGAAATATCTAGAGGTAAATAACCCTACCTGACGTAGCCCGCCCATAATACTTCTGTTCATCTGTATTCATGGTCTGGAGGTTCTTTAACCTGAAGGGATTATAGGGCGGGGTAGTGTACTCAGTTCTGGTTTGAAACGATTGGACAGCTCGTCTAATCAGCTTCGCTCATTAGCCAGACTAAACCCTCCCCAGAAGACCGTCTCCAGACCATGAATACGGATGAACAACACCCCCCCTCCCCTCCCATCTGGACTCAATTGCCTTTGTGGAGGTGTTGGAGTTTAATGTGTTTACAGGTCAGATAAAGTTGCTGATTGCATCTTTAAAGTGCCAATGTGTGTATTTGTGTGTCTGCAGAAAGATGAAACTGCACAACATATGAATACATGTATGATGAGACACAAGCAAGCCTGTGCAGACTTAGAGAAGGCCTCTCAGTTCATCATACAAGTACTACAGGTAACACACACACACACACACACGCACACACACACACACACACACACACACACACAAGCAAGCCTGTGCAGACTTAGAGAAGGCCTCTCAGTTCATCATACAAGTACTACAGGTAACACACACACACACACACACACACACACACACACACACACAAGCAAGCCTGTGCAGACTTAGAGAAGGCCTCTCAGTTCATCATACAAGTACTACAGGTAACACACATGCACACACACACACACACACACACACACACACACACACACACACACACACACACACACACACACACAAGCAAGCTTGTGCAGACTTAGAGAAGGCCTCTCAGTTCATCATACAAGCACTACAGGTAACACACACACACACACACACACACACACACACACACACACACACACACACACACACAAGCAAGCCTGTGCAGACTTAGAGAAGGCCTTTCAGTTCATCATACAAGTACTACAGGTAACACACACACACACACACACACACACACACTACACACACACACACACACACACACACACACACACACACACACACACACACACACAAGCAAGCCTGTGCAGACTTAGAGAAGGCCTCTCAGTTCATCATACAATTACTACAGGTAACACACACACACACACACACACACACACACACACACAAGCAAGCCTGTGCAGACTTAGAGAAGGCCTCTCAGTTCATCATACAAGTACTACAGGTAGCACACACACACACACACACACACACACACACACACACACACACACACACAAGCAAGCCTGTGCAGACTTAGAGAAGGCCTCTCAGTTCATCATACAAGTACTACAGGTAACACACACACACACACACACACACACACACACACACACACACACACACACAGGCCTGTGCAGACTTAGAGAAGGCCTCTCAGTTCATCATACAAGTACTACAGGTAACACACACACACACATGCACACACACACACACACACACACACACACACACACACACACACACACACAAGCAAGCCTGTGCAGACTTAGAGAAGGCCTCTCAGTTCATCATACAAGTACTACAGGTAACAAACACACACACACACACACACACACACACACACACACACACACACAGCAAGCAAGCTTGTGCAGACTTAGAGAAGGCCTTTCAGTTCATCATACAAGTACTACAGGTAACACACACACACACACACACACACACACACACACACACACACACACACACAACCAAGCAAGCCTGTGCAGACTTAGAGAAGGCCTCTCAGTTCATCATACAAGTACTACAGGTAACACACACACACACACTCTACGTACCTCCACTACTATGTGACTCCCCACGTGATGCAGCTTATTCAGAGAACACCTACCGAGCACTAGCCAGATACACGGCACCGCCATCCTCCCTCCATGGCAGCCATCATGCACTTAACTCCACTTCTACACCCTCAAACCCCTTTGATTTTCTTTCTAGTACCTTTTCTATGTGACCCCCCAAGTGATACAGCTTTTCAGAGAACACCTCCAGCACAGCCGATACACCACCCCCATCCCTCCCTCCATGGCAGCCACCATGCAATTAACTCCACTTCTGCACCCTCAAACCCCTTTGACTTTCTTTCTAGTACCTTTTCTATGTGACCCCCCAAGTGATGCAGCTTTTCAGAGAACACCTCCAGCACAGCCGATACACCACCCCCATCCCTCCCTCCATGGCAGCCATCATGCACTTAACTCCACTTCTGCACCCTCAAACCCCTTTGACTTTCTTTCTGGTACCTTTTCTATGTGACCCCCCCTAGTGATTCTGAATGATTCCCAATGTGCACCCTAAATTCTCAAAGACTGTCATGGACTTGATTGTTAATTCTCTTTTGTAAGTCGCTTTGGATAAAAAGAATTTTCTAAACGCGTAATTGTAATGCAAACCTGAAGAATCTCTTGCCTTCCCTTCTGTGTTTTTCAGCAAATGGTGAGTCCAAGCTCTCCTCTCCATTCAGATCAGCTCTCAGCATCTGAGGAGCCACGTGTCTGTTCAGAAAAGCTGATCTCACCTGACGACCAGAATTCAGCGGTGTTCAGTTCATCCAGTGTTGAAAGACCATTAGTCCAGTGTACACCTGATTCCACCCAGAGTCCCAGTCTGCCAGCCTTACCTGATGCTCAAGATCCTCTACATTGCTCAAATGTCCAGATTACGACGCTACAGGTATCTAGGGCCCAGAATACAAGTCAACCGGCCTCTGGGATTAAAGAAGAAGATAGTGGGGATCATGTTGAAGGTCAAGGTTCACTGGTCTCTCTTGACGTCTATAATCTGGGTCAGATTGACTCTTCTAATGCCCAGAGTCTTCATCCACTGGATTTGCCTGATTCTCAGGATCCACCAGACTGTTCCAATGTCCAGATTACGAGTCTACCCGCATCGAGGGCCCAGAGTCTATGGGCTCAGATTAAAGAAGAAGGTGATAATCTTGACCCCTGTAATCTGGATCAACTGGTCTCTCCTGACCCCTGTAATCTGAGTCCGCTAGTCTTTGCTGATGCCCAGATGCTGTCGATGTCTTCAATCTCAGGGATTATAAAGGAAGATGATGGTGGTGAATATGGCAGTGGAGATTACAATCAGCTTGGTAAGCAGTATTGAGGGAAGGACGGAGACACAAACATACGCAGACACACACACACACACACACACACACACACACACACAATCAGTTTCATTCCCTAAATCTTATTTTCCATTTTGGTCTGTTCCTCCAGCAGAAAGAATGGATCCCAAAACTGACCAGAGATTCTCCTCAGATGAAAATGTGAAAACGGAACAGATTCAGGTACTGATTTTGTGTTACCGTTAAACTGTACTGTGTGTGTGTCTTATGTTTTAAACACTTGAATGAGTTGCAACTGAGTGATGAGTAGGATAATGACTTTTGAAGTGTTCTGATACACGTTGGAAGGCGTGTGTTATTTGGCCATAACCACAGGCCAGTTTACACTCTGCAATTCAATTCAATTCAATTCAATTTTATTTGTAGAGCGCTCAAATACAGTGCATTGTCTCGCTGCGCTTTACAGACAGTACGGGAAGCATCCATGAGAAACAGGGGCAAGGAAAAACTCCCCTTGCTTTATAAATAATTTGTTTTTCTAGGAAGAAACCTTGGGCAGATCCACGCCTCATGGACTCAGCCTACCTGCCTGGGGCCTAATAAAGTATCCGTAAAGTCTGATGCATAGATTGACCATGGTTTACAACAGAACAGCATGAGTACTGGATGTAGTCAGAGATAATATACAGAGATAATATACACATACTTTGTGTGACAGTCAGGGGATGGAGTCAGTAGTTGGAGTGGGATTAGAGTTCATCGGGTGTTGGTGGCCATTTAGGTAGTGGTCATCAGGGGGCTGAGTGATGAGTAGGATAATGACCTTTGAAGTGTTCTGATACAGAGCTTTGGAAGGCGTGTGTTATTTGTCCATAACCAGGCCAGTTTACACTCTTGCCATTGGGAATACATTGAAAGCGTAGGTAAGAAATGTAATAACTTCAGGCATATTGTGTCAAATTTCAATGGAGAGCCCGCAGCACTGATTTAGAAAATGGCTGCGATTTTAGCCAGCATGCTATGTTTCTTAAGCTCTATGGGGAATAATGGCCTTGGTTGAAGCGAAGTGTACCTAACTTTTATTTGATAGGACCTGGTCTTGTCAAGTCCAAATAGCTGCCCGAAGGCGTCTCCAATAGCCTATGGCGGCAGAGTGAGGTGACTTGCGATAGAAGAACTTTCCTAATACTGAACTAAATGCACCTTGTTGCGTCTTTGGAGACCGGTTTGAAAATTGTCAGTTACATTTCCCTCTACTTTATCAGCTCTCCTGTTCTTTTTACAAGGTCTTCACATTTTCCTTCACTACTCTGTTAACTTTTAACTTTTCCCCAAGATTCAGCCGTGAAAGGCATAAAGTATAAAATGGTTACTTCGTAATGGCCATTATTCAAGTTTTTTATTTTCTTTTATTTATTTAGATAGATAGATTTTAATAACCCATAGGGAAATTTAGGTGTCCATGTAGCATAATACACATGTTTGTTTGTTTGTTTGGTTAGTGTTTGTCATCCTTTGGGTGTTTCCTGGACAGGTGGAGCCATTGGAGATTGCACCGGTCATCAGTGCTAGTGCTGAGACAGGTCACATGTACCAGCTGAAGAGGCTACCAGTCATCAGTGCTAGTGCTGAGACAGGTCACATGTACCAGCTGAAGAGGCTACCAGTCATCAGTGCTAGTGCTGAGACAGGTCACATGTACCAGCTGAAGAGGCTGTCAGTGGTGCTGGTGGACTGTTGTAAGATGCAGACGGGACCGGAAGAGCAGACTGATAGAAATGTAGAACAGACGGGAACAGTGATGGAAGAAGAGGAAACCAATAGAAACTCAGAACAGACAGGACTAGTCACAGAAGAAGAAGTAACCAATAGAAATGCAGAACAGACTGGACCAGTCACAGAAGAAGTAACCAATAGAAATGCAGAACAGACAGGACCAGTCACAGAAGAAACCAATAGAAACTCAGAACAGACAGGACTAGTCACAGAAGAAGTAACCAATAGAAATGCAGAACAGACAGGACCAGTCACAGAAGAAGTAACCAATAGAAATGCAGAACAGACAGGACCAGTCACAGAAGAAGTAACCAATAGAAATGCAGAACAGACTGACACTGGTAAGACACAGTCCCTCCCTGTCCCTCTCTCTCTTACAAAAGCACACCAAAGGCCAGTTCATCTCATAGCCCAACTAGTAAAGCACACGGAGAGTGCAGACCTCTGCCAAGGCAATGCAGTCACAGATACAATTTAAATTCCAGATCCTGTTCTGGATCACCGATCACCACCAAGATTGAAGCACTTTGTTACGTGTCCCAATACACACGTTGTTCAAAATTTCAGCACTTTTCAAGTGTTATTATACACAAACAGACAGACAGACACACAAACATAATCTCCTTGGCGGAGGTAAAAAAAAAAAAGCTCTACTGAGCTGCAAACTGAATGCAAGAACTTATTTGTAGCAAAACGCACTAATACCACGGTTAATATTGACCAAAACTGCATTCCAGACAAAAACAGCATTTTGTGTTTTTTTTACACGTGAAAACTAGATCCCTCCACCCTCTTCACTCGATGATAAAAGAGAGTTTTATAGAGGTTATAAAAAATCTGTTTTAACAAGTAAAATCAGCAAATAAGCACAATAGACAAGCCATAGGGCCATGCTCTGGAAGTCAAGAAACATGCTGATTGTGTGTGTGTGTGTGTGTGTGTGTGTGTGTGTGTGTGTGTGTGTGTGTGTGTGTGTGTGTGTCTACTCCAACAGCAAAGAAGCCATGCAGACCCACAAGACGCTCAAGGAAGGCTCTGAAACGACACCAGCGCACTGACAACGGAAAGGGGCAGTTCCACTGCACTCAGTGTGGCAAGAGCTTCGCTATAAGGAGTAAACTCAGACGACATCAGCTCACTCACACAGGAGAGAGGCCCTACCAATGCACTCTGTGTGGTAAGAGCTTCACACGAGAGGAGAATCTCAACGAACACCGGCGTATTCACACTGGAGAGAAACCGTACCACTGCACTCAGTGTGGCAAAAGTTTCACTGCTAAGTCAACATTGCGACTACACCAGCATATTCACACAGGAGAGAGGCCGTTCCACTGCACTCAGTGTGATAAGAGTTACATTACAAAGAGTAAACTTAGCCAACACCAGCGCACTCACTCAGCAGAAAAGCGCTACCAATGCACTCACTGTGACAAGAGCTTTGTTCTAGAGAGACTTTTCAAACAACACCAGAGCATTCACACAGGAGAGAGGCCTTACCACTGCACTCAGTGTGGCAAGAGTTTCAATGCAAAGTGGACACTTCAAGAACACCAGAGAATGCATGCAGGAGAAACACCATACCACTGCGCTCAGTGTGACAAGAGCTTCACTGTAAGGAGCAAACTCAGACGACACCTGCTCATCGCTCACTCTGGAGAAACACCATACCACTGCGCTCAGTGTGACAAGAGCTTCACTGTAAGGAGCAAACTCAGACGACACCTGCTCATCGCTCACTCTGGAGAAAAACCCTACCAGTGCACTCAGTGTGACAAAAGGTTCACTCTAAAAGGAGGTCTTAAGGCGCACCAGCAAACTCACTTTGGAGAGAGACCATACGGCTGTTCTCAGTGTGGCAGAAAATTTGCAAAGAAGGAAAGTCTGACAAGACATCTGCTCAGTCACACAGGAGAGAAGTCTTATCACTGTATTCTGTGTGGAAGACGTTTTACACGATATGGAAGTCTGAAAGTACACCAGCGCATTCACACAGGAGAGAAACCGTACCACTGCACTCAGTGTGACAAGAGCTTCACTGCAGGGTCAACATTCCGAGTGCACCAGCGCATTCACACAGGAGAGAGACCGCACCACTGCACTCAGTGTGACAAGTCATTTTTAAAACAGGCAAATCTCACACGGCACCAGCGTGTTCACACAGGAGAGAGACCGTACCACTGCACTCTGTGTGACAAGGACTTTGCACGAGAGGAGAATCTGGAAAAGCACCAGCGTACTCATGCAGGAGAGAGACCGTACCACTGCACTCTGTGTGGCAAGAGTCTCAAAACCGCCCTCACACTCAAAAGACACCAGTACATTCACACAGGAGAGAGACCGTACCACTGCCCTCAGTGTGACAAGAGCTTCATTGTAGAAGGGCATCTCAAAACACACTTACGCACTCACACAGGAGAGAGACCGCATCACTGCACTCAGTGTGGAAAGTCATTTGCTTTGGCGTCGAATCTCAAACGACACCAGCGCATTCACACAAAAGAGAGGCTGCACCACTGCACTGAATGTGGCAAGAGCTTCACCCAGGAGGTTCATCTCAAAAAGCACCAACTTACTCACACAGGAGAGAAGCCCTACCTCTGCCCTGATTGTGGCCGCAAATTTTCGAGAAAGGAAAGTCTCAGAAGACATCAGTTCATTCACACTGGAGATAGTCCATACCGCTGCACTCAGTGTGACAAGACCTTCACTACAAGGTCAAGACTCCAACTTCACCAACTTACTCACACAGGAGAGAAGCCCTACCTCTGCCCTGATTGTGGCCGCAAATTTTCGAGAAAGGAAAGTCTCAGAAGACATCAGTTCATTCACACTGGAGATAGTCCATACCGCTGCACTCAGTGTGACAAGACCTTCACTACAAGGTCAAGACTCCAACTTCACCAGCTCGTTCACACAGGTGAGAGACCACATCACTGCACTCAGTGTGGAAAAAAATTTGCTTTGGAATCAAATTTCAGACAACACCAACGCATTCACACAGGAGAGAAGCCGTACCACTGCACTAAGTGTGGCAGGGGTTTCACATTGGGATACTCATTCAAACGACATCAGCTTGTTCACACAGGGGAGAGATAGTACCACTGCACTCAGTGTGGCAAGAGGACTTTAAGGACAGTCTAAATAAATACCAACACACTTATGTAATGGGAGACGCTGTGCCACTGTTTGCAGAGTAGAAAGAACTGCACCCAAGTGGGACATCTCACTCAACACCAAATCTACCTGGTTCCAAAATGTTTTTAGAAAAAAAAGTGTTCATTCACTCATTTTTATAGTGAATATTGAACATTTTTATAGTGAGTTGTTGCTAGATCAACATCAGAGGGTTTGCCAATTTTCAGGTGCAACAATATGCATTTGCTACCGTGTTCAAATTGTTCTTAAAGAAATATAGATTTGCAACATACATTATAACAGTGGCTTGTTAAATAAAAATCACATCATAGGACCAACCTCCTTAACAGAAATGAGTTCCTTTTAGAGATTTACCTTTTAGCTAACTTGCTAGCACACTCAACTCAATATCAGCTCTCATGTCTTTACTGTATCTTTCTGAAAGCTATGAAATGTTTGTATGTTTGGTGTATTTTTGATACTTTTTGATTAACTAAAAGGAAATCAATCCATCCATTTAAAACTACATTTTCTTGTAGTATGTAGCGTTATATGTGACATGTATATGTAGCATGAGTTGTGACAAGTTCAATCCTCCTCCATACTTTGTTATGTTAGAATTCATTCCCAATGTGGATTTAGAGGAACCTGATGAATTGATGCCTTTGGTATAGAACTTTTATCACAAGACATATTCAACCACCAAAACTTGAACTCCAATGAATTCTCTTGTCTACTTTCTTTGTTAATAGGCTATCAAGAAAGTTCATAAATAAAATCCATAATACAAGTTAAATCATGTGCAGGCACTTGAACTGTCACTTCACATCAGTGTAATTGGTTTGCTTACATTGCTCAGAAGTGTAACCAAGAGTCAGTGGGATGTGTAACATCCTCAGTCATCTCAGCATGTGGCCACTAGGTGCTACCAGAGAGGATTCAAGCGGAGCTTTCTTTGGTGCTACTGCTGCACTGCAAGACTGTTTTGAAACTCCACTGTGGGAGGTGTTCAGGTGTTCTTCTACCTATGATGTCACTGTTGACCTGGAAGAGAACACTGAGTCTGTCATGGGCTACAGAAACAAGTGTAGCCAAGATGGAACTCCAGTGAAAACCTTTAAGTCACGGGCCAATCAGAAACCTACTTACTTATACTTACTTACTATTACTGACTTACTCAATTACTTACTTATTTACTTAGTGACTTACTCAAACTGTACTTACTGACTTACTTACATACTTACTTTTACTTCCTTACTGGATCAGTGGCTGCTGCTGCTTTGGGTCTTGCACAGCAAGGAATGTGTTTCTGTGTGTGTGTGCTGCCGCCACCATCATTATAAAGTGTGTGTTTGTGACTGCACTAAAGCGCATTCACAAAGCTGTCATTATTATCAAGGAAAGTGTGTGTGTGTGTGTGTGTGTGCTGCCACCATCATCATCATCAAGGAGTGTGTGTGTGTGTGTGTGTGTGTGCTACCACCATCACCACTGAAAGTGTCCTTACTTACTGTACTTACTATCAGTGCCTGCTGCTGCTTTGGCTCTTGCACAGCAGCTGACTGTAATCAACATCAAGGAAAGTGAGTATCATCAAGGAAAGTCTTTGTATGTGTGTGTGTGTCTGTGTGTGTGCTACCACCATCATCATCATCAAGAAAAGTGTGTGTGTGTGTGTGTGTGCTACCATCATCATCATCAAGGATCCCTCCCATCCTTCCCACATTCTGTTCTCCCTCCTGCTATCAGGGAAGAGATGGGTGATCCCCCTTGTGTCCTATGGGTGTGTGTTTACATTTACCATGGGCTACTTTGTTTACACAGTCAGTCAGGTGTTTTGACTTTTGTATGAATCCTCCCACTTCTAAAGCCAACAGGCATAATGACCATCACTTGTTGGGTTCATTTATAAACACTTTAATAAATAAACACTTTGTCTCTCCTCCTCCTCACTCTTTTTCAGTCTTGTGTGACGTGTTGTGGGGGAATGGACTACAGGTCAAAGGTCAAACCTACTGCAGTCAGGAGAAGATTCCCGTGGATACAGCAGAGTAAACATTTGGTCGTCATAGTGACACACTGATACACACTGTTTAACACATGACATTTCAAAAGAGATGTGTGTTATGTGAAATCTGTCATCAGATGTGTATCTTCAATAATGGAGTCTAACCTGTAAACAATCAAACTGTTCAAACAGAATGGACTGGAACTGGAAATATCAGGAGCACATTTAGTAAAGCAGGGGAGAGTGTGGGAGACCCTCCAGGATTTGGCCTTTTTTGGCCCATTCAAGATGTAGCCTTTGGATGTATTTACACATGCTGTTACATTTCTGAACCACTAGGTGGCAGTATGAGATAATGGATGACAGAGCCTCTAATCTCTATATATGGCTCTGATGGAGACAGAGCTGTAGAAAAGCATCTGAAATCATGAATCAAATACACACATTTCTAACACACACAGCATAATGTTGAAATCCATATTCATGAGGCAAAGGTGAAAGTGCTCAATGGAGAAGTGATCTGAAAATAAAAGAAGAAACGTCCATGACACTCTTCATAGAAAGTCTTTATTAATGGTTATCAAATCACAACATGTTATAAAACACAGCAGAGGCAGAGCAAATGAAAAACCACAAAGGCCCTAGAATACACCAAAATGCAAAAAAGTGCAAAGGCACTCAGAACTCACACACACACACACACACACACACACAGATACAGTACACATATGTCTATCACACGCACAGTATACTGTACATACATTTTATGTCTATTTCTCTCTATGTACAATAACATGCTTGTAAGCACAGATAAGACCCACTGACTCACAATTTTGATTGTTATATTGAAAAGCGAAAAAATACAAAAAGAATACAAAATACAAAAAGAATGCGCACATCCAGATTTAAACAGGTGCTGGACTAAAATACTTTTTTATATTGTAATGCAACTAATAAAACCATAACAAATATATCTAACGGATATTAAAATAATTTTCAAGCACAGTCTGTATGTCCATCTGCACACATTTGATATCAACTCCTCCTCTATGTGTGTGTGTGTGTGTGTGTGTGTGTGTGTGTGTGTGTGTTGTAATTTTCCTGCCCAGTCCATCTGTGCACAAGTTTGTGAGTGACTGGTCCTCCTCTGTCTGCTGAGTCCATGCTGCATGAGCTGTCAATCATCTCTGGCTGATCAGGACACGCCTCCATTCTCCATTCAGCTCACTGTTGTTCACCAATCAGTAAAAAGAATGCTTCCTCCCTGTGTGTGTGTGTGTGTGTGTGTTTTTCGGTCTATCCTCTTACTGCTCCGGTGTTGCTTCCTGTGGTGCTGGAGAGACAGCGTGCGCGCGCGTGTGTGTGTGTGTGTGTGTGTGTGTGTGTGTATTAGAACCCATCCTCTCTTCATGGGTTTCTGGCTCACAGACCCCATCCAGCTCAGGGCCATGAAGATCAACACACTGATGCTCACTTGGAGTCCTTAGTCACAACATGTCCAAGCTGAAAAGCTCAGTCTCTCTCTCACACACACACACACACACACACACACACACAAATGAAATTGTACCGGCTGCATATGTCGGCCATACTGTTTATATCCATGTACATACATAACAAAAAAATAGAGAGAAATACATCCAACAAACTCTGTGCTGACTATATATTGGTCTATGCACATGTTTGAGAGTGACTGGTCCTCCTCAACGTGTGTGTGTGTGTGTGTGTGTGTGTGTGTGTGTGTGTGTGTGTGTGTGTGTGTGTGTGTGTGTGTGTGTGTGTGTGTGTGTGTGTGTGTGTGTGTGTGTGTGTGTGTGTGTGTGTGTGTGTGTGTGTGTGTATGTGTGTGTGTGTGTGCTGTTCTCCTGTCCAGCCCATATGTCCATCTGTGCATGTTTCATGTCTTCACCTCATGAGTGACTGGTCGTCCTTAACGTGTGTGTGTGTGTGTTTTTGTTTGTTTGTTTGTTTGTTTGTTTGTTTGTTTGTTTGTTTGTGTGTGTGTGTGTGTGTGTGTGTGTGTGTGTGTGTGTGTGTGTGTGTGTGTGTGTGTGTGTGTAGTGTGTGTCTGTGTGTGAGCGGACAGGCATCCATGTTGGGTCTCATGTTGTAAAGAGCTGAGTGAGATGTTTAGATATTTACTCACCGTAGTTTCTCCAGTTTACAGTGTGGGTCCTTCACTAGAGCACAGAGCTGCTCTACATCTGATGAGCTGATCTGGTGATTGTACAGCAGGTTCAGCACTCTGAGACTTGAGGAGTGTGATGTCAGAGCAGACGCCAGATAGGAACAGCTCTTCCCTGTCAGATTACAGCCCACCAGCCTGAAAGAATGATACATCTGCATATTAATCACCAATCCTCTACTCACTACACACACGCACAGACTCTCTTCCATCAAATTGTGCTCTACTCATCTCTCACACATATACAGTACACACACATATGCACTTACTCACTACACACTGTTTTGGAACCCAGAAGTGGTAGAAGGGAAACAGCGGCAGTACCAGACACTCTCCACTAGTCAAAGGCAGCTACAACTAGGAGCAGGCAGTCCCTAGTGCACCCATTGACCCTAGTTCTCCCTCTGACCCTTCTGTTGCCTTTGACCTATTGACTCCACTACTCTATTAGACCCTAGTGCCACTAAGGATGAGACCACAGTTATGGTAGCAAAATGCATTTATATTGTCTTTAATTTCCATTTATTAAAACTTGTTCTTTTATTTTCAAGTTATTGCTTTTACTTAATCATAGATGTAGCTTTTATGTATTTTAAGTAGTGAATGGTGATTTAACAATGTAATGCCAAATAAAGCAATAGTATTCTTTTTTTTCAATAGACATGTCTTAGTTACTTATAGCCTATTAGGTTAGTTTGGAAAACTTGGTGATGTCCCTTGGAAGGCCTTTGTGTTGAGGCTGGCATAGAGCTCACTCAGCAGTTACTTTAAGTTGCTGACTGGGTACTTTGCAGTCTTTGGTTAAACATTCACAAGACTGACCAGGGTGGCGTCCACCAGCGATGACCATAGGGTCATACAAAGGTGAGGGGGTGAAGACGACGGAGTCAGTATATATACACTTGTAGTATGAGTTGAGAAGTGCTTCTGGAGGACGCTTCGCCTGAGACGACCTCGCGCCATCCCCATTCCTTGTGTGTCAAGCTGGGACTTCGACTGGATGCTGAACACTTGTAACGAAGACTTGCTCTGAATTGCTATCTCAACATTAAGAAGAAGTCCTAGCCGTTTGTCTGTAACTTCGTTTTATTTCTATTCTTTGTAAAGTAAGTGCCGTGCTTCCTGTAACTTTGTGAAGTACTGAAACTACAAAAAAGAGAAAACATTGAAACTTAATTTGTTTCTCGTTTGGTTCATTCAAAGGGAAGAAATCTTTTGAACTTTCAGCCTATGTCTTTAGATTATTATTATTTTGCTGGACAAAATTAATCTTAGTCTAGAGGCCTAGCTGTAAAAGTAGTACCTGTGTTTTATGACCATTAAAACCAAATCTACTATACGTAAGTCAAATACCTCAGCTCAAAACCTGTATATAGGGTTAAGTCTAACAAGGGCACTGAAGACTGATCACCTTCAGATGTTCTTTCAGCATTTAGACAATTAGGTACAACAGGTAGAGTAAGACGTATAGCTGTATGAGGTATTAGGTCTCTCAGCCCCTAATGGTAGGTTAGGGATATTGTAGTTGCAATTGTAGTGAAACAAAGAGCTTGAGACTCATACTTAATAAAATAAAGCCGGGTTATTTGCAGCTACAACTTGGGAGGACGAATTCAACACACACACACACACACACACATGCACTTACTCACTCTCAGGTGTGTGTGTGTGTGTGTGTGTGTGTGTGTGTGTGTGTGTGTGTGTGTGTGTGTATGTGAGAGTGAGTAAGTGCGTGTGTGTGTGTGTGTGTGTGTATGTGTATGTGTGTGATGCTGAGCAGGGGCATGAGGTCTGTGTGGTGGGCTGTACCTTGTGTATGTAGGGTAGTGGGTGATGGAGTGTAATGCCTACCCACCACACAAACCTCATGGCCCTGCTCAGCATCACACAGACACACACACACACACACACACACATACCAACATACACTTACTCACTCTCACATACACACACACACACACACACACACACACGGGCCATCCTCATCCAGTTGTGCGCCTGGGCCTTCTTACTCATTCCTCTGCTGTCTGTGCACACACACACACATACACGCACACACACGCACGCACGCACGCACGCACGCACGCACGCACGTACGTACACACACACACACACACACACAATCCACGGGCCCTCTTCATCCAGTTGTGCACCAATCCTCTACACACTACACACACAGACTCTCTTCCATCAAATTGTGCTCTACTCATCTCTCACACATACAGCATACAGTACACACACACATGCACTTACTCACTCTCACATAATCACACACACACACACACACACACACACACACACACACACACACACACACACACACACACAGGCCCTTCTTACTCATTCCTCTACACACATGTACTTACTCACTCTCACATGCACACACACATTGCACACACACACACACATCACACATACGCACACACACACACACACTCCCCTCTTCATCCAGTTGTGCGCCGGGGCCTTCTTACTCATTCCTCTGCTATCTGTGATGTTAGCGCTCATTCCTGGTGCTCCTTTTTAGCCTCCGGCCTGTGTATCTCTGAGCCAGTGCTGTCCTGAAGACTGCCTCCTCCGTAACTATACTTGCTCCAGTATTTGTGTGCTTTTGTTCCAGGCTGCTTCCCGTGGTGCTATGGTGCTCATGTCTGGTGCTTCCTTTTAGCCTCAGGCCAACCAGAACCATAACGCACTGCCCCTGAAGACTGCCCTGGCCTTGAGCTTTTTCTACTGTATGCTGCTTGAAGGACCGTAACTACCGACACTGGTCTGACCAACACTGACCAACACCCCCTCGCCCAACTTCACCCCATCCAGAGAGAGGCAGCAGTCTGAGAGGCCAGCAGGGAGCCACACAACTTTTATTTCAGCCCTCTGGCTACAAGAGACTGGCACTTTTGGACTATTCCCCTTTTAATGATCCTCATTTTTATATTTGAATTTATAAGCTATAATAAATATATTGGTTTTGTATCAACTTGGTTGTTGGTTTGTGCTGCTGGGACCTGACATTTCTTATTCAAATGTTGGCCCCTAGGTGACAACTTCACCACACTCCTCTTCATTGACTTCAGTTGGGCCTTCAACACCATCCAGCTCCATCAGATGATCAGGAAATTCCTCCACCTCCACGTCCCCCCACCTCTCATCCACTGGATTCAGCACTTCCTCAGTGACAGACACCCCCCCCTTCTGGAACATCCTCACACACACACACACACACACACACACACACACACACACACACACACACACACACACACACACACACACACACACACACACACAACTCATCCACTGGAATCAGCACTTCCTCAGTGACAGACACCAACCCAGTCTGGGCTTGAGAATTACAGCACGCACACACCTCCTCCACCTCCACGCCCCCCCCCCCCCTCAGTTGTAGTGTGTAGGCTACTGGAACAACACACACACACACACACACACACACACACACACACACACACACACACACACACACACACACACTCATCTATTAGATTCAGCACTTCCTGGCAGACACACATCCAATCAGTTGGAGTGGCTATTGGAACCCCTTTACACACACACACACACACACACACACACACACACACACACACACACACACACACACACACACACACACACACACACACACACACATCATCCACTGGATTCAGCACTTCCTCAGTGACAGACACAACACCAATCAGTTACTACTACTGGAACTGACTACTGGAACATCCTCACACACACAGACACACGCACACACACACACACACACACACACACACCCCTCATCCACTGGATTCAGCACTCACAGTAACTCACAACCATACTTGCACTTCTCATCAACAACTTATACACTGTAAAAAAAGAAAAGTTAGCAGAACTTGAAATTTCAAAGTCAACCGATTTCACTGGCTTTTTAAGTTAGCCCAATTCATTAAAGTAAGTTAACACACTGTTAAAAAAGAAAAGTTTGCTGAACTTAAAATTGTAAGTCAACCCATTTCACTGGCTTTTTTAAGTTAGCCCAACTTCAGAGTGCATAACTTGATATGTCAAGTTGCCAGGACTCATTAAAATAAGTAGTCAGAACACAGCATCTTAAGTTGCCGCTACCTTGATGTCAAATTGACATGTCCCAGAATCCCTCACCTTCCACATAAATTCGATCATGTTCATCCATGTTGAAATGTAATTGTGAAGAATCAATGAGTAGATGAACAATTGTTAACACTATAAATTGCACAGTATAACCATCATGCTACTTGAGTACTGTGTTGCACTTTGTATTAAAAATTATATTTATTATGACACACCATCATGGAGATGACTATCCACAATTTACTTATCCTTGTAGGTATGATCATTAAGGTAAAAGATAAAGCTTGTTTGGATATTTAAAATATTATTGCTGACAAGGAATGAACTTCAAAGCTGCAAGTGTTCAGATCAGTGATAAATCAAAATCATCTTAACAAGCCAAATATTTTGCTCAAGATATTAGGTTTGGGAGATGTGATAATGGCATGATGTTTCTATTAATAATAAATACTGCTTATGTAAGGCTTTCTGTGAATATAATCATTCCAATCAGGGTTGGATTGTAATGTTAACTGTTTATATTTACTAATAGGTTGCACTAGGAAGTGTGCAACCACAGCTTAAACTAGGTTGCACTAGGAAGTGTGCAACCTCCGCTTAAACTAGGTTGCACTTGGAAGTGTGCAACCTCAGGTTAAACTAATCAACTAAGATTAGTTTACTTGCTTCTTCAGGCACACATTTTTTGGAGCATGTCCAAATTTCAGTGATACCTTTGCTGGAGCAATCAAATGATCAATTTTGAGCTCAGCTGAAGATTATGAATTCCAGTTTGAAATCATCATTTGTCTTTTAAGAAAGGGCTTCTCAGTTACCCTTGCTCTTCCCTGAAAATCAACCAATAATCTAAACTTTATCCTAAATTTGGCATCAGTTTCAATCTTGCCTACTTTTTGAGAAACCGCACTGAGCAGTAAGACAATATTTGAATTGAAAATGAACAGTAAGACAATATTTGAATTTAAAATGGACAAATACTGGTACCCATAATTCTCGGATGTAACTCTGAAACACCTCTGTCATGAGAGTGTTGACTTGCGCTAGAGCGAGTGGGAGCTTAGCTCCAGGAAGTGTGACTCCAAGTGACCATTAAAACTAACTTGACATTAATCTTATTTAATTCATTTCTTCAGTGTCATAGAATTAAGAAAGAAAATGCTTTGGTATAAATGGTTATCACAGTTGTTTTTAAAAACATTTAAAAAGGATGCCATGCACATCCAAATGCACAGGCTATCAGCCTTGGTTTTATGGTTAGAGCAGGTATACAGATGAAGCCATACATAGACTAAAGGTTGGAGCTTCAGACTTGAAATCACAAGGTTGTTGGTTCAATCCCTATGTGCTCACTATTTGAAAATATGTTGATAAGGACAGCATTTTTTGGTACTAAGAGCAATCACTGGTTTCTCAAAAAAAAAAAAAAGATATTTATGTTGGCAGAGCAAGGATTTTTAAGTTGGTAGAACAAACAATTAGTAGTGTTTACTTACTTTAATGAGTCCTGGCAACTTGAAATATCAAGTTCTGCACTCTGAAGTTGGACTAACTTAACTCATTGACTGCCAATGACGTCTTTAGACGTCAACTGAAATACTGCCGTTCACTGCCAATGACGTCTTTAGACGTCAACTGCGTTTTTAATGGGGAGGGCTGCAGAAAGACCTCGGGAACCTTGTCTGTAAATATCAGAATTCTCCGTCGAAAATTGTTGTTCCAAATTGATCCTGAGGGTGGCAGTGTGTCACTTTGGATGTGAGATGAGCATAGATTCATAGGTATGGCCACGGGAGAAGTAGAGAAAGCTAATGGCATGGCTAAATATGCCGCTAGCAAAGTGCAGACGTAAATCGGAGAAATTTAGGCAGTTCACACTCGATCAGAGTATGTGTCACTGCCATAGTAGCTCGAGTAGTGTTCCGATCGTGGGAGATGAAGGAGATCAACCTTGGGCAAACGGAAATAGCAGTTGTGACTTGTATCAGTGCCCAGCTAGCTCACAGTTCCGGGTCAGGTAAGAATTTGCGAGCTGGATGTTGATCACTGAGTTAATCGCTGTCACCGCCTGTAATAGCATATATTTACCTTGTTACAACAATGTCTATTTTATTACCAAAAGCCCCCTGTTACTGTTGTTTTTGTGGTCTTATCAAAGGAAGACATTTTCCCGATGTTTGACGTGCTAATAGACCGAAAAAAACGCGCATCCAAGACACTAACGTTGTCAAACAAAACGCTAATTTTCTCCCTTTTTTGATAACAAACGGGTGTGTTTGGAGAAAGTAGCTTATGTTCGCCTGCTGATTTCTAAGCAATGGAAAGGGGTAGAAACGAACTTTGTTTTGCTGGTGAAAGAAGAGAGTCTGCTCTTTCTTGTGGTAGTTTCATTGTTTATGTAGTCGTAACACATAATATTCTGTGGCTCTTTAAAAAACAGTCAAAATTCCCCAAAACCTCTGGCAGTATGGAACTCTCTATTCTGAAAACGGCTGGCAGTCAATGAGTTAAAAAAAAGCCAGTGAAATTGGTTAACTTTGAATTTTAAGTTCAGCAAACTTTCTTTTGTAGTGTATGCTTTTTAAAATTATATTAAAAATATAGCATTACTGTTTAGGAAGAAATTAAGCTATGCATAGACTAATGGATAGGGCTTCAGACTTGGAACTCTAAGGTTGATGGTTCAATCCCCATGCGCTCTCAACCTGAAGATGTATCAGTAAGGACAGCTTTTTTTGTACAAAGACCAATCACTTGACTTGAAATTTCAAGTTGGCAGAACAAGGAATTTTAAGTTGGTAGAACAAACGACTGTGTAGTTAAAGTAAGTAGTGTTTACTTACTTTAATGAGTCCTGGCAACTTGAAAAATAAAGTTATGCTCTCTAACTCGAGAAAACCAGTGAAATCGGTTGACTTTGAAATTTCAAGTTCTGCTAACTTTTCTTTTTTTACAGTGCAGGGTTCCCACTCTTTCTTCAACATCAAATTTAAGGACTTTTCCAGGACATTTCAAGGCTTTTCCCCTCAAATTCAATGACACGGATTGAGGTGTAGGCTAATGTTATCGGAACAACAGTACACTAATTCTCAAAGCAACGATGCGAATAGAATTTCCTTTATTGCTATGCATATGCATTAGTAAGAGGTATGACTGACTGGCCAGTGGTGATAGGCGTAGTGAGCAAATTCATGTTTAGAATGAGAGTCTAAAGGTTATGAGAGTCTTTAAAGTCAAGGTTTGGTGTAGGCCTAATTCTAGCATAGCCCTGTTGTACAAGTTTTCTGACTGCACTAGATAGCGAGTGGAATTAAAGAATTTGAAATAACATAGCCCGAATGCAAACATTGAGTCAATGGATCATACAACATTCAAAACCAAAAATAAGATATTAGGTGCTATTGACTCAATATAAATTGGTTGTCCACTTGTGTGTTTGTGTTTGTGTTCAAAGTCGTTAACTCCGCCAAGGAGGTTTTGTTATCGCCTGCGTCTGTGTGTCTGTCTGTGTACAACATAATTTGAAAAGTACTGCACAGATTTGGATGGAGATTTTGGGCAACCAGTATATTGGGACATGTAAACGTACTGTAAGAACTGATTCAATTTTGGTGTCGATAGGTGATCCAGAACCCCATCTGGAATTTAAATTGTGTCTGTGACCACATTGCCTTGGCTGGATTCTTTTCTTCTACTCACTATCTAGTGCACTCAGCAGATGCGTGCAACAGGGCTAACCTTGAATTAAAGCGACCTTCGCTTTAATGGAAATATGACTTGCAAGTCTAGAGCTAAAATAACATTTCCAAGATGACAGGTCAGTGAGGGGACTTGGTAAAACTAGCCAGAATGAACATTTGGTCAAACCAACTAAACTATCAAAAAAAATGTTTTGGCCAATCTAGCCACTCAGCCAGCTCAAGATGGTAACTAGAAAAGCGCTCAGAGAGCACAGACCTCCGCCAAGGCAATGTGGTCACAAATAAATTCCAACAAAATAAATTCCAGATCATGTTCTGGATCACGGATCAGCACCAAAATCGAATCAGTTCTTGCTTGCCCCAATACACACATTGTCCGAAAATCTAATCCGAATCTGTGCAGTACTTTTTGAGTTATCCTGCTGACAGACAGACAAACAAACAGACAGACAGACAGACAAACAAACAGACAAACCAATGCGACCGAAAGCATAACCTCCTCCGTGGTGGAGGTAATAAAGCAGCTCCTTGTTCAACACTTTCTTTTATACAGAAGGTCTAGCGATTCCCAAGTGTGAAATGATTAAGGTTAAAAAGATTCAACCAGCATGTGACCAATAAAAAGTAAGGAAGTTCATATCTTCCAATTCTGACACTCAATTTTCAGATGAAGACTATACGGTACTATACTATTTAAAAATACAAACCAGACAAATGTATCTCCCCAGCTTATCAAAAAAACAGCAAGGTGTCTGCGAATCTGAATGAGTGGCTAAATGAAATTATAATTTTCCAGGTCAGTACAGAATTTTTCCAGGACATTTTAACATTTTAGCCAATTTCCAGGGGTTTTCAATGACTGGAAAGGCCATCTCTAAAATTTCAGGTTTTCCAGGTTTTCCAGGACGCGTGGGAACCCTGACAGTGTAGTAGAGCAAATCTCTACAAACACTTCAGCTCCTGCAACTGAATGTTAGAAAACACACTAATCACCTACACACACACACACACACACACACACACACACACACAGAGTTATGATTGGATTGGATGCTTACTGTAGGTTCTCCAGTTTGCAGTTTTGATGACGAAGCCCAGAACACAATACTTCCACACAAGAGTCTCCCAGGCTGCTATTGTAACTCAGGACCAGCCGTCTGAGACTTGAGGAGGGTGACATCAGAGCAGAGGTCAGATAGGAGCCGCTCTTCTCTGTCAGATTACACTCCAGCAGCCTGGAAAATGAATAATAATCAAAAATCCCTTCTCTCTCTCTCTCTCTCTCTCTCTCTCTCTCTCTCTCTCACACACACACACACACACACACACACACACCAAAGACCCACTGATTCTTGTTTATGACACACACACACACACACACACACACACACACACACACACACACACACACACACACACACACACACACAAACACAAAATCTCTCCTGCTGTACTGGACAGAGGAAGGGAGCAGGACTACTACGGATGGACAGTCTGGGGTTTATAACCCCAGACACACACACACTCACACAACACACACACACACACACACACACACACACACACACACACACACACACACACACACACACACACACACACACAAACACAAACACACACACAGTTATGTTTGGATGCTTACACTAGTTCCTCCAGTTTGCAGTTTTGATGAGGAAGCCCAAAACATAACACACACAGAGTCACACTCACACACACGCACGCACCTGCGCACCCACGCATGTACGCACACACGCACGCACAGAGTCACTCACTCTGTTTTAATCCTGAATCCCATTGAACCCTGAACCCTCAAAGACTTAACGGTGTGAATCAGCTCCATGTAAGGGATAGGGAGGGGGTGGGCATTGGCATTTAGTCAACAGGCACACACACACACACACACACACACACACACACACACACACACACACAGCGTCAGGGTATTGGGTTTCAGTCACACAGAGACACACACACGCAAATAAATACCTACAATCCCTCAGACACAGACCTTCACACACACACACACACACACACACACACACACACACACACACACACACTTCTGGTCCCAGTTGGTATGAGTCTCTTTCTAACTGCAGCAGGGGGGCCTTAAGCCTTAATTCATTTGGGGCCCCCTACCCCCACCTCACCGCCACCGCTGTCTAAAATCTAAAAGTCGACCAGCCAATGTTCCCTCTAATTCTTTCAGGACTGAGCAAATTAAAATGTGTCTGAGCGACATGCTTCTGCACAGTGAGCAGGTTTACCTATGCAATCGGGATAATAATACACATATTATAATTGCAGCAATATGTCTTTAATCACGACTTCTGTTCAGTGTTGTCAACCAAAAATCCAGTGTGCATCAGTCCATAGCCACGCCAACGCGGAAGGAAACAATGCAGGCCTCTGGAGGGCGCTAGACGGGGGTCTTTAAGATCACATAGTGCTGTTGATTGGTTACAAAAGTAAGTAAGTAGCTGTAAGATGCAACTACAATGTTGAATCTGAGCTCTAGAAAAGCAACGAATGAAATAACCATGATGTAAACACTTGAACAGAAGTATAGCGCGGGCGTTATGGGGGCTTGAGGAATTTTTTTCCCTGGTCAATCTAGCAGTGCTACTGCCTGCTATAGGTTTGTGTTCATACACATATCACACAGTGAGTGAGCTTACTCAATCTACAGTGTGTGTGTGTGTGTGTGTGTGTGTGTGTGTGTGCGTGCGTGCGAACACAATCCTACAGGGAGCAGTAACACTGCTAGACTGAGGAGGACGTGTATGTGTGTGAGGGATGGGGGTGCTGATGAGGATGTGTGTGTGTGTGTGTGTGTGTGTGTGTGTGTGTGTGTGTGTGTGTGTGTGTTTGTGTGTGTGTGTGTGTGTGTGTGTGTGTGTGTGTGTGTGTGTCCGGAGTGGAGCTGTGGCACAGGTGAGGCTGGTCACCTGATCAGTTTACCTGCACGATAAGAGGCTATATGGGGCAGAAAAAGCTGGTCAGGACTGCAGGCTCTGTACTGGGGGGTTCCCTGGACTCTGTTGAGGTGGTGGGGGAGAGAAGGATGTTGGATAAGCTGGCATCCATTATGGCCAACTCCTCTCACCCCCTTTATGAGGCAGTGACAGCACTTAGCAGTTCCTTTAGTAACAGACGACTCCATCCAGCATGGAAGAAGGAACGCTATCACAGGACTTTCACCCCAACTGCCATTAGACTACTAGACTACTACTGCTAGACTACTATATTGCACTGCCATACATTAGGTCTTCTATGGTCAGCAGGCATTCCTGACTGTATATCATGGCTCAGGATCCACTGCATGCAGTGGTAATGTAGTCACATATTGCCTAATTTATTGACTATTTATGTTTTTTGTTTGTTTTGTTTTTTTAACGAAATTCATACACTTTTATTTTTGTCTGATCCATTCAATCTAATCAAAATAAAATAAAATCAAAATCAATCAAACCATTAAAATAAAGGATTTTTAACCTTTTTCACTCATATCAGTGTGCCTCGGATTTTTATGACTACCATCTGCAACAAGCCGACTGTTGAGGCCTTCACACTCTGAGGACAGTCACAAGTCAAATACTGAAGCTCTCATGTCCTTTCTGATGAGCACCTGATTTTTTATTCAAACAATTAACCCAACGCAGCACTCTCCATTTCTTCATCTTTAAAATAAAATCAAATCCAACTTATCCTATGTGTCACTTTTGCTTGGCTTTATTCCATATGACTGATTCAAACCTGCCAGGATTTATGGGTAATTTCCGATTTTGTCCATGTCTGGTCACTAGTGGATTTTTCATCTGCTAGTTTACCTTCTCATTTGTTAATTAGTGATTTATTGTGTTCACATGGGCGTTGTAAACATGCCTATATAAGCTACATGTTCCTTGCTCTGTCTTGAGTTGATAATAAATGGCCCAGACCTGCCAATAAAGAACATGTTTCACTCACTGAAAAATAATTTCCCTGAGGGTATGATAAAGTATGTACAAGTATTCTGTTCTATTCAATCTGGTTGACTACTTGTCCAAAGCCTGTTTGGTGAGTTTTCACATTGTGTCCTTGGACTGCCCTTGTGCTCTTTGACCCTTGCCTGCCTGATTCTGTTCTTGATCTTGCCTGCTGCTTTGGATTTAGTTGTCTGAACTCTGACTGCCTTCTGGATTCTGATCCTGTTACCTGGACTGTGTTTGGGATTTTGTCTGTGTGTCTCCTGCTTTGTTCTCCAAGTAAAGCACCTTGATCTGCTACTTCTGTCTCTGCAACTGGGACTGTTCACGCCACCTAGTGGCTCTTGGGGGTAGAGCTCTAAACTGCTGTGCTGGAGACCTGGGTTTGGTCCCCAGGCTTCATTATTATTTCTCACCATCGCTGATTCACTCCATATTACATTCATTCTGACCACTGCTGTTTAGTTTTCCTTCATCAATATTTACCTTCAGCAAGTTTTGTTTGCTTCCATGTTCCATGTTACTCTCTCTCTCTCTCTCTCTCTCTCTCTCTCTGTCTCTCTCACACACACACACACACACACACACACACACACACACACACACACACACAAACATACTGTACTCTCTCTCTTTCTCTCTCTTTTTCTCTCTCACACACACACACACACACACACACACACACACACATACTGTACAGACACAGTGTTTAGGGTGACCTGGACTATGTTGGTTTTTGTCTGTGTGTCTCTTTGGTCTCCAATTAAAACACTGCTCTGCTATTTAAAGGCTCAAACAAGCTCTAACCCC
This sequence comes from Sardinella longiceps, assembly GCA_027497455.2. Classification (NCBI taxonomy): domain Eukaryota; kingdom Metazoa; phylum Chordata; class Actinopteri; order Clupeiformes; family Clupeidae; genus Sardinella; species Sardinella longiceps. The sequence continues at coordinate 32,706,111 of JAODXP020000021.1, read as the reverse complement.
TCCCTCTCTCAGGCACACAGCAAGTTTTGTTTGCTTCCATGTTACTATTAAACAAGCCTGCCTCTCTCTCTCTCTCTCTCTCTCTCTCTCTCTCTCTCTCTCTCTCTCTCTCTCTCTCACTCACACACACACACAACACACACACACACACACACACACACACACACACACACTCACACAGTGTGTGTTACTTACTTTGCAGATGTGGATGTTGTGACCACTGGCACCAGCTTCTGAAGAACTTCATCTGGACTGAGGAGTTCAGTCTGATCTTTCTCTGGTGTCTTTATGTACTTCTGCAGGTCAAACTTAACCAGCTGCTCTTCTGACATCTCAAACTCAAATCTCTTAGTCTTCCACTCTCCTGGTAAGAGCATGTCTACATACAGAGTTCCTGAGCTCCTCTTAATGACCTCCACTACAGCATGGTGATTCAGCTCATTCAGACAGTAGAACAGGTTGATCCTTCTGTCTGAGCTACTCTGATTTCTGATCTTCTGTTTGACATACTGGACTGTTTGCTCTGAGCTCTGTGATTGGCTACTGCTCTGTGACAGCAGATGACTTAAGAGAGTCTGATTGGACTCCAGTGAGAGGCCCAGAAGGAAGCGGAGGAAAAGGTCCAGGTGTCCGTTCTTACTCTGTAAGGCCAGGTCCACTGCAGTCTTGTGTAGGTCATGAAGTGTTGCAGCTCTGAACAGAGCACAGAGCTGAGAGGTTTGCTGTTGGTCTGGCATGTTTCTCTGTCTGTTGCTGAAGCAGAGGAACACATATAAAGCTGCAAGAAACTCCTGGATGCTCAGATGCACAAAGCTGAACACCTTCCCCTTGGACAGTCCAGCTTCCTCTCTGAAAATCTGTGTACATACACCTGAGTACACGGACGCCTCTGTGATGTCAATGCCACACTCTCCCAGGTCTTCCTCATAGAAGATCAGATTGCCCTTCTCCAGCTGTTGGAAGGCCAGTTTCCCCAGTTTGAAAATCACCTCTTCATCTCTCTCTTTTTTCCCAGTGAACTTGATATTTTTAATACTTGTCTGGATGGTAAGGAAGCGTGTGTACATTTGAGTCAAAGTCCTGGGTATTTCTATTTTTTCTTGTGATGTTTTCTCTACAACAGTAGCTGAAATCCAGCAGAAGACTGGAATGTGACACATTATATATAAACTTCTGGATGACTTCAAGTGTGTGATGGTTCTCCTGGCCAGGTTCTCATCACTGATTCTCTTCCTGAAGTACTCATCTTTCTGTGGGTCATTAAATCCCCTTATTTCTGTCACCTGACTCACACACTTACGAGGGATCTGATTGGCTGCTGCTGGTCGGGTGGTGATCCAGAGGAGAGCAGAGGGAAGCAGATTCCCCTTGATGAGGTTTGTCAGCAGAACGTCCACTGAGGCTGCCTCTGTCACATCACTACACACTGGGTTGGAATGAAAACCTAGAGGAAGTCGACACTCATCCAGACCATCAAAGATTATTATTAATTTGTGTTCTGGACTGTTAAGGACACTTGAGTCTTTGATTTCTGGGAAAAAGTGCTCAATAATATCCACCAGACTGAGTTTCTTGTCCTTCATCAGGTTCAGCTCCCGGAAAGGAAGAGGAAATATGAAGTGGACATCCTGATTGGTTTTTCCTTCAGCCCAGTCCACAATGAACTTCTGCACAGAGACTGTTTTTCCAATGCCAGCCACTCCCTTTGTCAGCACTGTTCTGATCAGTTTGTCTTGTCCAGATAAGGGTTTAAAAATGTCACTGCATTTGATTGGTCTGCCTTGTGCTGCTTCTCTCCAGGATGCTCTCTCTATCTGTCTGACCTCATGTTCATTATTGACCTCTCCTCTTCCCCCCTCTGTGATGTAGAGCTCTGTGTAGATCTCATGTTCATCATTGACCTCTCCTCCTCCCCCCTCTGTGATGTAGAGCTCTGTGTAGATCTCATGGAGGAGTCTGGTGTCTCCCTGCTGTGGGATTCCCTCAACCAGACACTGAAACTTCTTCAGCAGGTGGGACTTGTGGAGCTCCTGATATCTGTGTGTGAAAACAAAAACATGTTATTGACTAAATTAAATTAAATTAAAACATCACTAAAGACTGAATCAGATCGTCCAGAGAAACACTTGTTTATGACTTTTATTTATATTTCACCAGTCTGCGGACTTTGGACTACATGACCATAGAGCACAGTAAATGAGACAGTGACCAATATGTGTGTGCCATGAGTTTTACTCATCAAAGACCCATACACACTCAAACGCCTCCCCCCAACACACACACTAACACACACAAAACTCAAACACACATACCTACACACACACACATACAAACATGCAAAAACTCAATAGCACATATGCATGTCATGTATTGACTCATAAGTAGAGTAAAATTAAGCACACACACACACACACACACACACACACACACACACTGAAAAACAGGCATGATCTTACGTTTCAGTAGAGTGGTCTCTTCCTCCTGGATTGATTGGCAAATCTCTGGGCCAATCACAGCTGAGTGTGGGGGGGTTGAGACTCATCCTCTTCAGGCTGCAGCATCACACACACACACACACACACACACACACACACACACACACACACACACACACACACACACACACACACACACACACAGAATGATCAGAGGGCTTTTCTAAGCAGAGAAAGAAAATGGGTATCTGCAGAGGAGCTGGTAGAGAAGTTGATTTAACCCAGTGGTCCCCAACCCCCGGGCCGCGGCCCAGTACCGGGCCTCAGGAATTTCCTAACCGGGCCGTGACGAGAGAGAGAGAGAGAGAAAAAAAAAGAATTTCCTAACAGGGCTGTGACGACAAAAAAAAAAAAAAATAATAATAATATGCAAACTCAATGTACTTCGTATAGCCTACTGCTTTTAGATAGTAAGCATGCATGTTTGCATTTGACAACGTCTTTTTTCGGATGTCTGATTGTCCCGCCTTCAACACATTTGTTGGTTGCGTTGATCAACCCTCTCTGCTTCAGCGCAGCCTCTGCTCACTTCACTTGAGCAGTCCTTGGCGAACGGTAGTGTCAAGGTTAGCAAAACTGTCTCTAGAGAATTATTTGGAAGGGCAAGGGGGGAAAGACCCATTGATAATGTTAGTAAGCCAGATAATTCAAAGAAAAAATCGAAAATATAACGAGTCCTATCTAAAATATGTATTCATTGAGACCGGTGACTCGCATGCACCATGTCCTTTATGTGTGGTACTTATGTGGCGACGGTCTTTAAATTGGCAGATAAAGTTGCTGGATTTAAAGCAAGCTTGATTTGTTGGGAAGACGAGTGGACAGGAGGGTATTTAATATGTTAGTGGGGATTTTAGGAGTGGCTGAGGCAGGGCCCCCTTTCTCGCAGCTGGTGCGCGATCATCTAGTTTCAAATGAGTTTGAATATTACTTCCCATCCTCCAAAGATCCACGCAAACGAATGAGAGGGTCCGCAACCCACTCGAAATTCGAGTCACTTGTCAGCGCAGGTGGAAGATCAATTGATCGAAATAACAAATGACGGTGGTCTTAAAAGTAAATTTGAGCAAACCTTTTGGACAAAACCAAAGCGGAATATCCCGAGATAACCGCGGAAGCGCTAAAAACGTTGCTACCATTTCTCACATATCTACGTTTTCGGCAATGGTTGCAACTAAGACAAAATTGCACAATCGACAGGACGTTTCAAACGCACTAAGAGCGTCAATATCTTCCATCACCCTGAGTTGGAGACGCCTTGTTGCGGGGAAACAAGCATAGGGCTCTCACTGATTATGTGGCTTCATTAGTAATGCACTTTCAGTTCACTTGTCTACATACTGTATTTTGTTGAGCATGTTTAGGTGTCCTTGATATATAGCTTCAAAACATTCAGTTCAATAGTTCAATACATTCATGTTTGGTTGTTCAAATTTAACTTCCTCAAGCTTACTGTTAAGTACTGTTCAATGTTCATGGAGTTAGTTATTTTCAACAACAACATGTGAATTGAACATTACATTTATGTGAATTGAACATTACATATATGTGAATTGAACATTACGATTGAACACCCCCCGGTCCTTGAAAAAAATTTGAGAAGCAAACCGGTCCATGGTGCAAAAAAGGTTGGAGACCCCTGATTTAATCGATTCTAATCAATACAAAAAAAATACATTTATAGGATCATACAACTGCATCCTAATATTAATATATAAAAGCTCTTTGCTTTTTCTGGTCTTGGTTTACTGCTTGTTGTTGGTGTTTTCAATACCTTTCCTCCAGTCAGTTAACTCTACTACAGAGAACATTACTTTGGTTCTGATTTCTTTACATGTGTGGATTTCCTGGGTTAATGCTACACCCTAGATACAACCAATGTGCTAACAGTTTTAGAAACGCAATAAATAAGTTTCTCCGACCATTCTGCAAACTATATGGGAACCCCTTCTTAAAATAACCATTGGAGAACCATCGGCTTGTAATTTCTTGTAACATCCCATGTTAGATGGGTACATCCCACCTGCACACTAGATACAAGCACTGTACATCCCACCTGCACACTAGATACAAGCACTGTACATCCCACCTGCACACTAGATACAAGCACTGCACATCCTACATGCACACTAGATACAACCACTGTACATCCCACCTGCACACTAGATACAAGCACTGTACATCCTACCTGCACACTACATTTATAAACAGTTTACAGTGCAGATCAGCACATGAGCTTTGAGTAGTTTTTTAGAATCAGCCACACTTACCTCAGACCCACAGGAACTCTTTCTCCTTCTCCAAAGCGGAGTGGTGGTTCCATGGACTGGTCACTCTTCATGGACACACAGCTTGGCACAGGAGAGTGGGATCTCTTCTGCTCTATGGAGCTGTATTGCGCACACACACACACACACACACACACACACACACACACACACACACACACACACACACACAATAAAAATATGGCATGTCTATGCACTAAGAACTCTGTTACTTTTCTGACACTGATACCTTTGCTCAGTAGGAAGTCTTTCTCCTCCTCCAAAGCGGAGTGGTTGATCCATGGACTTGTCACTCTTCATGGACACACAGCTCGGCACAGGAGAGTGGGATCTGTTCTTCTGCTGCTTGGAGCTGAGTTTCACACACACACACACACACACAGCATTCAGACTACGTACTAGATACTAGATACAGCAAGCAAGCTACATCCTACCCGTAAATGCGTTTATGAAAGAGTTCGTTACAGTACAGATCAGCATGTGAGCTTTGAGCAGTTTGGCTTGTGGTGATCCCAACAATCTCCTTGAGAAATTTACAATCTCAAAATCTACAACAGGGGGAAGAGCTTTCTGCTACCAAGCACATCTCTTATAGAATTCTTCCTCTACATTCCAGAAATGGAAAACCTCATTAACTTTAAGTCCCTGCCCCTTCGATGAGAGTGCCCTCCGCTTTCAAGAGTGTCACTTCAAAACGAAGCTCACTAGCTAACAAAGTGGAAGTCACTATATAGGGAGTGGTTTCGGAGAGGGCGATAGAATCTCATAACTTGAAGTCTAGACTTAAAACCCTGCTCTCTGATGCCTCCTTTAGTTAGGATAGTGCATAGTTATCATCATTCCCTGTGGGTCTTTTGGAAAGGACTGTCACAGCTTTGAGTAGTTCAGCCTTTTTCAGAAACATTCACACTCACCTCAGACCCACAGAAACTCTCTCTCCTCCTCCAAACCTGAGTGGACATCCCACCTGCACACTGCATTTATAAACAGTTTACAGTGCAGATCAGCACATGAGCTTTGAGTAGTTTTTTAGAATCAGCCACACTTACCTCAGACCCACAGGAACTCTCTCTCCTCCTCCAAACCTGAGTGGATGATCCATGGACCAGTCACTCTTCATGGACACACAGCTCGGCACAGGAGAGTGGGATCTCTTCTGCTGGATAGAGCTATAATATACACACGCGCACACACGCACGCACGCACGCACGCACACACACACACACACACACACACACACACACACACACACACACACACACACACACACACACACACACACACACACACACACACACACACACACACACACAGGGTAATCAGGAGAATGTTATCATTAGTGGTTGTGCCAGAAATATTCCTTTATGTCCTACAGTCAGTTTTTGCTATCTTGAACATTAGTATTATGATGATGTTGATTATGATGATGATGATGATGATGATTATGATGATTATGATGTTGATGATGATGATGATTATTACTATTATCATTTTAGATCATTATTATTATTTTGTCTATGACAGAAATACATTTATGGATACCACAGGAGTACTATTTGCAATTCTTTTGTCTATGACAGAAACTCTAAGCAGGAAATGAATTGTGACAGTGAGTGAGAGAGGGGGCAAACTATGCCACAGACATTTTAGGACAAAAGCGGACCTCGTCCATTATCTCCCTGTATTGGGACACCCAGTGTCTGTTATCCCTAACATGCTTATAAATCTGTTATTAATCTGTTTAATTTAGCGGCCCAAGAAGGATTTTTGTACTTTTTTGCCTTCCCAAATCCCTTCTCTCTCTCTCTCTCTCTCTCTCTCTCTCTCTCTCTCTCTCACACACACACACACATACACACACACACACACACACACGCACACAAGGGCATCTTTTATGTTCTTCACACTCTCCTATCGGTGCACTGTAATGTAGTGCACAGTGTGCATTGACCACTTGCTGTCACAGTATGCATTTCCAATGTTCAGTGTTGTCCCAAATGGGTCATATATCTTTATGACAGTAGGCTATTTCACAGAGCAGAACAGAACCATCCTATTGAGACAACCCCATTTCCAGTATGATTGGTAAAAGTGTCAAATGCCAAATGAGCCTATTGCTATTATATTGCCACGCTCAGGCCTATAACATTTTATTTCTTTCTGTATATTTCTATCTGAATAGTCTGAAACTGAGCCGCCAGCCTTACGTAACTGAAGTTTGTCATCTGTCAATAGTTAGCCAATATCAACCTAATAAGGGTGATTCTCACAAAATCCTAACTTTTTTAACATGAAAAAAATCAAAAGTCATTTCAAAAGAAATTTTCTTTATAGAATTGAAGTTCTAAGTCTAAAGTTACTGGAAATAGTAATTTCAGGACATCAATCATCATATTACACACTCCTGATTACTCTTATTCAATGAACCATTTCAACATGTCAACAACTCACAGTCATCATCAATACAATGCTTTCAGATAGCATTGTTGTTTTCACTGAGGTATCAAACGACCTAACATGAATTTCAACATTCCCATTAGATTTTATACCATTGCAAAAATAGTTGCGGTAATGAGAACCATGTCGACTGGACACGAGAAGTTTTTGTTTTAGTATTAATGTGCTAATGTTTCATTATAGAAATACACATTTGTATAACTCTAAAACATACAAGAATAGGACTCAAGCTTCAAATGGAAGATAAAGATAAGTTGTAGTGTGTTTTTATACCCTTAAAGAGCTGACAAATAGGCCTGAACGCGTTGTGGTAATGAGAATTTACTAAGAAAAAGCTTAAAAATAATAAAACAATAATTAAAAATCGAAAAAAATAACTTGTGTTCAAGAAAGTGTGTATTAAGCTATTAAGAAAAATGTATTGTCAGTAGGATCTTTAAAACTTATTCCTTCCCATCAAAACTTAAGTGCCATATGATGTTGGTTTTCGTGAGAATGACCCATAAGTTTAGTAGGCTATTAAGATCCTTCATACTGACCTCTGTTTCGAATTGACACTCGTGAACTGTAGACGCGCATTCTTCAGCCACATCGTAGTCCAAAATAAAGAGAAGGGGAGGAGGGGAGGGGAGGCCAACTAAAGTTACAGTAAGTAACGACTTTGGGCCAAGTAGCCCTACCGTTAGACTACGGACTGACGCCCTTCAAGATCTCACGTCATTCTGAATTTAGCCTAATAGGCCTACTTTGATGCTGTAGCCCAACATATTTCCAAATATATTTTAGAACCATTCATCTGATTCCTCTATCCTTATGCCCTCGGCGATTTCGGAAAACCCTTCAAAATCTGTAGCCTGGCTTCTCTTTAGATTGCTAACGGGGGGGGCTAACGGCCTATAGCGGATTTCGAGCTGACGCCCCTCCTCACGCCATATAGTTAGCCGAACGTTATATTTCTTCGGTGCTGTAAAATACTATAATACGATGATATATTTTCACACTTTTCCTCTACAATGTCTGCAAATCCTCCAACAGCGGTGTGAAAGGCAAAACTAACGGGGCCTTGGGAGACGCCGCATTTCCGTCGCGTCTCCATCAAGTACGATTCCCCCTTTTAAATGCATTTTAACCGCCTACAGTTAAACACAATACCCAACTACTGATTCAAACGTTTACACTGGTTTAAAACAGAGATTAACTACATACCGATAGTAGGCTATTTATTTGTTGTCCTGTTCCCGAGGCGTAGAGTCACAACATGGAGACGATTCAGACGGCGACTGTAGTTCAGTTTCAGTTTCGATAGGGGAGGAGACGTGACGCACATAAATCTCAAACAGTGTTCATAGACCATAGAAATGGGAGAAGGGGTTAAATGACAGCAGGTCCTCACATAATATGCAAGAATTGTTTTGCCAGTGTGTGAATGCAAATAACGCATACGGCTAATCATTTTCTTTATTCATTCAGTCTGTTCCTCAGAGTGCAAAACCAAACTACACCACAAGAGCGCGCGAAAGGTCTATATTAGAACCTTATGGTCCACACGCACTACAGGAAACTTCCGCTAACCAAAATAACACATTGGCATTGCATAATGCTCATTTTAAAGAAGTTAACTTTTTAACATGTTTAGGCTCTTTCCTGGAGTGTCTAGGATGAAATAGAATCATCCACACCAAAATGTTGGTCCTGACTCTTGGCTCATTTAGAATCCCCCTTCTTTACTTTAGAATTGCTTGCTTTGTGCATGTCCTTAAAACAACTTAAACCTTTATTTTAAAACGTGCAGCTCACTGAGTGTTTAGAGGTGTCCCTTGATGATCCATTGGTCATAGCAAAATACAGTTTCCTATCCCGCTTTATTTGCCTTTATGAAAGTAAGTCTGAAAACAGCATATTGGTCTTAGAAGTGAATAAGGAAGAGCAAGAAAAGGGTCTGTTGAGCCACACAAAAACACAATTTAACACTCATTTATTACTGAGCCAATGACAAGAGTCATACAAACAAACAAAGTGTGTTGAACAATCAGCATATTACACACTCATAATTACTCTTATTCAATAAACCATTTCAACATAGTAAACAACACACAGTCATCATCATTAATAGATGCTTTCAAATGGCTTTGTTATTTCACTGGGGTATCAAACCACCACCTGAACAATCAATAATCCTGGCACACAGACATACTGTAAAGTTGTTTACACTCTTCATACACACACAGGAAATCACTTTGTGTGGACCCACTCAAGGAGATTATAACATCACACTCGGCATCAGCACACATGCAGCAATCAGTCTACTTCAGCTATCCGGACACGCTTTATTCTCCCAGGTGCTTCAGTGGAAAAAAGTGCATTTTAACTAAGCACTTTTTGGACTTAAGCACCTGGGAGATTACCGCCCTTTGAGTGTAGAACATCACACTCTTTGGCCACACACAGCCATCACTATTATTCAAGAAGACATTTCAACAAGTCCACACACTGGCATCATTAAACCACCTGCAGATGGCGCTGTTGTTCTTGTTTCAACTCAAACTAAATATTTTCTACTGAGAGACTTCTGCTGCAGAAAGACTCGTGCACACAGCTCAGAGAATGGAAATCAAACATGGCATAATTATTATTATCTTTTAAAGCCATTACCACTTTTGGGTACAGAAATGCTTTTGTAAGTGCACACATAGCCTAAGCTGAAGGACAACACTCAACACTCAATAATAAAGATGACTGAACACTGTACTGAAATACACTTTACTAAAAAGAGTGCAAGTAAGGAATGAATGTAAAAGAGATGGTAAACAAAAAACAAAAATACAACCGTGGATAAACAAATGCTCTAATCTTTAGGGTGGAAAGTACCTACACCTCGAGTGCTCAAACCGCTACAGTGTTCTAAAGTAAAGATGAATTCTGGGTGAAAACGTCCTCTCTCCAAAAGTGGTCATTCCTGAGGTTACCTCTGCAAAATATAAGGTACAGAAAGGGGCAAAGTTTAAACTGACATTCACACTTTAAATGCACTGAGTGAGTGTGAGTGAGTGAGTGAGTGTGTGTGTGTGTGAGAGGGAGAGAGAGAGAGCTGTTCTGTGTCTATACTCTGTGTTTGTATTGTTCAAATATTGTTAAATGTTTGTTTTCAACGTGTGCACCTGTATGTGTTATGAATTGCTCCATAGATGTCCGTGTGTATGTGTGTGTAGTTCTGTTTATATGTGTGTGAGCTGCTGTGTATGTGTGTGTTTTTTTTTGTATCAGTGAACATTAGTGTGTGTGTGTGTGTGTGTGTGTGTGTGTGTGTGTGTGTGTGTGTGTGTGTGTGTAGGTGTGTATGTAGGTGTGTGTGTGTGTGTGTTATACACAAAAGACAAAACTATACCCACCTCATATGGAAGCAAGGTCAACTCCAGGTTCCTTCTGGGCAAAGAGGCAGGTAACACATGCGTCAAAGATGGTCATTCTTCTCTGCAAAACAAAAGCAAACAGAAAACAATCTGTATTAGAAAAAGGTATACAAAGTTTAAACTGCCATTGGCACTGTAAAGGCACTATTTGTGTGTGTGTGTGTGTGTGTGTGTGTGTGTGTGTGTGTGTGTGTGTGTGTGTGTGTGTGTGTGAGTATATGAGGGAGAGAGAGAGGCCCAATCCCATTTCTATTCCCTAACACTAGCACTCGTTTTCGAGTTCCCTCCAAGATGAGACACCCCTCGATTGTGTAGTGAGAAGTGCGATCTTCCCCTAATAAATGGGACAGCACTTCGCATAAAAACGTCTTCACCTGTTTCATGCGTCTATCGTTAACACTGAACGGATATAAGGCTCTTAACCGGGGTAAACTGTTCAAAAGCCGTCATCGACAATTATCATCACCCACATGAGAGGCTCTGGTAATTCTGGTGAAAGATTTGCGCACCTTTGAAAAATATCGATCTTTCTAATAGTCATGTTTTAACACACCAGTGCGGAATTCAACTGAATTTACATCAAACTAAGATATCCCAACATTAAAATATATATATACATGCTTAGTAGCTATATTTTTTTAAGTTCTTATCAGAGCTGAGAGAACGGGACACAGCTCGGGCAGTCGGACACAGATCGGGTACCGATACGCAGTTCGCAAAGAATCGTGGGTAATTTCATCTTCACTTCAACTTCACTTCGTTCGAAGTCTGCACCCGATCTCCCTCCGTTTGAAGAGGCGATTTGAAGGGCTGAAAGCCACTATCCCTCGGTCCCGAAAGTATTGGGACACCCTACACTTACACATGAACGCGCAAAACGAGTGTTAGGGTCAAAATCGAGGGGAAGTGATAGTGAAGTGATAGAAATGGGACTGGGCCAGAGAGCTGAGAGAAATGTTATGTGTCTCCTGTATGTGTTAAGAGTTGTTCCTTAGATGTCTGTGTGTGTGTGTGTGTGTGTGTGTGTGTGTGTGTGTTATAACACAAAACTACCCACCTCATATGGAAGCAAGGTCAACTCTAGGTTCCTTTTGGGCAAAGAGGCAGGCAACACGCGTGTGAAATCCCTTTGACTTGGGGATCCGACGAAGCAGTTCTCTCTCGACAGCCATGAGCGCCACCCCCGGAACTCTGCCCTTCATTGTCTCTCCCACCCACGCCCCACATCCAGTCGCCTGGTCACCATAGAGCTCTATTCGCCTGGAGACGGCATCGACGCCCTTCTGCTTCTTGATGCTGCCCAGTGGCAAGACCTCGATCAGTTCACACAGTTTGGACACCTGAGGTAAGATGGAGCTGAGGCCAGTGGTGCGAAGGACAGCGACAAGTTCATGGATGTTTTTCACCTTCTGCTCAGGCAACGAGTAGACCACCTCTAGTTCGTTATGCAGGAGTGGCAAGTCAAAGAACCTTCCATAAGAGTCCTTCAGACAATTGAAAGAATCTTCAGGAAAGGATTTCTTATAGACCTGAAACCTTGACACGTTCAGTAGTTCCGTAAACGTCAGCTTCAAAGCCGTCTGCCTGTCTGTCTGTCTGTCTGTCTGTCTGTCTGTCTGTCTGTCTGTCTGTCTGTCTGTCCCAGTGAACACAGTGTCACCTCAGGGACCAAATACACTCTGAGCAGAGTCAATTTAACTCTGGAAATTTTACTGTGTGAGTAATGGACTCACACACACACACACACTGGACTCTCTCTCTCTCTCTCTCACACACACACACACACACACACACACACACACACACACACACACACACATTAAACACACACACACACACACACACACACACACACACACACACATACAGTATATTACTGTAAAAACACACACACATACACACACACTAAACACACACACACACACACACACAAACACACACACACTGGGCTAATACATACAAAACCATGTCAAACATAATCTGCAAACCCACAGAGTTTCCCAATAGACAGGTACCATACATATAACAACACATTTACATAGAACAGGACATGTAATAATCAACAGTACATATAACATAAATGCCCAATCACCGTCTATTTGACCTATTAATTTAATTTCAGTGTTTCTAGTTAGCTGGTGCCACTCCAGTTGTGAGTCTCATCATTTCTCAGAGCAGCGAGGCGGCCTACAGAATGGAGGTGGAGCGGCTGGCAGAATGACCAGTGCAATAATACACACAAGCTCTTCCTGAATGTGGACAAGACCAAGGAAATGGGCCATGTTGACTTCAGGAAGGCCCACACTAACTAACTAACTAACTAACTAACTAACTAACTAACTAACTAACTAACTAACTAACTAACCACAGCCCCCTCCGCTGTGCTGCTGTTGATGACCATTGGTGGCAAGGGAGTTGAGAGGGTCAGCAGCAGCAGCAGCAGCAGCAGCAGCAGCATCAAGTTCCTGGGCGCACAGTACAGTACAGTACACCTGGCAGGCAGATAAGAGCACCTGTCCACAACAACAACAAACAACATGGCCGCCGTCACAAAGAAGGTTCTAGAGCGGCTCCACCCCCTACGGAGGCTAAAACAGGCCTGCCTTCCCATCTCAGCCCTGAGCACCTTTTCTAGGGTCAACACTGAAAGTGTCCTTACACATACTTACTTACTTACATAATTACTGACTTACTGATTTACTTACTTACTCACTTACTTTTCTAGCGGCCGACACTGAAAGTGTTCTTACTTACTGACTTACTTACTGACTTACTTACTTTTCTAGGGGCCCCATTGAAAGTGTCCTTAATTACTTACTGACTTACTTTTCTAGGGGCCCCATTGAAAGTGTCCTTAATTACTTACTGACTTACTTTTCTTAGGGCCCCACTGAAAGTGTCCTTACATACTTACTTATTTACAGTACATACTTACTTACTTTTCTAGGGGCCCTACTGAAACATACTAACTTACTTACTTCCTACCTTATTACTTACTTACTCACTTATTTACTTCCTTACTTATTTACTTACTGACATATTTAATGACTTACTGACTTACTTATTACTTACTGACTTATCAGTGCTGCTGCTGCTTTGGCTGTTGCACAGCAGCTGAATGTAAGCAGCTGGACAGACAGGCTTGTAAAAACAGCAGCAAAGATCACTGGTGCTCCTGTCCCAGCATTGGTGGACACATTCAAACTGCACCAGCATTATCAAGGAGAGTGTGTGTGTGTGTGTGTGTGTGTGTGTGTGTGTGTGTGTGTGTGTGTGTGTGTGTGTGTGTGTGTATGTTACCACCATCATCATCAAGGAAAGTGAGTATGAGTGTATGTGTGTGTGTGTCTGTGTGCGCTACCACCATCATAATCAAGGATCCCTCCCATCCTTCTCACATTCTGTTCTCCCTCCTGCTATCAGGGAAGAGATGGGTGATCCCCCTTGTGTCCTATGGGTGTGTGTTTACATTTACCATGGGCTACTTTGTTTACACAGTCAGTCAGGTGTTTCCACTTTTGTACGAATCCTCCCACTTCTAAAGCCAACAGGCATAATGACCATCACTTGTTGGGTTCATTTATAAACACTTTAATAAATAAACACTTTGTCTCTCCTCCTCCTCCTCCTCACTCTTTTTCAGTCTTGTGTGACGTGATGTGGGGGACTCTATGTGACTGGACTACAGGTCAAAGGTCAAACCTACTGCAGTCAAGAGAAGGTTCCCATGGATACAGCACAGTAAACATTTGGTTGTCATAGTGACACACTGATACACACTGTTTAACACATGACATTTCAAAAGAGATGTGTGTTTTGTGAAATCTGTCATCAGATGTGTATCTTGAATACTGGACTCTAACCTGTAAGCAATCAAACTGTTCAAACAGAATGGACTGGAACTGGAAATATCAGGAGCACATTTAGTAAAGCAGGGGAGAGTGTGGGAGACCCTCCAGGATTTGGCCTTTTTTGGCCCATTCAAGATGGAGCCTTTGGATGTATTTACACATGCTGTTACATTTCTGAACCACTAGGTGGCAGTATGAGATAATGGATGACAGAGCCTCTAATCTCTATATATGGTTCTGATGGAGACAGAGCTGTAGAAAAGCATCTGAAATCATGAATCAAACACACACATTTCTAACACACACAGCATAATGTAGAAATCCATATTCATGAGGCAAAGGTGAAAGTGCTCAATGGAGAAGTGATCTGAAAATAAAAGAAGAAACACCCATGACACTCTTCATAGAAAGTCTTTATTGATGGCTATCAAATCACAACATGTTATAAAACACAGCAGTGAGGCAGATCAAATGAAAAACCACAAAGGCCTTGAATAAAAAAATCAAAACACACACACACACACACACACACACACACACACACTAAAGAAAATAAAGTTGAAAAAAAAAAATGCATGTATGATACAGATGCAAATTTGATTAATATACAGTAGCCTACACTAACATTGTGTCTGTCTCTTTCTCTATTTGTACAATAACATACAATAACCATCACAAACAAAAAAACTCTCTTTGTACAATAACATAACTATCAGCTTCTACAACACATGCTCACAGTATATGATACGCTGATGCAAATTTGATTTATATACAGTATATAAATTCTCTCTTTGTATAATAACATGCTATCGGCTTCTACAACACCTGTTCATTTTCTCTCTCTTGTGAGCACAGACAGACAGATCCAGTCACAGTTTTGCTTGAAATGCAAGATTTAAAACAATAAAAGAAAATGTCCAACAGATATTGCTGTAATTTTCCAGTCCATATGTGCACATAGAGAAGGACTGGTCCTCCTTAAGGTGTGTGTGTGTGTGTGTGTGTGTCTGTATGTGTGTGAGTGTTGTTCTCCGGCGGCTTACTGTGTGGTGCTGGAGTGTGTGCAAGGTGTGTGTGCTTCTGTGTGCTGCTGTTCATGTTTTATGCTAGACATTCTGCAGGACAGACACCAGTATGTATGTGTGTGTGTGTGTGTGTGTGTGTGTGTGTGTGTGTGTGTGTGTGTGTGTGTGTGTGTGTGTGTGTGTGTGTGTGTGTGTGTGTGTGTGTGTGAGTGAGTGAGTGAGTGAGTGAGTGAGTGAGTGAGTGAGTGAGTGAGTGAGTGAGTGAGTGAGTGAGTGAGTGAGTGAGTGAGTGAGTGAGTGAGTGAGTGAGTGAGTGAGTGAGTGTGTGTGTGTGTGTGT
>JAODXP020000021.1:32680246-32685246 GCA_027497455.2 Sardinella longiceps | reverse complement strand
AACAGAAACACACACCAGCAAAGTCATTAACAGGCCTCCATACAAATGAAAATTCAGATAAGATCGTAAGATCCAGTGGGGAAAAACTCTCTCTCTCTCTGTGACAAGAAAAACAATTTGAATATCCATCATCACTCCAACGGGACACATTCAGTATGCAGTCATACAACCCTTGTCAATCTAGCAGTGTTACTGCCTGCTATAGGTTTGTGTTCATACACATATCACACAGTGAGCTTACTCAATCTACAGTGTTCCTGCACCCTGTTGGTGTGTGTCCTTTTCTGTGTGTGTGTGTGTGTGTGTGTGTGTGTGTGTGTGTGTGTGTGTGTGTGTGTGTGTGTGTGTGTGTGTGTGTGTGTGTGTTCCACGATCAAGCTGGTCACCCTGTTGGTGTGTCTCTCTCTCTCTCTCTCTCTCTCTCTCTCATGTGTGTGTGTGTGTTCCACAATCGAGCTGGTGAAATGGTGAGACTTGTCAAGAGATCAGTTTATCAGTTTTGCACTTCTATCAAAGTGCAGTGTGTGTGTGTGTGTGTGTGTGTGTGTGTGTGTGTGTGTGTGTTCCATGATGAAGCTGATCAAATGGTGAGGCTGGTCAAGTGATCAGTTTACCTGCACTATCTATCAGAATGACTAGTTTCATATTGCAGTCTATTTGTGAGAGACTATTTCGCTATTTGAGGTTACATTCTGAGGGCTTGTGAATGATGATTTACTTTTTTGACTGGAACATCGTCTGGGTCACTTGGCCCCTGGGCCTCTATTAGAATAGGCCTGATATAAGGGGCTATATGGGGCAGAATAAGCTGGTCAGGACAGCAGGCTCTGTACTGGGGGGTTCCCTGGACTCTGTTGAGGTGGTGGGGGAGAGAAGGATGTTGGATAAGCTGGCATCCATTATGGCCAACTCCTCTCACCCCCTTTATGAGACAGTGACAGCACTTAGCAGTTCCTTTAGTAACAGACTACTCCATCCAGCATGGAAGAAGGAATGCTATCACAGGTCTTTCATCCCAACTGCCAATAGGGTCATTTCATGTCATTTCACCCAATGCCTCCTGCTTGACCATCTCAAAATTTCCTGAAAAAATTCTAGTAAAAAGATAGCATTTTTAATAGTAAGAATCCAACATATTAGCTTCATACGGTCAATAGTTTTTTTATAAAAAATATTTCAAATGACATCCTTTTTGGTCACCATAATCCAAGGCCATTTTTAAACATCAATATCTGGAAAACCATCTCACCAATAGCCTTCAAATTTTCTACTGTCAATATGTGGTAGTTATAGCCTCCAAACATGGAATATCAGGATTGTAGCTCATGATATAGGCACTCAAACTTCTACCAAAGTATGGCTTGGCAATATGAAATGGCAACTTTGAAGAGTTGTCAAGACCCAAGTTTTGGAGATAGAAGACCCATATTTTACAGGAAGTATCTCACGTAACGGGTTAAACAATCTACAAAAAATGGTCACTCTAAGATGAATAGATCCACAGGTATTAGGCCTAAAATATGGGGGAAAACACATTTTTGCCCAACTCCAGAGCCATATTCCAAAAAACTGAGTTAATGGATCAGGTCCATTTTTTTATTTTTGAAAGATCAAATTATTGTTAAACTTATATGAAAAAATTGGGAGGGTGTTTTGCCCCATTTCATCACAATTAATTTTGAAACGTGGGCTATATGTGGGTGGGTGATTGTTTTTTCCTTTTGATTCCTAGGGATGTGTCCACCCTATTTCAGAGCCATATTCTAAAAAAACTGAGTTAATGGACCAGGTCCATTTTTTTACTTTGAAAGATCAAACTATTGTTAAACTTACATAAAACATTTGAGAGGGTGTTATGCCCCATTTTGTCACAATTCATTTTCAAACATGGGGTATATGTTGGTATTTTCTTCTTGATCCCTAGGGGTGTGTCCACCCAACTCCAGAGCCATATTGCAAACATTGACTTGTTTACCTTTACCACGTGTACCTATATTTACATTGCCATGTCAAAGTCAATCAACTTTATTTGAGACATGTTTTGGATACTCCTCCTTTGCTTTTACCTTGGATCTGCCACCCTTCCCTACATGTTTCTGTTATAATTTCAAATACAGATACTTCTATGTGAAGTACTATCTGCATGCTGCATCTGAAAGAAGCAAACTCAACCAAATGCAGCAGCAATACAGTATTAAATTGCACAACTATGTATTGTTTTACTTTCCAGATTCAAATGTAAGACTTAGTTATCTTAAACATTTGCTTGCCTGATTTAGACAGAAATTATTTCAGACATAGCATTATTAAATTCATCCAGCCCAACCAAACAGACATGGCTTCTACATCATGGTGGTTGACAGACACACCCACAGATACAGCATGTGCGCAATCAAACCGTGATTACCCATACCCCACCACCATAACCAGTCGACTTACATTTATGATTTTTTAAATTTTATTTTCATATTTGTGCTAGTAATTAGCCTTTTGAAGCTCTACAATCAAAAAGAGTGAAGGTGTAGTCGTCCTGTGATTTTATTGATTTTATTTTTTGGTAGCATATTGGAAAAACGCTAGAGCCACCCTCATGTAGACAACATGGAAGATCATACAAATGGCTTTTGAATCTTGTCCAAGTTTGAATTTGTTCTCGGTCAACATTGAATTGAAGGAAGGATCATATTCAGACTGCTGTGTTGTTAGCATTGCAGTAAATGAAAAATGATCATCTCTATGCCAAAGAATGGCATAGATTTGTTTGAAGTGAACAAATATAGAGATGAAGATTTACATGGTGATTGTTAATCTCCTAAAATATTGTTGAAGTTACATGTAATTTTGTAATGAGCGCAAAACTCAAGGAAAGTTCATTTTATTCTTTCAAAAAACAAATAAAAATAGACGCATTGCACAAGTTATATCTTTTGTGTTTTTATGTACGTAGTAAGGTCTTTGCTTACTTCAAATTAAAATTATGAAGAGTCAGTAATCAAGAGAGATTTCAGTCATTGTTTTCATTAATGCAATGCAACTACAATGAGCAAAAAATCTACTGTTGACTCTGAAAATGTTGATCAAACACCAAGCACTTTTATTACACGAAATTAAGGTAAAAACATGAATTTGTATGTTCTTCAATGGAGAATAAAAAGGTCAAAACATGACTATAAAGAACTCAACAAGGGAGAGGTGAATCTTTTATCAGATCAATTCACATATTTAGTAAATGGTTGGATACAAATACAGCAGTCTCCAAAACACATGGCTATGTAAACATAGTCATAGTTAAACACACCCCTAGGAATCAAGAGGAAAAAAAAACTCGCCCAACCACATATAGCCCATGTTTGAAAATGAATTGTGACGAAATGGGGCAAAACACCTTCCCAATTTTTTTTATATAAGTTTAACAATAATTTAGTATTTCAAAAACAAACAATTGGACCTGATCCATTAACTCAGTTTCTTGGAATATGGCTCTAAAATTGGGTGGACGCACCCCTAGGAATCAAGAGGAAAAAACAATCACCCACCCACATATAGCCCATGTTTGAAAATTAATTGTGACAAAATGGGGCAAAACACCCTCCCAATTTTTTTATATAAGTTTAACAATAATTCGATCTTTCAAAAACAAAAAAAAATGGACCTGATCCATTAACTCAGTTTTTTGGAATATGGCTCTGAATTTGGGCACAAATGTGTTTTTCCCCATATTTGAGGCATAATACCTGTGGATCCATTCATCTTAGAGTGACCGTGTTTTGTAGAGTGTTTGACCTGTTGCCAGATATACTTCCTGTAAAATATAAGTCTTCTATGTCCAAAACTGGGGCCTTGACAACTCTTCAAAGTTACCATCTCATTTTGCCAAGCCATACTTAGGTAGAAGTTTGAGCGCCTGTATCCTAAGTTATGCTTGAGCTACAATCCTGATATTCCATGTCTGGAGGCTATAACTACCATATATTGACAGTAGGGTCATTTCATGTCATTTCACCCAATGCCTCCTGCTTGACCATCTCAAAATTTCCTGAAAAAAATTCTAGTAAAAAGATAGCCTTTTTAATAGTAAGAATCCAAAATATTAGCTTCATACGGTCAATAGTTTTTTTTATAAAAAATATTTCAAATGACATGCTTTTTGGTCACCATAATCTAAGGCCATTTTTAAACAGCAATATCTGGAAAACCATCTCACCTATAGCCTTCAAATTTTCTACTGTCAATGTGTGGTAGTTATAGCCTCCATACATGGAATATCAGGATTGTAGCTCATGATATAGGCACTCAAACTTCTACCAAAGTATGGCTTGGCAATATGAAATGGCAACTTTGAAGAGTTGTCAAGACCCAAGTTTTGGAGATAGAAGACCCATATTTTACAGGAAGTATCTCACGTAACGGGTTAAACAATCTACAAAAAATGGTCACTCTAAGATGAATAGATCCACAGGTATTAGGCCTAAAATATGGGGAAAAACACATTTCTGCCCAACTCCAGAGCCATATTCCAAAAAACTGAGTTAATGGATCAGGTCCATTTTTTTATTTTTGAAAGATCAAATTATTGTTAAACTTATATGAAAAAATTGGGAGGGTGTTTTGCCCCATTTCATCACAATTAATTTTCAAACGTGGGCTATATGTGGGTGGGTGATTGTTTTTTCCTCTTGATTCCTAGGGGTGTGTCCACCCTATTTCAGAGCCATATTCCAAAAAAACTGAGTTAATGGACCAGGTCCATTTTTTTTTTACTTTGAAAGATCAAACTATTGTTAAACTTACATAAAACATTTGAGAGGGTGTTATGCCCCATTTTGTCACAATTAATTTTCAAACATGGGGTATATGTTGGGGTTTTCCTCTTGATCCCTAGGAGTGTGTCCACCCAACTCCAGAGCCATATTGGAAACATTGACTTTTGTCTTATGACAATGTTTACCTTTACCACATGTGACTATATTTACATTGCCATGTCAAAGTCAATCAACTTT
>JAODXP020000021.1:32669596-32680146 GCA_027497455.2 Sardinella longiceps | reverse complement strand
GGTCTAGCAGCTCTCATAATTGAGATTAAATCTGGAACTCTACAGTGGACTGTAGCGACACTTCCGTGTGTGACAAGCAGCTATGATACAAATCTACAAGGAGTGTTGAAGGTTTTCCCAAAATCGTTTGAGGCTTAAAAAAGAGAGGATATACATATTTAGAGGCATCTAACGTTTCCCCTTTTAAATTTATTAGAACGGTTCTGAAGTCTTAAACCAGAGAACTTTTAATTGGGGAGAACGAGCACTCTCCTATTACATCCAGTGGTATTGCAATTAGTGGGCGCGTGCGAGTAAGTGAAGAATTAATAGGGTTCTATGCAGCTGCACCTATAAATGCTGCATTTCTTTAGATACTATTTTTTCTTGAATAACTGCATACTAATTGCGTAATTTGACATTCTCAGGCCAGAAATAATATTTTTAGGATTTTTTGTAAAAAAAAATTCAAATGATCTATGCCTCTTCTTAAAGCTCTGGAGTGAATTCAAGCATAGCTTGGATAGCATTCTTTCATGCAAAATATATCGCCGTTAGAAGGCTCGTGCAACTAGCCTGGCAACGCCATCCTACGTACTTACGTTGAAAGATTTTTACCTCCCTACAGTAGTCAACATAGCCAGGCCATCGTGAAACAGGGCTTTGCTTAAACTTAAAAGCTGTCCTTTAAAGTCAATTTTCACCTGAAATCTCTCTCTCTCTCTCTCTCTCTCTCTCTCTCTCTCTCTCTCTCTCTCTCTCTCTCTCTCGTCTCTCTGTAGTTTGGTCAGCAGACCAGACCAAAGACACAGGTTTTCTCCTTCTTCTCCACCTCATCTCTAGGATGGAGGAGGTGACCAACAGGCCATCCTTCCCTACACCCACCTGTGTGTCCAGTGATCCAATCATTGGCTTCGCAGGGGGAGACTCTTCTACTGGACAGTATGAATGATGTGTGTCATTATTGAAGCTATGAGAGTGTGTGTGCGTGTATGTGTGTGCATGTGTGTGTCTGTGTTTTATGACCTGCAGACG
The DNA here is from genome assembly GCA_027497455.2 of Sardinella longiceps. NCBI lineage: Eukaryota > Metazoa > Chordata > Actinopteri > Clupeiformes > Clupeidae > Sardinella > Sardinella longiceps. The sequence goes on along the minus strand of JAODXP020000021.1, from coordinate 32,679,132 downwards.
AACAGTGTGTGTGTGTGTGTGTGTGTAAGAGAGAAAGAGTTCATCAGTATGAGGGTATGATGTATTGTGTGAGTGCATGAGTGTGAGTGTGACAGTGGAGAAATCAGTAGAAGGTCCTATAGTGTGTGTGTGTCAAACCATATGCTAACCTCCAATCACTCCGCTCAACCAAGGATCGCTGCTTAGAACAACCAACACCCTGCACAGGTCAATCTAGGCTCTTCTCATCCATTGTTCCTAACTGATGGAATAGTCTTCTCAAGACTATTAGAACAACAGGCACTCCTATATACTTTCAAGAGACTCTTGAAGACCCAGCTCTTTCAAGAGTATATCTTGTCCTAGTTCCTTAAATTTCTTGGAATGCACTGATCAAGCACTTCTAAACTCTTGCACTTGCTCTCCTATTAGCTAATGGCACTCCCAGTAGGCACTTACTTGTATTGTGATTGTTATCCCTCTTTTGTCGCTTTGGATAAAAGCGTCTGCTAAATCCATAAATGTAAATGTGTGTGTGTGGGGGAGAGGGAAAATAGGTCATCAGTATGAGGGTGTAGCGAAGGGAGAGAACAGTGACCCCACCCGGTCTCGAACCCGGGTCTCCGGGGTGCTAAACGTGCAACTTGACCGCAACGCCAAAGAGCCAGGCTCATTGGTATGGCAGTCAGAGCGCATACTCAACCGTAGTGACGGTACTCCGTCACACTACCTTCCCCTTTGGGAAGCGCAGCCATGCGCTTCACGCATACTAGCGGCCCTCACGCATCCACCAGCCGTACTTCTCTCATCCCAGGGTGCCCCACATCCTAGTGCTTCACCCATCTCTGGGGTCCTTCACACCGGGGTCAACCTATCCTATGGAGGTCCCTCATACAGCTCACACATTGGCTACGCCTCCGATGGCCTAGCAGTGGCCATCCCACTTCTGACACCATTTGTAGCAAAAGGATAGAACAGTGAAACCACCCGGTCTCGAACCCGGGTCACAGAGGGCATTGTGTGTGTGTGTGTGTGTATGTGTATGTGTGTGTGTGTGTGTGTGTGTGTGTGTGTGTGTGTGTGACAGTAGAGGAATCAGCAGAGCCGGGGTCTCCAACAGGTAACTCCAAGGAGTTACCAGGAGCTCGCCACCTACGAGTAGCTTGCCAAAGGGAATGTTAATAGACTGTATAACATTAGTAATAAAATCATAGTTAAACATCCTGCATCCAGTAAGCTACACTAAATTTGGCTATAACAATGGAAAATAAAAAAAAATGTTTAGCCTTCAGATGAGTGTTTGCACTGCACTGTAACTGTGGTGTGGTGCATTGATTTGATGATCACATTTATTTTCCCAAAATAGCTCTCAGTGGAAACATGGTTGGAGACCCCTGCAGTAGAAGGTCCTGTGGTGTGTGTGTCTGTGTGTGAGGTGTGTGTAGGTGTGTAGAAGTGTGTGTGTGTTTGTGTGTGTGAAATTTGTGAGGTGTGTGTGTGTTTATCTTGAATTTTGAGAACTAAGGTTTAAAATGATCATTTGGTCAGAAAGGCCACTGATTATTATGCAGTATGTGTGTGTGTGTGTGTGTGTGTGTGTGTGTGTGTGTGTGTGTGTGTGTGATATCTACCAGTTAAGCTGTTTTAATTTTTAATTATTATTTTTTTAATAATTTAAATATGTATTTTTTAAATTTTTACCCCACAGGAGAATGTTTTATGTTTCATTTTTTTTATTTTGTTCACCTTATCTGTCTTTTAATTTTGTTTTCACACAGATATCAGCAGATCCTCAAATCTCACCTTGCTGAAAAAGTTCCAGTGTCTGGTTGAGGGAATCCCACAGCATGGAGACACTAGACTCTTTCATGAGATCTACACAGAGCTCTACATCACAGAGGGGGAGGAGGAGAGGTCAATGATGAACATGAGGTCAGACAGATAGAGAGAGCATCCTGGAGAGAAGCAGCACAAGGCAGACCAATCAAATGCAGTGACATGTTTAAACCGTTATCTGGACAAGACAAACCCATTAGGAAAGTCGTGACAAAAGGAGTTGCAGGAATTGGAAAAACAGTCTGTGTGCAGAACTTTATTCTGGACTGGGCTGTAGGAAAAGCCAATCATGGTGTTCACTTCATATTTCCTCTTCCTTTCCGGGAGCTGAACCTGATGAAAGAAGAGAACCTCAGTCTGATGGATCTTATTCAGCACTTTTTCCTAGAAATCAAAGACTCAAGTGTCCTTAACAGTCCAGAACACAAATTAATGATAATCTTTGATGGTCTGGATGAGTGTCGACTTCCTCTATATTTCCACTCTAACAAAAAGTGAAGTGATGTGACAGAGCCAGCCTCCGTGGATGTGCTGCTGACAAACCTCATCAAGGGGAATCTGCTTCCCTCTGCTCTCCTCTGGATCACCACCCGACCAGCTGCAGCCAATCAGATCCCTCCCGATTGTGTGAGTCAGGTGACAGAAATAAGGGGATTTAATGACCCACAAAAGGACGAGTACTTCAGGAAGAGAATCAATGATGAGAACTTGGCCAGCAGAACCATCACACAACTGAGGTCATCCAGAAGTTTATATATAATGTGTCACATTCCAGTCTTTTGCTGGATTTCAGCAACTGTTGTAGAGAAAACAACAAAAGAAAAAATAGAAATGCCAAGGACTCTTACTCAAATGTACACACGCTTCCTAATCATCCAGGCAGGCGTAAAAAGGGCAAGTACACAGAGAGAAAAGAGAGAGATGAAGAGATGATTTTCAAATTGGGGAAACTGGCCTTCCAACAGCTGGAGAAGGGAAATCTGATCTTCTATGAGGAAGACCTGAGAAAGTGTGACATTGATGTCACAGAGGCGGCCGTGTGCTCAGGTGTGTGTACACAGATCTTCAGAGAGGAGTCTGGACTGTTCGAGGGGAAGGTGTTCAGCTTTGTGCATCTGAGCATCCAGGAGTTTCTTGCAGCTTTATATGTGTCCCTCTGCTTCAGCAACAGACAGAGAAAGATGTCAGACCAACAGCAAACCTCTCAGCTCTTTGATCTGTTCAGAACTTTACATATGCACTTCTCTTTCAGCAACAAACAGAGAAATATGCTCTCTTCTCTGTTCAGTGCTGCAACACTTCATGACCTACACAAGACTGCAGTGGACCTGGCCTTACAGAGTAAGAACGGACACCTGGACCTTTTCCTCCGCTTTCTTCTGGGCCTCTCACTGGAGTCCAATCAGACTCTCTTAAGACATGTGCTGTCACAGAGCAGTAGCCAATCACAGAGCTCAGAGCAAACAGTCCAGTGTGTCAAACAGAAGATCAGAGATGTAAGACCAGGCCTTAGTCAGTCTGACATTAATTATTCTATGAAGAATTCAGACAGAGATATCAACCTGTTCTACTGTCTGAATAAGCTGAATCACCATGCTGTAGTGGAGATCATTGACAGAAGATCAGGAACTCTGTGTGTAGACATGCTCTTACCAGGAGAGTGGAAGACTAAGAGATTTGAGTTTAAAATGACAAAAAAGCAGCTGGCTGAGTTTGACCTGCAGAAGTACATAAAAACACCAGATAAAGATCAGACTGAACTCCTTGCTCCAGATGACGTTCTTCAGAAACTGGTACCAGTGATCACAACATCCACATCATCTGAGTAAGTAACACTGTGTGTTAATGTGATGAATGTGCTGTAGTGGAGGTCATTGACAGGAGTGACTTTTGTTAATCTTGAGTGTGTGTGTGTGTGTGTGTGTGTGTGTGTGTGTGTGTGTGTGTGAGAGAGTGTGTGTGTGTGTGTGGGAGAGAGAGAGAGAGAGAGGGAGAGAGAGAGAGAGAGAGAGAGAGAGAGAGAGAGAGGAAAGATTGCTGATTAATATTCATAACATTTTTTCCAGGGTGTTGTGCTGTAATGTGACAGAGAAGAGCTGCTCCTATCTAGCATCTGTTCTGATGTCACCCTCCTCAAGTCAAGAGTTTCAATAGCCAAGACTATGAATGCTCTGCAGACCTGGGAGACTCTGCTGTGGAACAGTTATGTTTTGGGCTTCGTCATCAAAACTGCAAACTGGAGGAACTTCAGTAAGCATCCAATCATAACTTTGTGTGTGTGTGTGGGGTCTGTCACTGAGGAAGTGCTGAATTGTGTGTGTGAGGATGTTCCATTAGCAACTCTCCAACTGATTGGGGGTGTGTCTATCACTTGGGAAGTGCAGAATGCAGTGGATGAGGTGTGTGTGTGTGTATGTGTGTGTGTGTGTGTGTGTGTGTGTGTGTGTGTGTATGTGTGTGTGTGTATGTGTGTGGACATTCCAGTAGCCACTCCAACTGATTGGTGTGTGTCCCTATGTGTGTGTGTGTGTGTGTGTGTGTGTGTGTGTGAAGAGAGTCTGTGTCTCTAATGTCAAGTTCAAATTACACGATTTTAGCCATGACACAACAAAACAAGACACATCTGTGAGCTCTACAGCAGTTCACATTTTTCAGCATTTTTAGTATCGGGAGTCTCATGGTTGGGCGTGAGGCTGATCTGCGACTTCTGTCTTCACATTACAAGACCTGACACAGACAGAGCCTAGCGTGCTATGAGGCAGAGCCTGATGATGTGTGTGATGGCTTTGAATATTGCTGTGTATCTGTGTGTGTATGTGTCTGACGCTGTGTATTTTCGGGGAGGGGGGTGGACGTGTGTGTGTGTGTGTGTGTGTGTGTGTCTGTGTGTGTTTGTGTGTAAGTTGGTGATGAGTGTGTTTTCTAACATTCAGTTGCAGGAGCTGGAGTGTTCATAGAGGTTTGCTGAGCTAAAAGTTCTCGTATTTGAGAAGTGTATGGTTGTGTGTTACTGTGTGTGTGTGCGTGGGTGGGTGTGTGCAAAGAGAGTGTGTTTGAGTGTGTGTGTGTGTGTGTGTGTGTGTGTGTGTGAAGAGAGTCTGTGCCTCTGTCTAAGTGTGTGTGTGTGTGTGTGTGTGTGTGTGTGTGCATGCATGCGTGCGTATGTGTGTGTGTGTGTTTGGTGATTTATATGCAGATGTATCATTCTTTTTTAGGCTGAGGTGTTGTAATCTGACCGGCAAGAGCTGTTCCTATCTGGCGTCTGCTCTGACATCACACTCCTCAAGTCTCAGAGAGCTGGGCCTGTATGGCAATAACCAGATCAGGTCATCAGATGTAGAGCAGCTCTGTGCTCTAGTGAAGGACCCACACTTTAAACTGGAGAAACTAGTGTGAGTAAATATATAAACATCTCACTCAGCAACTCTACAACATAATACCCAAAATGGATGCCTGACTTTGATCTTCTGTCCTCCATTCTCTCTCTTCTGTCTCATTCCTGTGTTCCTCTGCTTTTACTCATCTGTCCTGGTCCAACTGGTCTTATTAGTGTGCTTGTTTCTGATATGTCCTCTCTATTTCTCTCTCTCTTTTTCTTGTCCACCTCAGTATCTTTCCTTTCAGCTCTCATAATTTTTTTTCATCACTGTTTCTGACTGACGTCTCTCTCTCTCTCTCTCTCTCTCTCTCTCTCTCTCTCTCTCTCTCTCTCTCTCTCTTGTTTGTTCTGGCTGCTGTTCCTGATGTCAGAATAAAAGTCCTCTTTCTGTCATGCAGTCTGGCCCACTGGGAGACAGTTGTCATGGACACTGATTCATCAGCTGCTTCTTCCCTTTATCCTGCAGGTGCAGTCCTGAGGGAAATCTCCAGATTGTAACAAAGGACTCTAAGTTAGCATCAGTGGCCCTGAACTGAATGGAGTCTTGTCCACAGCAGTGACAGCACACACCACCTTACACGACCTCCATCACACACAGGCTTGGGAGAACACCATTAAGATGCCACATACTGTACATGTGTACACACACACACACACATTACACTGGCTACATTACACTTACTGGCTACATTAGCCCACATGCATAACCTGCATAATATGCATAACCTGGCTCCATTACACTGGCTACATTGCACCTCATGGCTACATTAGCCCACATGCATAACCTCCTTAATATGCATAACTTCCATAGTATGCATAACCTGGCTACATTACACTTATTGGCTACATTAGCCCACATGCATAACTTGCATAATATGCATAGCCTTGCTACATTACACTGGCTACAATACTCTTACTGGCTACATTAGCCCTAATGCACAACCCATCCTACAGTGCATATGACGTATTCTTGCACTGATGCCATAATTCTTTTTGCTTATATTCCTATGTTCTTTATTTTTTTATCTATAGAACTGGTATATTATGCCTACATACAGTACATATTTTTATTGTCCATATTTACGTATGCACATATTTATTGCTGGTCAACAGGGCTTTAACCTTGCACTGTTGCACTACCACCTTGACACAAACCTCAACCTTTTTTGCCTTTAGTATTTGGATTCTATTGTTCTTTTGCCTAGTAATGTTGATTTAGGCATGTTGATTTGTTGTTATGTTTTAATCATCCTGTGTACATAGTGTATGATGTGTGTGGTGTCTTAAGCCCTTGGGGATCAATAAAAATAATCTGTCTGTCTGTCTTGTCTGTCATGATCAGCCAGAGATGATTGACAGCTCATGCAGCATGGACTCAGCAGATCAGTGCACAACAGATCGACATATGGACTGGGCTGAGAATTACAACACACACACACACACACAGTTTTTTTTTGTTTGTGGCAACACAAAATATGAGAGTTCCCCCCTCCTGCCAAATCCCACTTTAACCACTGACTATGATGGGTATTGGTAGGTATTGATTCCTAGTGATAGGTGTTGACACCAATCATAAATTTGTGCTGTGATTATGAAGGGGTTCTTGCAGGGCCAGGCTGAAAAGGGGCCCCCAAGATTGAGTAATTTTTAGAGTTTTAGTTTGTAGTGTTTCAATAGAATATTACTTTAGACAAGAGTTCTACAACTATATCATTTGACAATAATTATTTTAATAAAAGATTAATATTATAAGAATTTGGTTAATTAGGTGTTTATGGGCATTCAAGGGCTCCCATGTCCTGTTTGCTTGGGGCCCCCTAAGTACCTTGAAACGGCCAGGGCTGGGTTCTTGGGATAAGTGCTGCTCCATGGCCCAAGGTCTATTCACAGTAATAGAACACACTAACACAGTTGAGGAGATAGCAGAGAGATACATTTGATAGAAGCTCTGGTGTCTTAGTGTTTTGTGTTTGGGAAAAGCTTTGATCTCAAGATCCAGCAAAGATTTCCCCGCAGCCTACGAAGACGACACATACAAGAACACAGAACAAGATAAATGCAGACAAGACCAGCAGACCATCATCACAGTGGAGTTGATTCATGATTACATCTGACTTCAGTGTCCATCAAAGCCATAAATTACAGGTCATTCTCATTCTGCCACCTAGTGGTTCAGAATTGTAACAGCATGCATGCACTCCAACACACACACACACACACACACACACACACACTTAATTCAAATAAATAAATAAACCTGATTTATTGAATGTTTAAGGTAATCAATTTCCTGAAATATTTTAAATTCACTGAACATTGGGGGTTTACAGTGAACATATGTGTGGCCTATGTGCTTCCTTGTTTTAGCCTATTTTTCTTTTCTTTTAACTTTTTTTTCTGAACATCAACCTGTCAGGGACTACAGTTAGCATCTCGCTAAATCTGGTGTATTTACAGGGTCTGTGTAAATAAGCAATCTTCCTCAGTTGCTGCAACAAGTCTCAACATAGAACATTGTGGCTCACACGCGGGCGCATACACTTCTCACCGTAAGTAACTTCCAGCCGAAGAGTCGGTCTGTAGCTTTGTTCCTGCCCTAACAAAAATGTGGGGCGAACATGTTTGCAACTTGCTTAAGTAAATTTCAGCTATATACGGGCCAAACGCCTCGTTCCATTTGCTTTGTAAACAACGGCAGAAATGATCTCGTTGAGTCAGTGGTACAGGCTTTTATCTGTTATCTGCGATGTCCTAAAATAAACACCGTAGTCTACCCTGATGAAATTGAAGCCGAAGATCTATTTACAGCCTGCTCTGCCTGTGTCGCTTCATGACGCAATTAAATATCAGTAGTGAAGAGAACCTTAAACTATCCGTGAGTATCGAAAAATAGGCTTGTTTATTTCGGAGTATAGCCCATGGCAATGGGATTGCCTTGTGGTGAAATATCACCGTGCCTGTCACTTATAGGCTTCTGAAACACGGCTATTCTGGGTGTCTATTTTCCGTGAAAACTTATTTTTCGCTGCGGTAACCACGGCTACCACCAAGTTAGGTTCATTTGATCAAATAGGCCTATAGTTAAAATGTCTCTGTCCTCAATTTCAGCATAAACCTAATGACTTTAGTGACCTAGGACGGGACGAGAACAGCGGATCCGAGCCGAGCTGTCTAGTTTCTCCTCTAGATGGAGCTGTTTAGCACAGTATTGGGCTACTCAAACCAATCCGACAGTTGTTGTTGTTGTTGTGGTTGTTGTTGATACATAATGTCTTAGTAATAGTACTACTACTGACTAATTTTCATATTTTTCATTTAATCATTCATTTAAATTTTCATTTAATCATGTTTTATTGCATAGAGAAGAATGGGGAGATATTCTTTGTTAATATGAATTTATCTATTTATTTATTCATTTATCTGAGGGGTCAGAGCGTTCCCCAACTCCCACTTTAATCCCTGCATGTATACTATACATGTGTGAGTATGTGATTATCAGTCATGAACAGAAATGTTCTCCAGATGATTTTAGGCCTATCCTTCATTTTCTTTAGAAGGGGGAATTCTTGTAACAACAGACCACCTTCTCCTACACCCACCTGTGTGTCTATGAAGAGTGATTGGTCGATGGATCTGCCCGTCAGATTTACAAGAGGAGACTCTTCTACTGGACAGTAAGATCAAGGAGCTCAGGCCCTCATGATACATAATGTCTTAGTATTGAAACTATGTTGAGCCATATGTTATATACTGTGTGTGTGTGTGTGTGTGTGTGTGTGTGTGTGTGTGTGTGTGTATGTGTGTGTGTGTATGTGTGCATGTATGCATGTGTGATTATGCAAGTAACAGAAATAAACAGAGACTGAACTGTTCTTCCCCCCTTTTTCTTTAGGATGGGGGTTTCTAGTTGTAACAAGAGGCCACCCTCTCCTGCACCCACCTATGTGTCTATGAAGAGCGATTGGTCGATGGATCTGCCTGTTAAATTTAGAGGAAGAGACTCTTCAACTGGACAGTAAGATCAAGGGGCTCGACACATAATGTCTTAGAACTTAAACTATGTTGTGCCATATGTTATGTATGTGTATGTGTGTGTGTGTGTGTGTGTGTGTGTGTGTGTGTGTGTGTGCGTACGCATGTGTGTGTGTGCATGTATGTGTGCGCGTGTGTGTGTGTGTGTGTGTGTGTGTGTGTGTGTGTGTGTGCGTGCATGTACAGTATGTATGTGTTTCAGTGAGTGTGTGATTATCAGACATGAACAGAGATGGAAATGTTCTCCTGATGATTTTATCCCTCATTTTCTGTAGGATGGGGGATTCCTGTTCTAACAGGCCACCCTCTC
>JAODXP020000021.1:32642096-32667096 GCA_027497455.2 Sardinella longiceps | reverse complement strand
TCCTCTTCCTTTCCGGGAGCTGAACCTGATGAAGGAGAAGAAACTCAGTCTGGTGGATCTTATTCAGCACTTTTTCCCAGAAATCAAAGATCCAATAAACTACACCAGGTCACAATACAGAGTCCTTTTTATCTTTGATGGCCTGGATGAGTATCGATTTCCTCAAGATTTCCAGTCCAGCTTGAAGTGTTGTGATGTGACAGAGGCAACCTCAGTGGACATTTTGCTGACAAACCTCATCAAGGGGAATCTTCTTCCCGCTGCTCTCCTCTGGATCACCACCCGACCAGCAGCAGCCAATCTGATCCCACCTGATTGTGTGAGTCAGGTGACAGAAATAAGGGGATTTAACGACCCACAAAAGGAGGAGTACTTCAGGAAGAGAATCAGTGATAACCTGGCTAGTAGAACCATCACACACCTGAAGTCATACAGGACTCTCTATATAATGTGTCACATTCCAGTCTTCTGCTGGATTTTAGCCACTGTTCTAGAGAGCACATCAAAAGAAAACATAGAAATACCAAGGACTTTGACGGCAATGTACACACATTTCCTAATTATCCAGACATGCATAAAAAAGGGCAAGTACACAGAGAGAAAAGATAGAGATGATGAGGTGATTTTCAAACTGGGGAAACTAGCCTTCCAACAGCTGGAGAAGGGCAATTTGATATTCTACGAAGAAGACTTGAGAGAGTGTGGCATTGATGTCACAGAGGCATCAGTATACTCAGGAGTGTGTACTCAGATCTTCAAGGTGGAGTTAGGACTGTATCAAGTGAAGGTGTTTAGCTTTGTGCATGTCAGCATCCAGGAGTTTCTTGCAGCTTTATATGTGTTCCTCTGCTTCCGTAATAGACAAAGAAACATGCCAGATCAAGAAAAAACATCTCAGCTCTCTGCTCTGTTCAGAACTTTACATATGTACTTCCCTTTCAGCAACAGACAGAGAAACATGCCTGACCAACAGCAAACCACTCAGCTATCTGCTCTGTTCAGAGCTGCAACACTTCATGACCTACACAAGACCGCAGTGGACCTGGCTTTACAGAGTAAGAACGGACACTTGGACCTTTTCCTCCGCTTCCTTTTGGGCCTCTCACTGGAGTCCAATCAGACTCTCTTAAGACACTTGCTGCCACAGAGCAGTAGCCAATCACAGAGCTCAGAGCAAACAGTCCAGTATGTCAAACAGAAAATCAGAGATGAAAGATCAGGCCTTAGTCAGGATGATATTAATTTCTTTTCAAAGGATTCAGACAGAGCGATCAACCTGTTCTACTGTCTGAATGAGCTGAATCACCATGCTGTAGTGGAGGTCATTGACAGGAGCTCAGGAACTCTGAATGTAGACATGCTCTTACCAGGAGAGTGGAAGACTAAGAGATTTGAGTTTAAGATGCCAGAAGAGCAGCTGGCTGAGTTTGACCTTCAGAAGTATATAAAGACACCAGAGAAAGATCAGACTGAACTCCTCAGTCCAGATGAAGTTCTTCAGAAGCTTTTGCCAGTGGTCACAACATCCACATCAGCTAAGTAAGTAACAAAGATTGTGTGAGTAACTTATTTGTGCTTTGTTCATGTGGGTGTATATGTGTGTGTGTGTGTGTGTGTGTGTGTGTGTGTGTGTGTGAGAGAGAGAGAGAGAGAGAGAGAGAGAGAGAAGGAGACAGAGTCTGTCTCTATAATGACAGTGGTGTTGCCTGGGAATTGCAACACCACTAGGTGGAACTTTCTTGTTGATTTAGGTTATTTAAATGAAGATTTACTTACTATTATTTTCAAAACTTTTTTTCAGACTTATTTTTTATTGACTTATTTTTTTCGTTATTATTATTATTACAAACAAACAAACCAACAAACAGACAGACAGACAGACAGATAAACCCACACGACCGATCATAATAATAATAATAATAATAATAATAATAATAATAGTGTTTTGCAATTTTTTCATTCCCCTCTATATACAACAGGGCAATGAATGAAGCCAAACCGGTTTAGTAAATAGTAAGTAAATAAAGTATTTTTTATCAACCAAAAGGCCACTCAAAGTGCTGAAGATGTAGATAAACACAAAAGACAGACAAAACATAAAAGAGTCAATCAGTCCATGGGTGGTAGGAGGCAGGATCGTATGGTGCACTCATTGTTGTAGTGACCGGCGTTCACTTAAACAGTTTGGCTGATCTGAAACAGTGGTTCCCTCACTTGCCCGATGTTTTCAGTCGGTTGGCAGGACATCCCACAAAACAAAACAAAAAAAGAATTAGCTTAAGTGTGTGTGTGTTTGTATGTGTGTGTGCGCGCACACGTTGGAGTGTAGCATACAGTAGAGGGAGAGTGGTTGTCCAATAAAGTGGGTGTGTGAAGAGAGAGTTTATGTCTGTGTGTGTGTGTGTGTCTGTGTGTGTGTGTGTGTGTATTTGAGAGCATGGAGGAAAGAATTGAATGTCTGTGTTCATTTTGTGTGTGGGGGAGTGAGACTGTCTGTCTGTCTGTGTGTGTTTGTGTATGTGTGTGTGAGTGTGTATGTGTGAGAGAGAGAGTGTATTGGTAGGCTAATTAATATTCAGATGGATCATTCTTTTAGGCTGTGTGTGTGTGTGTGTGTGTGTGTGTGTGTGTGTGTTTGTGAATAGAGGATTGGTGATTAATATGCAGATGGATCTTTCTTTTAGGCTGTGGAGGTGTAATCTGACAGGGAAGTGCTGTTCGTATTTAGCGTCTGCTCTGACATCACACTCCTCAAGTCTCAGAGTGCTGGACCTGCAGCTTAATGACCTAACTAGGTCATCATATGTAGAGCAGCTCTGTGCCTTAGTGAGGGATCCACACTGTAAACTGGAGACACTTAAGTGAGTAAATATCTAAGCATCTCTCTCAGTTTTTTACAGCATGAGACCCAACATTGGTGCAGTGTTGTTAGCTCCAACCTGTTGCAGTGTGTCAAATGAGTGAATGTGTTTGTTCTGAATGCTGTTCCTGATGTCAGAATAAAAGCCCTCTATCTCTCATGCAGTCTGGCTCACTGGGAGACAGTTGTCATGGACACTGACTCATCAGCTGCTTCTCTCCTTTATCCTGCAGGTGGGGTGACTATGGAAATTACCAGACTGTAACTAAGGACTCTTAATGTGCATCAGTATGCATCAGTGTCTTCTGTGGAGATGTAACACACACACACACACACACACACACACACACACACACACACACACACACACACACACACACACTTGGACACGTGCGTATGCACTATGCACACAGGCACACATTGAAGAGGGTCCGTCACACAGATGGACATACGGACTGGACTGGAGAAGTACAGCTATTCTTTTTGTTTGAAACCATGCATTTTTGTATTATCTGTATTTGTATCAATCAAAATTGCACTGTATGTGTGTGTGTGTGTGTGTGTGTGTGTGTGTGTGTGTGTGTGTGTGTGTGAATCTATGTTCAAGCATGTGAGTCAAGGAAGGGGGAGACAATATCAGTGTTTTAGGAGCTTCTAATGTGTGTGTGTACAGTATGTGTGTGTGTTTGTGTTTGTGTGTGTGTGTGTGTGTGTGCGTGCGGGAGTGCATGCTGTGTGTGTGTGTGTGTGTGTGTGTGTGTGTGTGTGTGTGTGTGTGTGTGTTTGTTTGACTTGTATTTGAACTTGTGCTTTTCAGAAAAAATGTTAAAATATTAACAAATGCCTTAACATTATGTGGCTATAACACCAAATTGATTCTGATTTTTGGTAGCCTTGGATATGTTCACAGTCTTTGTGTCAGAGGCTTGCAAATTGCTGAAGGACTAAGCAATCAGCCAAACTGCTCTGTATCTGCAATAATAGCCTGCATGTTCGGAAAAGAAGGTGCCATCTTTATCCTTAATAATGTATTTTATAATGACAATGTACAGTTATTTATTCCTGCTATTTATTCACCATATACTAGAACATTGTTTTGTACTGTAAAACAAAATGGATGCTGTGTTGTTATAATCAGTATTAGTCATTCCAAATAAATTATCAAAATTTGTGTGTGTAGTTTGTGTAGTGTGTGTGCTATATAGTTGCTCAATGTATATAGTTCTTCCTATATATAATAAATCAAATTGAAGGAGAGGACAGGAGCATACTGATAAAACTTGCAGTCTTTCTATTTGTGTCTATTTGCAGTCTTTCTATTGACCTTTCCGCAAACTCCTCCCACCTTAGCAACACCTTGCTATATCAGTCAAGCTTTCACGTCTCCCAGGGTCTTAGCATTGGTATGAATGTCGTGGCAACATGTTTTCAACCGTGTCAATTTCGGCTTTATGTAACGGAGGCCAGCTAGCGTGGCTAGCTCGGTGGTAGTGTGTAAATCCTCATCACCCAATTCCATGGGCGCTTCTAACACGCTGAGTTAGAAGCTCGGGCTTTTGGCTCAGTTGGTTAGAGCGTTCCACTCCCACGCCGGGAGTTTGTAGCTTGCGGGGTGGCGGGTTCGAGACCCGTGTGCGGTGCGGACCGCCACCGGCTACATTTACCCAAAGAAATCACAAGCAATTTTTTGGAAAAACGGCAAGATCTCAAAAAGATCTGCAATCCTCTTTCGTAGACTTGCATTCATCAAAATGGCTGCCTTGACTGAAGTCCCGAGCCTAACCAATTGCTATGCTATGATTGGTCAGTTACCGTTTTGGGGGTGTAGGGAAGGGAGGGAACAGTGACCCCACCTGGTCTCGAACCCGGGTCTCCGGGGTGCTAAACGTGCAACTTGACCGCAATGCCAAAGAGCCAGGCTCGTTGGTATAGCAGTCAGAGCGCATACTCAACCGTAGTGACGGTATTCCGTCACAGGGGGTTTGGTCGCGGAAAGGTCAATTGGCCTCAGTTCTGTGAGACAATTGCATCCCATTCAATCACAAATAATTGAACTAATCTATCTCTAAGGTTGCGTGAACGCTTGAAAAGTGACAAGTGGACGGGTGGAGAATGGGTGGATGGATCTCTAAGAATTTCATCAATTGTAACAGTACCCATGTTGTTTATATGCTCAAGTGCCCTTGTGGTTTGGTTTAGATAGGTCTATGGGGCACCTCTAGCCTGATTACCATCGACTATGGTCTGACCAAGAGCCTGCACAACAAAGCGCATGGTTGACACTCTTCCCTCAAATGCCTCGGTTTGCTACTGGTCGATGTCAGAAAATGCTGTGCCGAAGCAAAACCAATCATATCACCCTTTTCTTCTGACGTATGTATGCGACACAAAGGGAATTGCTTGCTAACAGGACTGAGAGCCTTTGGAGCTGCTCAAAGTTGATTGGTTCCCAACCAAGGGGGTGCAGTTCCAGATTTTTGTGGAACTCAGAAACGCTGTTTAGATCAGTAGCTGGCCAGACCAGCAACAGCACACCGATGGTGTTACGTCACTGGGAGGGCGTGCCAGGCTAATGATAGTGTTCACTGTCGCTCCATTTTCATTTTTGCAGATATCTCACGATTGGAAACATGCAAGATATAGTATATGAATATAAATTAATCTATTTCTTAATTTATCTGATGTACCGGAACTGTTTTCCCCCGTGTTTCCCCCACTGACATCGAATAGCCAAAAGTTTAGTCCAAGGCACATACAACAACCATGTTACTGTTTCTTTAAGGAAATACACTCAAGGCTGAAGGATGGACTTTAGTTCTGATAGCCTATCTAAACTCTCATAAACATTTATGACAAGTTGCTGTTCTCTCTGAAACTCTTATTAAACAGTACACTTTGTTGGCTTTGGTGCTTAAAACATCTCATGGTAAGTCCACTAAATGTTTGTGTGAAATAATAAGTTTAATGGTGAAAATGAAATGATCAATGCCCTAAGTAATAGACTCTATTAAATAGAGACTTCCTGGCTGGAGTTTGATTGAGTGGAATCGGATGTGATCTTAATTTAGTCATTTAGTCTTAATTTAGTCATTTAGACATTTTGTAATTTCCTACACAACTCACTCAGCTCCTAAATATTTTCAGTAGTTACTCAAGGAAAAAAAATCAGTCATTTATCAGTGTTTGACCAAAAGCGTAGATCTTGCATGTTGACCTTGCATGTTACTTTCTTGCGTATGACTTGTCATGTGACCCCATACTGGAACACGTCTTCCTCTTGGTGCTTTGACTCCAAATATGGGGTTTAGAATCAAACAGGGCCTTGTGGGTAACCAAGTAAGAAATGACAGAAGTAGAGAAGAGGCTAATATTCATATTTCTCCTGTGATAAAAAATCTTAATGATTAAAGCCTGTGTTTTCCACCAGAGAATTGCCAGACAGCAGCATTATCAAAATTCCATACATCAGCTATTCGACTTTAGCCTGGTCATAACCGGCCTCGATCTACATTTTGGGTAAGCCATTGCTGATAGCCTATCATATTCTCTTGTTGCATTCTGAAAGTTTGCTGATTGGCCAGGATGGGATGCATCCTGATAGAACGAAGCTTGGCCAGAATTTTAGACAGAGTACTGATAGGAGATGAGAAATGAGTGGAATTGCGTAGGAAGGATCGGGCCGGGCTAATTGGGCTCAACTGGACCACTGATTGTAACAGGGAAAATCCCAAACATCAGTCTGACCTAGTCTGACACAGTTCCGATAGCTGTAGTCATCTCTTGGGCTCTCCACCATTACTCACACTGCACCTGTGAGTAATGGTTTAACACTACATTACACACTGCATCTGTGAGTGATGGTCTAACAGGGCTTTCACACTGCATCCGTCCGTTGACGGATCTCATTGACTTTGAATGGAGCTTTCGCAAAATGCATTGTGGGTCCGTCCGTCAAAACAGCTCCGTTGCGTCCGTCAAAAAGTTGAAAAATGTTCAACTTTTTAGCTGGCGACGGATTCGTCAAACCAGTCGGGATTGAGAGAATTGACTCCCCCCTCCATCAGACCCCTCCCACGTCGTCCGTCAAAGGACGGATGCAGTGTGAACGTAAGGTAACACTACACTACACACACACTGCACCTGTGAGTGATGGTTTAACACTAACTTACACTGTCACTGCGCCTGTGAGTGATGGTCCAAAACTAGGCTACACACACCACATTTGTTAGACTACATGAGTGATGGTCTAACAACGCAAGACCACACACACACACACACACACACACACACACACACACACACACACACACACACACACACATATAGTTCATAGACACTGCACCTGTGAGTGATGACCTAATGTCCAGGTTTTACATCTGTCATCTGTCTCTCTGCATTCCTCAGATTGATGGATTCCCCTGCAGAGGGTGAGTATGCTGATGGTGTGTCCATGGAGATGAAGAATGAGGACGTTACAGATGCCCATCAGGGACTCAGAAAAGGGCAAGAACTGACCATTACAGGGTAGGTTAATAGTGTGTGTGTGTGTGTGTGTGTGTGTGTGCTCCTTCAATTCTTTCATCATGGCTTTTGCCTCACAAGTGCTTCGTGGTTGCTCCAGTAATAACCGAAAGTTCTCGGAACAGAAGCATTTTGTTGAGAATACGCCCTTTTAATTCTCAAATTTAAGACTAACCTTGAGTCACCAGTCCTTATTAAACATACATGTAGGTTTATAGTCCATACTAAAGCAAGCTGAAGTAAGCATGATATTTTGTTAAATATGGATTCCTATTGTAATCCATAGTTTTTATGTTTTAATAAGAAATGATGTTAACATTATAGCCTATAATATAATAATTATAGCCTATTCTTAAAGTGTATTTTTTTTCTGTGTGGACCAATCTCTGAATTGAAGGTCAATGTTTTGGGAAAAAATCAGGAAGTTGGTGTCTGCAGTACGTGCACATTGTCATGTTGGGCTCCTTACGTTCTGTGTATGTGAGGTATTGGTAAGAGAAACACATTCAAAATAGCCATATAAGGTAACCATAATGAAGTACTGTCTGAGTATAAATAGTTTGTTGGGACAGTACTCAAGGTCTTTTGGTCTTTTTGCTTTGGGATTGTTTCCCCTTTTTGAATTGAACTCATTCTGTTCCTTTCTGACATTTAGTTTGTTTGTTTGTTTGTTTTTATCTTTTCTGCTACAGTCCATCATTTTTGCAGTGTAGTCTTTTTGTACATTTTCTTGTAGAGTTGGGCAATAATGCCTGGTTAGTCCCTACGTTTTTATTGTCTGGGGTGATTCTGACCACTGCTTTTGCTGCCATGCATCAGAAACCTTTTTCAACCAGGGGAAGGTAAGTTTGCTCAGATATCCTAGACATTCACACAGGCAATTGGCAAGGTGCAGGAGTAAAGCACCTCAATTCTTGTAACTTGAAAGTAGTGGACCATAGAAAATAGTCACAAAACGCTACAATTACAAGGCTAATATTTTTGTGTCAGTGTGACTGTGGTCATGGGTTGAGTGACAGACTGCTTTTTTAAAAATACAAATGTTGTTTTGTCTGCACTAAGTATTAAATTCCTGTTTGCATTTAATGTTGTCTTTCACAACCTGAATATGTTTTCACATACAGATATCAGCAGATTCACAAATCCAACCTGCTGAAGAAGTTCCAGCCTCTGGTTGAGGGAATCCCACAGCAGGGAGACACCAGACTCCTCCATGAGATCTACACAGATCTCTACATCACAGAGGGGGGAAGAGGAGAGGTCAATGATGAACATGAGGTCAGACTGACAGAGCGGACATCCTGGAGAGATGCTGCACAAGATACACCGATGAAATGCAATGACGTCTTCAAAAACTTATCTGGACGAGATAAACCCATCAAAACAGTTCTGACAAAGGGAGTGGCTGGTATTGGAAAAACAGTCTCTGTGCAGAAGTTCATTTTGGACTGGGCTGCAGGAAAAGCCAATCAGGATGTCCACTTTATATTTCCTCTTCCTTTCCGGGAGCTGAATCTGATGAAGGAAATGAAATTCAGTCTGGTGGATCTTATTCTGCACTTTTTCCCAGAAATTGAAGATCTAAGAGTCATCACAAGTTCTGAACACAGAGTCATGTTCATCTTTGATGGTCTGGATGAGTGTCGACTTCCTCAAAATTTCCAATCCAACTCAAAGTGTTGCAGTGTGATAGAACCAGCCTCAGTGGACGTGCTGCTGACAAACCTCATCAAGGGGAATCTGCTTCCCTCTGCTCTCCTCTGGATCACCTCGCGACCAACAGCAGCCAATCAGATACCCCCTGAATGCATAACTCAGGTGACAGAAATAAGGGGATTTCATGACCATCAAAAAGAGAAGTACTTCAGGAAGAAATTGAGTGATGAGAACCTGGCCAATAGAACCATCACACACTTGAAATCATCCAGGACCCTCAACATTATGTGTCATATCCCAGTGTTCTGCTGGATTTCAGCCAATGTTATAGAGAGCACATCAAAAGTTGAAATGCAAAGTACTCTGACCCAAATATACACGCGGTTACTGATCATTCAGACAAGTTCAAGAAAGGACAAGTACACAGAGGCAGACATTTTCAAACTGGGTAAATTGGCCTTCCAACAGCTGGATAAGGGCAATCTGATCTTCTATGAGGAAGATCTGAGAGAGTGTGGCATTGAAGTCAAAGAAGCATCAATGTACTCCGGACTGTATACTCAGATCTTCAGAGAGGAGTCTGGGCTGTCCCAGGGGAAGGTGTTCAGCTTTGTACATCAGAGCTTCCAGGAGTTTCTTGCAGCTTTATATGTGGTTCTCTGCTTCAGCAACAAACAGAGAAACATGGCTGCCCAGCAGCAAAACTCTCTGCTTTCTGCTATGCTCAGACCAGCAACACTTCATGACCTACACAAGACTGCAGTGGATCTGGCCTTACAGAGTAAGAACGGACACCTGGACCTTTTCCTCCGCTTCCTTCTGGGCCTTTCACTGGAGTCCAATCGGATTGTTCTAAGACGTCTGCTGCCACTGCCACAAAGCCGTAGCCAATCACAGATCTCAGAGCAAACAGTCCAGTATGTCAAACAGAAGATCAGAGATCAGATTAACTCTGGCAGAGAGATCAACCTGTTCTACTGTCTGAATGAGCTGAATCACCATGCTGTGGTGGAGGACATTGACAGGAGCTCAGGAACTCTGTATGTAGACATGCTCTTACCAGGAACGTGGGAGACTAAGAAATTTACATTTAAGATATCAAAAGAGCAGCTAGCTGTATTTGACCTGAAGAAGTACATAAAGACGCCAGAGAAAGATCACACTGACTACCTCAGTCCAGATGAAGTTCTTCAGAGGTTGCTGCCAGTAGTCACATCAGCTCTGTAAGTACAGAACACACACACACACACACACACACACACACACACACACACACACACTCACACTGAGTTTGTGTGTAGGTTGCGACTGATAAATTAGTGTTTTACCATGAAACTGCCCACTGCATATTTTTATGTGGATCAGTCTGTGTCGATTCACTCAATATTTTTTTTTGCCCCCAACGGCACCTTCCAGGCAGCAAAGCCTAAGAGGCACTACCATAACCCTATTCCTAACCCTAACCCCCTCAACCCTCACCCTAACCCTAAACTGAGGGGAGTAGTGCCTTAAATGCAGCGCTGCCTGGAAGGCACCGTTAAGGGCAAAAAATACCAAAGACGTGTCATTCAGCCAGTGGCTGGGCTTTTGGTTTGGCAGAATTTGTGAATAGGTTGCAACTGTTTCAGAAATCGTGCCAAATGATTCATTACTTGGCATAGGCGGTCTCATCCCCATCACTAGCCCACTTCTCTATGTGTGTGTTTGTGTGTTTGCATAGTGTTGTGGGTCATGGGAGAAAGTGCTCGTTCATCTGAATTTATAGAATATGGAATTGTGTATAGGAAAGAGGGGTGTGTTTATCTATGTGTGTGTGTCCCAGTAGACATTTGTTGATTAATAATTTCTCAATACCGAACATTCTTTTTTTTAGGCTGAGGAACTGTGATGTGACAGAGAGAAGCTGTTCAGATCTGGCCTCTGCCCTTAAGTCACACTCAAGTCTCAGAGTGCTGGACCTGAGTGAAAACAACCTGCTGGGAGACTCAATGAGTCTTTTATGTTCTGGTCTTAGCCATCAAAACTGCAAGCTGGAGAAACTATAGTAAGTTTATGATGTGTGTGTGTGTGTGTGTGTGTGTGTGTGTGTGTGTGTGTGTGTGCGTGCGTGTGTGTGTGTGTGTGAGAGAGAGAGAGTGAGTGCTGGATGGGGCTGTTTATCAATGTTAAATTTGTGATAGGTTTGTGTAAAATTCTATGGCAAAATCTGATTAAAGGAGCTGTGTGTAAGAAATGTTTTCCAAATAATCATTAAACGACCCTGATATGTCACCAGACATGACGGAATCATGTGCATTTTGAACACTGATATCACTGACAATTGTTGTCCAGCCAAAATATTTGCCTTTGAAAAGCTAAGTTGCAGCCCACAAGTAGTGTTTATGTTGTCATTTCAAGTGGTATTTGTGTTGTTGTCATTGTCAAGGCCTCATTATACTTACGAAAAATATCATGACAAGGTCAGAAATAAAACAAGGATATGTAGATGTTTTTGAAAGATGGAGACGGCTGCAAGCAACAAGATATTTTGAACATGATTGTAGTACCAATTCTGGCCACAATCCTACACACAGCTCCTTTAAATATACCCATTCCCAACAAAAAATGTATGTAGCTTGCTTTACGCTGCAATCACTCTCAAGTGTGAATATGTCTTGACTCTAGATTAGAATATGCTAATAGGGCAAAAAAGTGGTTGCATGGGTTGGTGATACATTTGTATTTGTAAATCTAATGTTATGAATTGAAGAAAAAAAAAAACGTTTTGGAGCTCTGAATGTAGTGTAATGTCATCTAATGACTGTGTTTAGTGTATTGACCTGTGTGTAAAATATGAGAATGATATTGACTTTCAAGATCAGTCACTGTGTTGCACTACTGTTACATGGATTCCAATCTGGAGTTTGTGAAGTTGTTGTGAAAAGCTGTAAGTACTTTACTAAATCAGATTGTTGTTTTTAGTCTGGAGAGGTGCAGCTTGACAAAGAAAAGCTGTTCCAATCTGGCCTCTGCCCTGGTCTCACCTTCCTCAAGTCTCAGAGTGCTGAAGCTGAGTTGGAATAAGCTGTCAGATGCAGGAGTGGACCGTTTATGTTTTGGTCTTTCTCATCAGAACTGCAAACTGGAGGAGCTACGGTAGGCATCATTTTGTGTGCAACAATTTGTGTGTGCATGTGTGTGTGTTTGTGTGTGTAGTGAAAATTGTAGAATGGATGATTTTATCATTTAACTGTATAGGCCAAAAGAGCTTCTATGTCACCTGACTGTGATTAGAAAATCAATATAACAAACTGTGTTTTAGAGAACCTCATGACCTGTTGACCTAATCACACTTTGAGTTTCATGTTTGTTGATCCTTCTGTTTACAATTGTGGTCATTAATATTTGTGTGTGTGTGTGGTGTGTGTGTGTGTGTGTGTGTGTGTGTGTGTGTGCGGGGTGGGGTGGGGTAAGGGGATAGGTAAATTATTTGAGTAAGGGAAATAGTGTGTGTCTGTGCGATTGTGTGTTAAGAATTCATAATCACTTCAATTTTAATTCTAGGCTGTGGGATTGTAATCTGACAGAAAAGAGCTGCTCCTATCTGGCCTCTGCTCTAACCTCCCAGTCCTCAAGTCTCAGAGTGCTGCAGCTGGGTAATAATCGGTTGTTAGACTCAGGTGTACATCTCTTATGCTCTGGTCTTCTTCATCAAAACTGCAAACTTACAGAACTAATGTAAGTATCATGATGTGAGTAAGTGTGTTTGTGAGTGAGAGTGATAGGTAGTCATAGAGAGAATGTAGTGTATGCCTGGGTGTGTTGAGAGTGGGTGTCAATATATCATTTCATGTAGTCTCTCTCTCTCTCTCTCTGTCTCTCTCTCTCTCTCTCTCTCTCTCTGTGTGTGTGTGTGTGTGTGTGTGTGTGTGTGTGTGTGTGTGTGTTGAGAAAGTGATTGGAGAGAAATTTGACAATAGTCAACATAATCAACAATAAACATCCATTTACAGCAACTTTTTATTAATTTATTTTATTAGTTTAGCAAGAGAGAGAAGCTATACTAAACTGATGCTAAAGTAGACTGTTTTGATGAGTGCTTATACTGTACATAGTAGATGTAGATGATAATTATATTGCTATATTATTACCCATAAACATATAGGCCTACAACTGATATACAGATGTAAGATGAATCATGTGATTATTCAGATTATTTATTGTGATTAATCAGATTATTTATTTGATCGTTTGACAGCACTAATTATTAAATATAAGCACAATGCAATGCAGCCCATCACTCTGTTACAATATCGGTCCTTCACGAGATAATTGAGAAGATTCCCGGGTCAGGGAATTTCAATAAAGGCTGTTCCAGACAGAGAAAGTCAGGGAATTTGATCATTTTGCTTGCAAAGTCAGGGGATATCAGGGAATTTTGTTATCATCTGTATCACCACCACACATCCCTCTATCTTGTTTCTCATATATTTTTCACTTTAACTGGAATAAAGTTACACTCTGATTGGTGGATTTATGCTGTTTTAAGCGTAAGAAGTACACTCAAGGCAGGACATTAGGACTAGTTTATCCATTTTAAAAGGTCTCATTCATTTCTTTAACGGGGAGGTCATGGAAATTCTGCTTTTTGATCAGGGAAGGTCATTCAAAAAAAAATTAGGGAATTTTAAGTCTGATCTAGAGTGGGAACCCTGAATTGATATGCATTACAGCCCATCACTCTGTTACCACATCGGTCCAAGCAATCATAAGACATTGATATTGGAAATTTTGCTTTTTGATTAGGGAAGGTCATTGAAAAATCAGGGAATTTTAAGTCTGATCTAGAGTGGGAACCCTGAATTGATATGTATTATGTCTTTTTCTTTTAGGCTGGTTAAATGTGGTCTGACAACGAAGAGCTGTTTCTATCTGGCCTCTGTCCTGACCTTAGACTCCACAAGTATCAGAAAGCTGGACCTGGATGGCAATAATTTGACGTCATCAGATGTGCATTTAGAGCAGCTCTTTGCTCTAGTAAAGGACCCACGCTGTAAACTAGAGATTTTAGTGTGAGTAAATATCAAAATAACTCATTTTCTGTCCTCCACATTCTCTCTCTTCTGTCTGATTCCTCTGCTTTTACTCATCTACCCATCTTTCTATCCATCTTTAATCTCTCTTTGTTAGTTTGTCGTTTTGTAGCCCAATGACAAATGTTTCAATATCAATCCAAATCCAATAGGCTGTAATGCCAGTAAGAGTGTGAATGTGCAGCCATCCCCTATTGGTGGAGTCTGTCGGCATTCTCCAAATAGCCTCCGATTCCACCTTAACTGTTTGTACTGCAGTTTATCAAATATAAAACTGCCTCTTCCTGTAGCTTACTTACTGTAGTACCATTGCTAAAGCTTTTTTTTTTGTTTCATATTATGATATTTTTCCATTTAAGCTCTCATCCCACTGAGAGACAGTTGTTATTAGCACTGATTCATCAGCATTCTCTCTCCTTTACCCTGCAGGTGGGATTGGTGAGGATCCATGACCATGCTTACGTGATCACAACAATCTGATAACTGGTAATAATAATCAGGTAGAGTAATTGTAACTAACACACACACACTCTCTCAAAACATCCTCTTCCTGAGGGGTGCACAATAAAATAAATGATTGGAGAATGTAGCCATGAAATCAGCCAGAGAAGATTGACAGTGTCAGTGTCAGATCAGCGTCACTCTCAAATATGTGCACAGATGGACAGGGCTGGAGAATTACATAACAGTGTAGACATACACAAGCGCACACGCACACAGGCACACACACACAAAATTGGGAAATTGTGTTGGGAAATTAGAACTCACACACAATATGGACTGGATTGGGAAATTACAACAATTAGACTAGATCCACTAGATCTACTTTCAAGACTCTTGAAGACCCAGCTCTTTCAAGAGTACATGTATCTCTTGTCCTAGTTCCTTAAATTACTTGGAATGCACTGATCAAGCACTTCTAAACTCTTGTACTTGCTCTCCTATTAGCAAATGGAACTCCCAGTAGGCACTTACATTGTACACACATTGTACTTGCATTGTGTTGCAGTTTGATTGTTATCCCTCTTTTGTAAGTCGCTTGGATAAAAGCATCTGCTAAATGCATACATGTAAATGTAAATCCATCTTTTGTATATTTTTGTTTTTGTTTTAATGAATGGCTAGGATTAAAACCTCTTACTGTAACATGTTCAATGTTTGTGTTTGTAATTTTTTTTCATCATAAATGAAAGTCTGTGTCTGCGCGCACTGTGATCATGTACTGTGTGTGCTGACTGCCTTTGAGCTTTATTGCATTTGTGAATATGGATTTGTATGCTGTGTGTTAGAAATGTGTGTGTTCGATTCATGATTTTAGATTCTTTCCATCAGCTCTGTCTCCATTTAGCCTGGCGAATGCCAAACTAAAAATCACGAGTGATATTTAGTCTGGAGACCTACCTATTGCATCTCTCGTAGTGGAAGCATAGTTTACGATTGTCCAGAGGCGTTTATTGGGCGCTACGAATGTCTATCATAGCGTCTGTACATAGCTCAGAGCCAATACCAGAGCCACCACGTGACGTAAAATGCAATCGAGGGCCATACTAGTCCCTTTTTGTTCTGTGATTGGATACCGAAAGCAGGCGAGAAAATCAGCCATGGTCACCATGCTACTTTGCAGAGTTAAATGAAATAAGCTCGCAAAGGAGCATGGGAACTCCCAGGCTAGTCTCCTTCAGAACTTCCATACAGATTAGAAGCTGTCATCCATTATCTCATACTGCCACCTAGTGGATCATAAAACACATTCACACAAACATACACAAACACTCAAACAGACAGTAATGAGAACAGCACAGCTGTCTTTTATTATTATTTTGTTTTACACAAACATTGGCAAAAAGTGGCCTTAAACAACAACCAATAACTCCTATTTTTAAACAATAACTCTTATTGTTAAACCATAAACAATAACTCTTATTTTGAAACAATAAACAATAACTCTTGTTTTAGAACAATAACTCTTATTTTGAGTGTGTGTGGCAATCAAAATCATGTGTGCTCGTTTGTAAGTAAAGCATGTGAATGTGTGTTTATGTTTGTACACGTGTCTGTATGTGTGTAAAATGAAGACACAAGATTAAAGTTAAGAAACTTTAGTGTCTGAACTAATAAACTAATTTCATCAAAAATAACTGAACTACTGTGTGGTTGTACTTGCCTGAAAGTTATACTGTATACTGGCAATAAAGTTCATCAAAAAAAAAGAGAGAACAGAACAGAACAAGAGCTGAGTGCGCAAGACTAGTTGACAACACTGAACACATGGTTTTCTCAAACCTTCAAACAGGTTTTGTTTTTCTGCAAGAGAGACAGAGAGAATATAATAAATGAACATATCTCAAGATACTTCGCCACAGTAACATCTGTCTTTTATGGATATGTTACAGCAAATTATGATAATAATCATATACAAATTATAGGCTTAGCTTTTTTGAGTTTGAGGTTACAAAACAATCAACAGGCTTATAAGAATCAATACTGTGGTAAAGCATACTAAGGTTGGCGTTAGCATACCATTGGTAATCTCATCTCATCTTATGACACATATGTCACCATCTATAATTGTTATAAATGTTATTTAAGAGAAGTAAGATTAATTTTTTTCACCCACTTTTCTTTGTTTTCTCATTTATTTTTTTTAAAAAAAGTTAATTTAAGCTATATTAAGTTTCTTGTTTCTGGCTATTTCGCTTTTTTATTATTATTTTATTGTATTCTGTTATGTTTTTATTGTATAGCACTTTGGCTGACTGTTGTCTATTATAAAGTGCTTTACAAATAAATTTGAATGACATTGACATCTATCGCCTCACCTTCACTAGGTTTGAGGCTGAGGTTCCACACGTCCGTGCCTCCCTTCTCTCCTGTTCCCTCCCCTTCTGTTTCGGCTGAGACGGAGCCAGTATTTAAGTTCCTCTTCGATGTCATACTCCGTGGTCCTGTGTTGCTGAAGTACCGACACTACAAGATACACACAGTACAGAAACAACAAATAAACATTAGGCTACAGTGCTGACACTACAAGAGACATATACAGTATTAGGCCTCACTACTGACACTACAAAAGACATTACAGCAACAGTATTAGGCTACAGTACTGACACTACAAGAGACATAAGCAGCAACAGTATTAGGCGTCAGTACTGACTGTACAAAAGACATAAACAGCAACAGTATTAGGCCTCAGTACTGACTGTACAAAAGACATAAACAGCAACAGTATTAGGCTACAGTACTGACACTACAAGAGACATAAGCAGCAACAGTATTAGGCCTCAGTACTGACTGTACAAAAGACAAACAGCAACAGTATTAGGCCTCAGTACTGACTACTGAAACAATAAACAAACAGGATCAAAATCAGGCCTCAGTACAGACAAAACTCAATTTGATATGCTTTAGAAAAAAAAACACATCTATCTATCCATCTATCCACCATCTATCTACCTCTCCATCCACCCATCTATCTATCTATCCATCTCTCCATCTATCTCTTTATCTATCTACAGTATCCATCCCATAATCGTACTACTTACACAGTAGAATTCTATGAATGGGTTGTGCTTTGATGCGACTCTTTGCTCCCATTTATCTATCTATCTATCTACATATCTATCTATCTATGTATTTATCAATCTATCTATCTACAGTGTATCCATCCATCCTTCCCATGATCCATAATCGTACTACTTACACAGTAGAATTCTAAGAATGGGTCGAGATTTGATGCCAGTCTTTGCTCCCCTCCCGCGCCAGTATAGCTGCATGGCCAGCTCTGGGGCGAACACCTTCGTGCACACGTGCCACACCATCTTTCTCACGGTGGCCCCACCCACCATGGACAGTTTAGAGATCTGAGAATGAAAAACAAACAAACAAACAAAAACAAACAAACAAATTTCTTCATATATTTATTATAGTATTTATTATATTACATATTTGTTATTTTTCTATTTGTTTCTGGATCAACACATGTAATGTAATGAGCATGCCAACGACAAACAAACAACGTATATTTGTTATTTCTCTATTTGATTTTAATTTTATTAATTTCTGGATCAACACATTAAAACAGTAATGGAAAAATGCAAAAGTAATATACTTATTTCCAACACATACCTTAAATATTTCTATATTTTTGCCATTTATATACTATAGATATGCATTAAGCCAACTAGGGAAGAGCTGATAAATTGATTTAAATTATATTTCAAAATGTTATAAAGGAAAAAAATATATAGATTTGAAGAACAGTTCTGAGATCTGGTATGATAACATTACTCAGAGGGGAGAATAAATGTGATTGATTGTTTTCAATAAAATCCATAAAATAGGCCTACTGATACTGCAGTTAACAAGGGCCAAAGTAAAAGTAAGGGCACTAGTTTTCAACCAGTGTCAAGTGAAGGAGCGACTATGTTTTAGTAGTTATCAGTTAAATGATACACTGTTTGATGATAACATTGTCACACCAGTACTGAAACTGTGATATTTGATGATTTACAGTACAGTTTTAATTATACAGTATACAGTACCAAGTAAATGTAACATCAGGCCACGTTGAATTTTTATTTCTTTACTTCATGCTGGGCCGCAAGAAAGCGGATAGAAGGCGGAAATTGGCCCCTGGGCCCTAGTTTGGCCATACTAATTTACCCATAGGCTATTGTTATTACCTCCGCCAAGGAGGTCATGTTTTTGCCTTTGTCTCTCTGTCTGCATACAACAGAACTCGAAAAGTACTGCACAGATTTGGATGAAAATTTTGGGCGTTGTATATGTTGGGACAAGTATCAATTGTTCAGTTTGATTTTGATGGCGACCGGTGATCCAGAACATAATCTGGAACTTTATATTGTGTCTATGACCACATTGCCTTGGCGGAGGTCTGCTCTCTACAAGGGGATTTAAACTGGAAAAGCACTTGGATAGTATTAAGATGCGGACAAACCATATATCTCTTGAAGTTGGCATCCCGCTGAATCGACTCGTCAAAACTATTTAGTCCCTCCAGTGTTGCGATGGGGAGTTTTTGGTCGTAATCGCCTCTCGATGGTGGTGGGAGATCCTGGGGCCTTTCACAGAGTGTCTGCATGAGTGCCATTAAATGGCTCGTCCCGTCTTGAATTTTCCACAGCTTTTCTAGCATGATTCTTTCAACAGCTGTTGGAATAGAAGCACAAATTCTATTACTATAACAGGAACTCTCCTTAGGGATCTGCGACAGACAGACAGACCGACCGACCAACCGAGAGACAGACAGACAAATCAATGTACACCTAAATGATCGAATTTTGTGCAACATAGACCAAGTTTGCGAAACGGCAACCGACACTACCAGAATGAGGCATGTCAAAATCAAACCTAATCAATTTAGTTTCGTTTTGAAATACACCATGACGATGACCATGACACCATATGTTGAAATACAACATATACTGTACCTGAGAAGTTTTCTGGGTTGAGTGGAAATGCTCGTGAAGGGCGAGACCTCGGATCTAAGGAGAGCAAAACCACAAACATACTGTAGGTATCAGAGAGGATTCAAGCGGTCAGTATTCCATGATCTTTGGTAGGTATTCACCAACAATGTGATGTTTACTGCACTATCAGCATATGGTTGGTCAGGGTTCCCACTCCAGATCAGACTTAAAATTCCCTGATTTTTCCATAACTTTCCCTGACCAAAAGGCAGAATTTCCATGACCTCCCGTAAAAGAAATGAATTGGTTGCCGGGCAGAAAAGGCCATTTACATTGGCCGAACTAGTCCTAATGTCCTCCTTCCTAATACTTAAATGGCATGAATCACCCAATCAAGAGTTCATTCCAGTCAATTGAAAAATATTGATAAACAAGATAGAAGAATGTGTGATGATACACATAATAACAACATTCTCTGATAATCCCTGACTTTCCAAGCAAAAATGGTCAAATTCCCTGACTTTCCCTGTCTGAAACAGCCTTTAATGAAATTCCCAGATATTCCAGAAATTCCCTGACCCGTGGGAACCCTGAGTTGGAGCACATAGGGCACGTGACCAATTGACAGTCTAGTCTTACATACCCAAAGAGTAATCGTCTCTCGATGGTGGGTGATCACCATCCTGAGCTAGCCTTTCACAGAGTTCCTGCTGAACGTCAGCTATTAAATGGTTCATCTCGTCGTGAAGTTCCCACAGCTTTTCTAGAATGATTCTCTGAACAACTGTTGGAATGAACACACAAATTCTATTACTCAACAGGAACACTCCAAAGGGAACTGCGACAGACATACAGACCGACAGACTGACCAACCCAGAGACAGACAGACACACAAAAATCCTGATGGAAAAAATACAGTCTCTACTGCAAACAGATCTATAGCTATTATTCAACAGGAACACTCCTAAGGGAACTGCAACAGACAGACAGACAGACAGTCAGACCGACCGAAAGAAAGACAGACACACAAAAAATCCTGATATCCTGAAAAATACAGTCTCTACTGCAAACAGACTTACAGCTAGTCTGAGAGAAATCAATTCACAAATCTATCCATTCATAAAATCAATTAAATGTACACAATCAATTAATTCATTAAAAAAGGGCAAGTTTAAAAGTTATAGGTAATAGTAATAGATGTGAGAACATATACTGTACCTGTGCAGTTTTCTGGGAGGAGTGGAAGTGCTTGTGAAGGGCGAGACATCGGATCTAGCGAAAACAAAACCACAAGGTTCAAGGATTTATTTTATTTGTCACATACATTTAAATAATAATAATTAAAAAAAAAAACAATTTGACATGTGGTTGGAGCACATACAGTACGTGACCAATTAACTGTCTAGTTCAGGGGTGTCAAACGCAAATACACAGTGGGCCAAAATACAAAAACTGGGTCCAAGTTGGGGGCCGAACATTTTCAGCATTTATTGTGAACCTACTTTTAACACATACAAATCTGAAAGTTGTCTTTGGCATTTTTGCTGTCTGGGCATGTACTCAACCTCTACTGAATGCCTCTATTTTCCAAGTCTACCTTTCGCCATTTTTAAGCAAGCGAAGTAATAAAATGTTTAGCACTGGGCAACGTGACATCACAAACAGGCTACTGTTGAGTGAATATAGTAGGCTTTAGGCTAGAGGGGACTGGGCTCACACTCACAGATTGATGTGATGCCAGCGCAGTGGCGATGCATTGCGGTACTTGTACTTTTAATAGTGTGTGCCCAAGTACTGGCGGGCCAGTTCTAATAGAAATTAGATATTATTTGGGGGGCCAGATAAAATTTAATCGCGGGCCAGGGCTTTGAGTTTGCGGTCTAGTCTCACATACTGTACCCAAAGAGAAATGAATGAAATACCTCACCTTCATCATCTGAGCCCACAGCATCGTAATTTGGATGCATCACCACAGCATTCTCTGATCTCCCATTCACTGGGAATGTGCCATGAAAATAAAAATAATAATAATAAAAAAAACACTCCATGTCAAATATAAAGGCTTTGTTGTTAATAATCATCTTATGATAGTCGCCTTTACATGTTAAAGGACTTGTTATAATTGTTATGACGGTAGACTTTTCATGTTGAAGCTGTAATTGGCAAGTCTACGCAATTCCAAGACTTTGGGGGAAAAAAATTCAAAATGATACACTTTTCTGGAGAATTAGTTTTTTTTCCCCCCTAAATATACCTTTTCATTAGTCTGACATAGTTCAGCCATAATACTGCTGTTCATCCATATCATGGTCTGGAGGTTCTTTAACCTGACGTGATTATAGGGCGGGGGGGAGGGCATTCAGTTCTGGTTTGAAACGATTGGACAGCTCGTCTAATCAGCTTTGCTTATTGGCCGGTAGTCTCTCTACCGAAGTAAACCCGCCCCAGAAGACCGTCCCCAGACCATAGATACGGATGAATATTCATATTATGGGCGGGCTATGTCAGGCCACCTTTTCATGTACTACCAGAGACATGTACTACCCTTTCAAAATAACGTGACAATTCTACGAAACTCGACTTTAAAAGAGTTGCCAAATACAGCTTTAAATAGAAAGGCCCTCTGTATGAGCATCAGAGGGAATCTTACCCTCACTGCTTGTCATCTCTTGATGATAGTCCGTCATCTGACAAAGCTCCAAAAAAAAAAAAGATATTAAACATATTATTGGGCACATATCTTCAAAAGATGTAATAATACATTTATTCTCTTTTCACAACTAGGTATATTTTTGTGGCCCTTAATAGCAATGCAAACAAACCAGAAAAACTGAGCTGCTCGCAGGACAAGAAAGGGTTTCCCAGGCTATTCAAACTCAGCTGGAAAACTAATGTTTAAAAAAAAAAAGGTGCACGGGTGCACAGAGTAGCACATGTTGCCCTAGCCAGCTAGCTACAGTAGCCTAGATGCATCTGACTTTCCATGCTGCTAAGTGAGGATGATTTGCACAAATTTATCCTGCCCTGCATGAAGTATGATATTATTATTTATCTCCCACATCTCTGTCCTTTATGTCTCACAGACACACTGCATTATAGCATAAATGGATGTGTGTTTTTATTAACGTTTAAGGCTGTTAGTTCGCAGCTAACGTTGACTAGTCTGGCTAACAAAAGTTGCTGAACGAACCTTAACCCAAAAAACACTTTAGAGACCAACTTTCTCTAAAATCAATACTCTGACGCCCATCTTCACTGATCGTCACATAATTTACAAAATTAAGTTACACACTTCGCATTATAATTTCGAAAGAAATAAGCATGCAGAGGGATTACAATGAGGCTGGAGTAGGCTACCAGAGGCTACACTGTAGGCTGCGCGGATCGGCTTCTAGAACCGTGCCGACCTAATGCCTACCTAACCGTGACTTTTGGATGATGCTTGTCAGACGATAATAAGCGTCGATAATAAGCGTAAAATTAACTTACCTTGAACAGGATTCACGTCCAGTGTTGTTTCCGATTGACTTGTCCCGGTATCAAGCAATGTTTAAAAGTAAAACATTATTCCCTGTGATAAAACTAGCAAGACATGAAGCATAATACCGCCACCGTGTGGTATGGTAAGTAAACTGCAGGTGAATTGGTTGTCTTATTTCAGCCATCTCTGCCTGGAAGAGCAGGGAGCAAAATAGAAGCCTGAAGTTACAAATAGACTAAAAATATGAATGAATGAATGAATGAATGAATGAATGAATGAATCACATAAACACAATGCATTCGTAGAAAGCACTCAAACCACTGCCAAGACACTGTGATTTTATTATTCTCTCTCCCTTTCTTTTAATCATCATAAGGCAAGTTAGCTCGCCAGAAGGGTCATTCCGTGTCAAATGGACCAATGGCTCCGACTTGACCCCCTCAGAATTGGCTAATTATGTTCCCACACCCTCTCCCGATTACAAAACCAGAACCGTTGGAGACTCAACCACAGGCTATTGTATGTAAACAGTCCAGGTACTATTTCATTTTTATTTATTTAACTTTTATTTTAGCAGGAAATAATCCCATTTTACCAGGAAATAATCTGAGTCCTGACCAAGAAAGCAGCTCAATAGTTAGGCTACATGTTGAAAATATAGGCTAATGAAAAGACAGACAGCAAACAACAAAAGAGGACAAGACAGTAGATGCATTTTAACATAATCTCAACATCATCACCAGCAGCTCTCAGTAACAACACATGTAGGCTACTAACTGTGTCTGCTGCCATCTCTCACATCGGTAAAATCCTGATACTTCAAGGGCTTGTTTTGAAAAGGTTTCAATGTTTTAGAGCCCCCTGGGAAAACAGTAAACCCATTTTTTCTTCTTCTTCTTCTTTTTTTTTTTTTTGCAATAGTCCACTTGTCCACAGAGATACTGTAACTGATGAAGCTACAGTAATTCAACTCCTTTACAGTATCTTAGGATCATGTTCAAAGTTAGGACCTGAAAATGGACATGTGGGGTAGTTGTTAGAAACCTACAAATTTGATATAGTAGAGAAAAGTTATTACCCTTACACATATCAGAAATGTTTGGGAGAGTGTTATGGTCTAAAGGTGTCTGGTGCAACCCTGGAGTTCGGCAGCTCTTGCGATTAAAGTCGGGCAACTTTGCCAGAGGTTGGTGCTTGCTGTGCAGCGTGGGAATTTTGCCCAATCTCAGGAGAGAATTAATCATCAGTTCCTAGTCCCAGTACCCACGTTGTACAAAAAACTTCATCTAAATCCAGAGTACTTTTCAAGTCAATCAAAATCATCAACCCCTTCTTGGTGGAGGTAAAAAGTGTGTGTTATTCCCTACTTTCACTACTGTTCCTTCAACTACCTGGAATGCACTGATCAAGCACTTGTCAACTCTTGCATTAGCAAATGACACTCCCAGTAAGCATTAACTTGTATTTTGTTGTAGCTTGATTGTTATCCATCTTTTGTAAGTCGCTTTGGATAAAATCATCTGTTAAATGCATAAATGCACTTTGTCCAGAGGCACAATATCAAGATAAACAATCTCAAGGGCAGGGAGACATAGCAAACATCACATACTAATAATTAATGTTGGTCAAGGTTGAATATGTAGATATTTCAAGAATGGGTCATTTCATGTCATTTCACCCAATGCCTCCCGCTTGACCATCTCAGAATTTCCTGAAAAAAATTCTAGTAAAAAGATAGCATTTTTAATAGTAAGAATCCAAAATATTAGCTTCATACGGTCAATAGTTTTTTTTATAAAAAATATTTCAAATGACATGCTTTTTGGTCACCATAATCTAAGGCCATTTTTAAACAGCAATATCTGGAAAACCATCTCACCTATAGCCTTCAAATTTTCTACTGTCAATATGTGGTAGTTATAGCCTCCATACATGGAATATCAGGATTGTAGCTCATGATATAGGGACTCAAACTTCTACC
>JAODXP020000021.1:32614740-32641996 GCA_027497455.2 Sardinella longiceps | reverse complement strand
TTAAGAGTCAGTTTCTGTAAGAATCATGCAGATTTCCATAGGGGCTGATACAAACCCTCTTCAGATCTCAATGAAAAAAATTCTCATAGATACATATATGGGATAGATATTCAAAAATAACAATTTAAACATTTTTGACCTTCCTAAAAAAACTAGGGACTTTGAAATGACTCATGGCAAAGGTGGAAATTTGATGCTTTTCAAAATGCACAACTTTGCCTGTCCATATTTCAGTGGGCTTTCAAGACAGCACTCTGATATTTCCTTGGCAAAATCAAAGCATGGGTCTAACACTTTTGAGACATATTTTTATGATGGTCTCCAGCTCAACTGACGGCCAATGTGTGGCCATTGAAAACTCAACTTTTTATTTTTGGAGCCTTGCTTTGGGGCCTCTCACTGCTTGTGCAAACACGTAACCTTGCTCAATCATACAGATATGAGCACATTGGGAAGGAATCCTGTTTTGAAATATAATTGGTTGAAGATTGCAAAATTTTCAAGTACTGATGGAAAGAGGATGTTTCATTTGACAAATATGAAATTGACATTGAAAATTAGAGGACCATATCTTTGTGCGCCATCAGTAAAAAAGGTTGAAATAAATTTTATTATGTTGGCATGTATCTAATCTATTTGTATTATAAATATCTCGGAGGCATTTTGCTTTATTAACCATTAAATGCCATTTATTAACTGCACGAATCACATACATCGATAGGTCCTCTGGAAATACGTGGAAATTGAAAACAGCACCACCATGTGGACAAAGCTGGAAAAAAAAAAAAAAAAAAGGTCAGTATTGAAACCATGTTGGAGGCACCTGAATTTCAAGCTTAGCACCTGGACTGTTTACATACAAAGGCATGCTTGAGTTTCCAACAGTTTTGGTGGTATTATAGTTTGAAGTTTCCAAATATTCTCACAGGCATTGCTTTGGAATAGGTGGGGTGCATTCGAAGGCATAGTTTTCATAGAAATATTTGAGATATTGAGGTATAATTTTGCACACCTTCCCATAATCAAAAGCTCAGATTTAGGAAAGACATTCATGTATTTTGGGCCAAATTGCTATGACAAATCATTTTTTGAGTCAGAATAGGCGCCAAAAAAGTCACTCACAAAATGGACCAAATTGAATGACATAGGCTCTGCATAGTCTTTTGATCATGTTTATTTGTTTTTTATTGTGATCTAGTAAAGCACACAGTTCTTTGTAAAATCCATTGTATAACCCTAAAGAACTGCCAGCATCTAATGTCTAGGAAAGAGAAATTAGATGACTTGCTAATAAACACTGAACCTAAATAATGGGGGTAACTAGCAGTGAAATCAGAAGAATCCTGTAATTTTCCACATGTTGGTAAGGATAGATATGTGACAAATCAATATTGAATTTTACATGTCAAGTGAATATGTTCAACAATGAGATTGCTGTTGTTTTCCATTGCATAAGATCAGAGATTGCTGATATGCAACCATTTAGCATAGTTGATGTCTGAACACTATGTCTCACTCTACGCAACTCAATAAGGGTTTCCTTGATGCCTCCGGTGGTTATGGGTAATTGACATTTTGAGTCACCATCACAGAGAAGTGTAGTCCTACACACATGGTCAGACTCACCCTTTACCATAGGGTGTATCTGCAAATTGGTTGTCAGTATTGAAGTTCTAAATTACTATACATGACCCTGCTCCTGACCCTAAAATTTGAATCTTGTTCAACTTGTCAACAACACTTATTGTTGAGGGCAGTGATCTAAGCTTAATGTATTGTTCAAAAAAACTTAGCATACAGCGTTATCTATGCAGAGGGATGTGTTGTTCTCATGTTCTAAGTCTTGAAGTAGGTTCTGATAGCAGTGGCTAAGCTGAATAGCTAGATTGTCTGAGAGGTGTATTCAACTTTTTTTTTTTTGTTTCAAACAAAGTAATACATTTACAGACATTTGATTTGATATTGGTCATTTACCTTTAGTCTACTACCCCAAAGGAGACCATTCCCAAGAATAATAGGTTTAGCAAACAGTTATAAAGATTCACAATTGATTTTATATATATAAAAAACGTCTTTTCATATTTCAAATCAAAATTTTTCCATCGGATTTAAAGAATAAATCTTCAAACAAGAAAAAGTATACGCAGCATCTATTGAGTGTTGATAGCACAACGTGTAAAGAAACAGCCTAGCACTCTTGTAAGCTGATAAGATGGTGGTTCTATACTTGACTGTCCTCTTACTCCCCTGACAAAGACACTTAGTTTTGATACTTTTGTATTGTTTGCAATATATTTGAGTGGTAGCATTCTTTATCTAATCAAGTAATGTTTATGATGTCATTTTTTTTACCAAAAGCAAGACATAAATGATGTGATACCTGGGAATTGAACCCTGGTCAACTGGTTGTTAGTCTGTGACCTAACCACTGTGCCACCACATCCACAGTCAAAAAAATTCTCAAACAGGGTTACCACTTTGGCTTACCTGGTTAGTCAGCACAACCCTCCATTGCAGTTATCATAGGTGCATATCTGCTCTATATAAAATTCATTTACTTGATGATAGAACAAAAAGCCACCTAGATATTTGGACCACAGATAATATGAGTGCAGACAAACAAAGTAGGCAAATTTCAACTGTTTTGTGCGATGGCGCACAGAGTTATGAGCATCTAAAATGGCACTTCATTTCATATTTGCCTAAAATAATTGCCTCTAGCTCAACATAACCAATTCATGCCCATATATTTTGAGCAAATTCTAAAAGAGGAGGTTCCGAAGTGTATATAATATACAAACTAATAAGGTTTTGAGTGTCATATGAACTGTGAGAGGCACACGAGAACGGTACAAAAATGTAAAAGGTCCCATTTTGAAGAGGCCCTTAAGGACAGTGCCTTCAATATGCCATAGAAGTGACATCATTTCTCAAAAGTTTATTTCCCCGACATTTATGTGCCAAAATTTCAGGATGGTAAGATTAAGGCGCAACGAGATATTTGAAGGCAAAAACCGGAATTTTCAGTACCTCAAAATTATGCTGAAATTTTGGGAAGCCCTAACTTTTGCTAGGAACATTCTCAATGTTTAAAAATTCAGTTTTGTCCCTTTTAGGCATGTGTCTACTGGTATTCAAAATTTGAAGGGAATATGAAGAGGGTTTGTATCACCACCCGCATGATTCTTACAGAAACTGACTCTTAATAATAATAATAATACATTAATTATATCATAATATAATAATAATATTTCTTATATTCATACCTTTTCTGCTATGCTCATAACTTCTTTGATGAGATCTTTTCTGCTGGTTGGTTGCATCCAGGTGATTGAGTGTTTTGAACCTAGGGTCCAGAGCTGTACTTTTATTTAAGAAGTCCCGGAGGTCTGGGTCATCATATCGGCCTTGGAAGTTGTCCCTGATGGCAGTTTTCATGTCTCTTGCGATTGGTGCATCGTCTGTATTTGTTTCTGTTGATTTCAGAAGTGTTGTTTGCAGTGGCAGGATCATGGAAATGGATGGGGTGGTTTCTGTGCTCATCACTGCCGTGATGGTCTTCAGTGGCCTCATCACGTCAACTATGGCTTCTGCGTTGGACAACTCCAGATCGGAAAGATTCCCGATGGCTTTGCTTCTGACACTCCTCTCTGCTAACGCAGAATAAACAGCAGCTTGCTGCTCGAGATACCTCTCCACCATCTCGAAGCTCAAGTTCCAGCGAGTTGCGACATCATTAATTAGACGGTGCTTTGGCAAGCCCAGCATTTCTTGCTTGCACTCCAAGACGTGTGCTGCGGTGGTGCTGCGATGGAAAAATCCGACCGTAGATCTCATTTTGGCAAGCAAATGCGAGACCTGCTTGATCTCAAGGGCCTTTTTTGCAGCCAAGTTCAGGGTATTCAGGGCATTGTCTGTGGTGACGGCTATGGGCATCCCAGTTTTTTTTCAAGTTCCATTCGCTCACGACTTCACTCAGCTTTTCAGCCAGATGCGTGCTTGTGTGTTGTTCGTGCAAAGGGCGCGTTTGTAGCACTACGGTCCTCATGACCCACTCAGAGCTTATGAAGTTAGCAGTGACAGTCAGAAAACTCTCGGTTGCCCGAGAAGTCCATGAATCCGTAGTGAGTGCAATTGAATGCGCAGCTTTTAATTCCTGTTCCACAATTTCTCTCGTTCTCCTATACAAGGCTGGCACTACAGATTCCCTTATAATGCTGCGGGAAGGAGGGTTGTAGCGAGGTTCGAGCACATGCAATAGATATCTGAATCCTGTGGAATATGGGCGCATAGCAGATGCAATGTAAATTCCAATTGCTTCGGTAATTTTTTTTGCTCTGCAGGTATTCGTATCAAGGGGTTGTTGTAATACATTTGGGAGACGTAATTGGACACTTTTTTTCGTCTTGTCCCGGTGATGGGGATATCTGGGTGGTGTCGTTTGATATGTGTCAACATATTTGAAGTGTTCCCAAGTACGTAATGAACAGGTGTCGAACAACGACGACAGACTGTTTTTGTTTTGTCAACCACTCGCTCTCCATCGCTATTATAACTCACAGGGAACCCGAAGTTATCCCACACCACTGACTTGAATGATGATGGTGGGTCTTCTAATTCTTCGACACTCGCCATTGTTAGCACTCTCTCGCAACAACTTACAACAATCCAACAGCGGTACTTTTCCCACAAAGTGCAGTTTGTATTTTAAGGTGGAGTTTACTATCTAGACCAATCGAGGCATGTCTATATGTCTACGGGCCAATCAGAGCTTGCAGGTGGCAGTGGTTAAATGGGTCCAGAAGAAAACTCTTGCAAAATAACAGTTCCGCGTCCAGATCAATATTTAACTTCCGTACCGTGTGTATTCTGCGTGGCATTGCGCGTGCCGAACCGTGACCCCCGTACCGTGACGGTTCGGTACAAATACATATACCGTGCCGGCCCTAGTGTGTGGACACTCCAACTGATTGTGGGTGTGTCTGTCACTGAGGGCGTGCTGAATCCAGTGGATGAGAGAGGTGTGTGTGTGTGTGTGTGTGTGTGCGTGTGTGTGTGTGTGTGTGTGTGTGTGTGTGTGTGTGTGTGTGTGAGGATGTTCCAGTAGCCACTCCAACTGATTGGGGGGTGGGGGGTCACTGAGGAAGTGCTGAATATAGTGGATGAGAGGTGTGAGTGAGAGAGAGAGAGAGTGTGTGTGTGTGTGTGTGTGTGTGTGTGTGTGTGTGTGTGTGTGTGTGTGTGTGTGTGTGTGTGTGTGTGTGAGGATGTTCCAGTAGTAGCCACCAACTGATTGAGGGGGGGGGGGTGTCTGTCACTGAGGAAGTGCTGAATCCAGTGGATGAGAGGTGGGGGGACGTGGAGGTGGAGGAGTTTCCTGATCATCTGATGGAGCTGGATGGTGTTGAAGGCCCAACTGAAGTCAATGAAGAGGAGTGTGGTGAAGTTGTCACCTAGGGGCCAACATTTGAATAAGAAATGTCAGGTCCCAGCAGCAGAAACCAACAACCAAGTTGATACAAAACCAATATATTTATTTGAGCTTATAAATTCAAATATAAAAATGAGGATCATTAAAAGGGGAATAGTCCAAAAGTGCCAGTCTCTTGTAGCCAGAGGGCTCAAATAAAAGTTGTGTGGCTCCCTGCTGGCCTCTCAGACTGCTGCCTCTCTCTGGATGGGGTGACGTTGGGCGAGGGGGTGTTGGTCAGTGTTGGTCAGACCAGTGTCAGTAGTTACGGTCCTTCAAGCAGCATACAGTAGAAAAAGCTCAAGGCCAGGGCAGTCTTCAGGGGCAGTGCGTTATGGTTCTGGTTGGCCTGAGGCTAAAAGGAAGCACCAGACATGAGCACCATAGCACCACAGGAAGCAGCCTGGAACAAAAGCACACAAATACTGGAGCAAGTATAGTTACGGAGGAGGCAGTCTTCAGGACAGCACTGGCTCAGAGATACACAGGCCGGAGGCTAAAAAGGAGCACCAGGAATGAGCGCTAACATCACAGATAGCAGAGGAATGAGTAAGAAGGCCCAGGCGCACAACTGGATGAAGAGGGCCCGTGGAGTGTGTGTGTGTGTGTGTGTGTGTGTGTGTATGTGAGAGTGAGTAAGTGCATGTGTGTGTGTGTGTACTGTATATGTGTGAGAGATGAGTAGAGCACAATTTGATGGAAGAGAGTGTGTGTGTGTGTAGTGAGTAGAGGATTGGTGATTAATATGCAGATGTATCATTCTTTCAGGCTGTGGAAATGTAATCTGACAGGGAAGAGCTGTTCCTATCTGGCGTCTGCTGTGACATCACACTCCTCAAGTCTCAGAGTGCTGAACCTGCTGGCCAATCACCAGATCAGGTCATCAGATGTAGAGCAGCTCTGTGCTCTAGTGAAGGACCCACACTGTAAACTGGAGAAACTAGAGTGAGTAAATATCTAAACATCTCACTCAGCTCTTTACAACATGAGACCCAACATGGATGCCTGCCCACTCACACACACACACACACACACACACACACACACACACACACACACACACACACACACACACACACACACATACACACACACACAATGTGCCTCATAGGAGAGAGGGGAAAGCCTCTGCTCAACAACACCACACACACACACACACACACACACACACACACATAAACACACACACACACACACCTCCCCTCACTGATCACACAGCCCCTGCTCAACACCACACACACACTCACACACACACACACACACACACACACACACACACACACACACACACACACACACACACACATACACACACCTCCCCTCACTGATCACACTGCCCCCGTCCATTACCAAGGCAATTTGTGTGTGTGTGTGTGTGTGTGTGTGTGTGTGTGTGTGTGTGTGTGTGTGTTTGTGCGCGCGTGCGCGCATGGGTGTGTGTGTGTGTGTGTGTGTGTGTGCCTTTTGAGCTCCCATCTCTCTGTCTGTCTGTTCTTTCTTTCTTCATTACTGGCATCTCTTCTGTGAGCTGTGAGATCTCATCTGTCTTTCTTCATGTCTCCTGACTTCTCATCTTTCTTTCTTTGTGTCTTTTATTTTCTCCTTTCTCTCTGCTTTCATTTCTTGTTCTATCTCTCTGAAAGTGGTAGTGTTGAAATGTTGTGACAGGAATGTGTTAAAGCCCTTTCTCATCTTTGACTCCTCATAGGTGTTAGGTTGTATATCGCCACAGATGTGTTTTTATGTTACAAAACCCATATTTTCAGATTTATCTTACCTTATTTGCCGTCTTGTTTTACAAAATATCAAGTCATAAATCTTTAACTTATAGTTTGTTACAGATAAATGCGATTTTGGAGTTAGGACGCCATTTTGGATGTTTGATCCAAATTCTTTTTGAAAGTATGTCGTCACGCATGGCTTCACTCTGATTGGCGTTTATGAAAAAATCACCTCGTCCTATCACCCAACTTATGCAGAAAATCGCCTACATTTCTATTTTCCCTTTGCCCACAAGGTGATATGTTGCCCAGTTGCCTTTACCTGTCGCCCGTTGGCTACTGTCATTGAAAATGAATGGGAGCTAGTTGCCAAACAGCAGTGTTTTAGTCGCACGTGTGACCACAGGGTGATTCATCAGCTGCTTCTCTCCTTTATCCTGCAGGTGGGGCTCTGCAAGAAAAGGATACCACACTGTGACTAAGGACTCTTAGGGCGCATTCACACTTAGTGAGCATCAGTGTGTTGATCCAGTGCCCTGAGCTGAATGGAGTGTGGAATGGAGTATGGACACACACACACACACACACACACACACACACACACACACACACACACACATACTGGTGTCTGTCCTGCAGAATGTCTAGCATAAAACATGAACAGCAGCACACAGAAGCACACACACCTTGCACACACTCCAGCACCACACAGTAAGCCGCCGGAGAACAACACTCACACACACATACAGACACACACACACACACACACACACACACACACACACACACACACACACACACACACACACACCTTATGGAGGACCAGTCCTTCTCTATGTGCACATATGGACTGGAAAATTACAGCAATATCTGTTGGACATTTTGTTTTATTGTTTTAAATCTTGCAACACACACATACAGACACACACACACACACACACACACACACACACACACACACACACACACACACACACACACACACACACACACACACACACACACACTCTCTACACACACACACACACACACACACACACACACACACACACACACATACTGGTGTCTGTCCTGCAGAATGTCTAGCATAAAACATGAACAGCAGCACACAGAAGCACACACACCTTGCACACACTCCAGCACCACACAGTAAGCCGCGGGAGAACAACACTCACACACATACAGACACACACACACACACACACACACACACACACACACACACACACACACACACACACATTAAGGAGGACCAGTTCTTCTCTATGTGCACATATGGACTGGAACATTACAGCAATATCTGTTGGACATTTTGTTTCATTGTTTTAAATCTTGCATTTCAATCAAAACTGTGAGTGGATCTGTCTGTCTGTGCTCACAAGAGAGAGAAAATGAACAGGTGTTGTAGAAGCCGATAGCATGTTATTATACAAAGAGAGAAAGAGACAAAATGTTAGTATACTGTATATAAATCAAATTTGCATCCGTATCATATACTGTGAGCATGTGTTGTAGAAGCTGATAGTTATGTTATTGTACAAAGAGAGTTTTTGTTTGTGATGGTTATTGTATGTTATTGTACAAATAGAGAAAGAGACAGACAAAATATTAGTGTACTGTAAATTAATCAAATTTGCATCTGTATCATACATGCATTTTTTTTTTCAACTTTATTTTCTTTAGTGTGTGTGTGTGTGTGTGTGTGTGTGTGTGTGTGTGTGTGTGTGTGTGTGTGTGTGTGCGTGCGTCT
The DNA here is from genome assembly GCA_027497455.2 of Sardinella longiceps. Lineage (NCBI taxonomy): Eukaryota > Metazoa > Chordata > Actinopteri > Clupeiformes > Clupeidae > Sardinella > Sardinella longiceps. Next base: position 32,633,055 of record JAODXP020000021.1, on the reverse strand, counting down.
GTATGTTCTGAGTCTGAGCCTTTTCTCTTTTTTTGGATTTTTCATTCAAGGCCTTTGTGGTTTTTCATTTGCTCTGCTCTGCCTCTGCTGTGTTTTATAACATGTTGTGATTTTATAGCCATTAATAAAGACTTTCCATGAAGAGTGTCATGGGTGTTTCTTCTTTTATTTTAGGATCACTTCTCCATTTAACACTTTCACCTTTGCCTCATGAATATGGATTTCTACATTATGCTGTGTGTGTTAGAAATGTGTGTATTTGATTCATGATTTCAGATGCTTTTCTACAGTCTGTCTCCATCAGAAACATAGACATTAGAGGCTCTGTCATCCATTATCTCATACTGCCACCTAGTGATTCAGAATTGTAACAGCATGTGTAAATACATCCAAAGGCTACATGTTTGAACAGTTTGATTGCTTACAGGTTACAGGTGTGCTTACACACACACACACACACACACACACACACTCACAGACACAAACACACACACATACAGACATACACACACACACAGACATACACACACTCACTTTCCTTGATGATGATGGTGGTAGCACACACACACACACACACACACACACACACACTCATACTCACTTTCCTTAATGTAAGTAAGTAAGGACACTTTCAATGGTGATGGTAGTAGCACACACACACACACATACACACCTTTCTTAAAAATGATGGTGGCAGCTTTGTGAATGCAGCCCCTAGAGGAGAACTGCACACACACACACACACACACACACACACACACACACACACACACACACACACACACACACTATCCTTGATAATGCACTGTCACACACTCACTCACACACACACACACTTTATAATGATGGTGGTGGCAGCACGCACACACATACATTCCTTGATGGTGGTGGCACCAAACACACACACACACACACACACACACACACACACACACACACACACACACACACACACAAACACTTTCCTTGATGATGATGATGGTGTCAGCTTTGTGAATGCAGCTCTGCTGTTTGAATGTGTCCACCAATGCTGGGACAGGACAGGAGCACCAGTGATCTTTGCTGCTGTTTTTACAAGCCTGTCTGTCCAGCTGCTGTGCAAGAGCCAAAGCAGCAGCAGCCACTGATCCAGTCAGTAAGTTAGTAAGTATCAATATCTTCTTGTCATCTAAACTTCCAAAAGCAGCAGCAGCCACTGATCCAGTCAGTAAGTTAGTAAGTATCAATATCTTCTTGTCATCTAAACTTCCAAAAGCAACAGCAGCCACTGATCCAGTTAGGAATTAAGTAAGTAAGGAAGTAAGGAAATATGTAAGTAAGTGAGTGAGTAAGGAAGTAAGTAAGTCAGTAAGTATGTAAGTAAGTCAGTACGTAAGTAAGTAAGTATGTATGTAAGTAAGTAAGTATGTAAGTATGTATGTACGTATGTATGTATGTAAGTAAGCACACTTTCAGTGGGGCCCCTAGAAAAGAAAGTAAGTAAGTGAATAAGTAAGTAAGTAAATCAGTAAGTCAGTAATTATGTAAGTAAGTGAGTAAGTAAGTAAGTCAGTAAGGACATTTACTGTGGGGCCCCTAGAAAAGTAAGTAAGTAAGGACACTTTCAGTGGGGCCCCTAGAAAAGTAAGTAAGTTCAGTGGCTGAGTAAGTGGGAAGGCAGGCCTGTTTTAGCCTCCGTAGGGGGTGGAGCCGCTCTAGAACCTTCTTTGTGACGGCGGCCATGCTGTTTGTTGTTGTTGTGGACAGGTGCTCTTATCTGCCTGCCAGGTGTACTGTACTGTACTGTACGCCCAGGAACTTGATGCTGCTGCTGCTGCTGCTGCTGCTGCTGCTGACCCTCTCAACTCCCTTGCCACCAATGGTCAGCAACAGCAGCACAGCGGAGGGTGCTGTGGTAGTTAGTTAGTTAGTTAGTTAGTTAGTTAGTTAGTGGGGCCTTCCTGAAGTCAACATGGCCCATTTCCTTGGTCTTGTCCACATTCAGGAAGAGCTTGTGTGTATTATTGCAGCACAGCGGAGGGTGCTGTGGTAGTTAGTTAGTTAGTTAGTTAGTTAGTTAGTGCGGGCCTTCCTGAAGTCAACATGGCCCATTTCCTTGGTCTTGTCCACATTCAGGAAGAGCTTGTGTGTATTATTGCACTGGTCATTCTGCCAGCCGCTCCACCTCCATTCTGTAGGCCGCCTCGCTGCTCTGAGAAATGATGAGACACACAACTGGAGTGGCACCAGCTAACTAGAAACACTGAAATTAAATTAATAGGTCAAATAGACAGTGATTGGGCATTTATGTTATATGTACTGTTGATTATTACATGTCCTGTTCTATGTAAATGTGTTGTTATATGTATGGTACCTGTCTATTGGGAAACTCTGTGGGTCTGCAGATTATGTTTGACATGGTTTTGTATGTATTAGCCCATGTGTGCACTGCAGTGTGTGTGTGTGTGTGTTTAATGTGTGTGTGTGTGTGTGTGTGTGTGTGTGTGTGTGTGTGTGTGTGTGTGTGTATGTATGTGTGTGTGTGTGTGTGTGTGTGTGTGTGTGTGTGTGTTTATAGTGTGTGTGTGTGTGTGTGTGTGTGTGTGTGTGTGTGTGTGTGTGTGTGTGTGTGTGTGTGTGAGTCCATTCACACAGTAAAATTTCCAGAGTTAAATTGACTCTGCTCAGAGTGTATTTGGTCCCTGAGGTGACACTGTGCTCACTGGGACAGACAGGCAGGCAGACAGACAGGCAGACGGCTTTGAAGCTGACGTTTACGGAACTCCTGAACGTGTCAAGGTTTCAGGTCTACAAGAAATCCTTTCCTGAAAATTCTTTCAATTGTCTGAAGGACTCTTACAGAAGGTTCTTTGACTTGCCACTCCTGCATAACGAACTAGAGGTGGTCTACTCGTTGCCTGAGCAGAAGGTGAAAAACATCCATGAACTTGTCGCTGTCCTTCGCACCACTGGCCTCAGCTCCATCTTACCTCAGGTGTCCAAACTGTGTGAACTGATCGAGGTCTTGCCACTGGGCAGCATCAAGAAGCAGAAGGGCGTTGATGCCGTCTCCAGGCGAATAGAGCTCTATGGTGACCAGGCGACTGGATGTGGGGCGTGGGTGGGAGAGAGAATGAAGGGCAGAGTTCCGGGGGTGGCGCTCATGGCTGTCGAGAGAGAACTGCTTCGTCGGATCCCCAAGTCAAAGGGATTTCACGCGCGTGTTGCCTGCCTCTTTGCCCAGAAGGAACCTAGAGTTGACCTTGCTTCCATATGAGGTGGGTAGTTTTGTGTTATATCACACACACACACACACACACACACACACACACACACACACACACACACACACATCTAAGGAGCAACTCTTAACACATACAGGAGACACATAACATTTCTCTCAGCTCTCTCTCTCTCCCTCACACACATACACACACACACACACACACGCACGTACACACAAACAGTGCCTTTACAGTGCCAATGCCAGTTTAAACTCTGTATACCTTTTTCTAATAAAGATTGTTTTCTGTTTCCTTTTGTTTTGCAGAGAAGAATGACCACCTTTAACGCATGTGTTGCCTGCCTCTTTGCCCAGAAGGAACCTGGAGTTGACCTTGCTTCCATATGAGGTGGGTAGTTTTGTGTTTTGTGTTATATAACACACCTACACCTACACACACACACACGCACGCACACACACCTACACACACCTACACACACACACACCACACACACACACACACGCACGCACACACACCTACACACACCTACACACACACACACACAATCACACACACACTAGTGTTCACTGATACAAAAAAAAACCCACACACATAAACAGCAGCTCACACACATATAAACAGAAGTACACACACATACACACGGACATCTATGGATTAATTCATAACACATACAGGTGCACAGATTGAAAACAAACATGTAACAATATGTGAACAATACAAACACACAAGTATAGACACAGAACAGCTCTCTCTCTCTCTCTCTCTCTCTCTCTCTCACACACACACACACACACTTGCTCACTCACTCATACACATACACATACATACACACACACACACACACACACACACACACTCACACACACACACTCACACACACACACTCTCACTCAGTGCCTTTAAAGTGTGAATGTCAGTTTAATCTTTGCCCCTTTCTGTACCTTTTGTTTTGCAGAGGTAACCTCAGGAATGACCACCTTTGGAGAGAGGACGTTTTCACCCAGAATTCATCTTTACTTTAGAACACTGTAGCGGTTTGAGCACTCGAGGTGTAGGTACTTTCCACCCTAAAGATTAGAGCATTTGTTTATCCACGGTTGTATTTTTGTTTTTTGTTTACCATCTCTTTTACATTCATTCACTTACTTGCACTCTTTTTCAGTAAAGTGCACTTGCAGTACAGTGTTCAGTCATCTTTATTATTGAGTGTTGAGTGTTGTCCTTCAGCTTAGGCTATGTGTGCACTTACTAAAGCATTTCTGTACCCAATAGTGGTAATGGCTTTAAAAGATAATAATAATTATGCCATGTTTGATTTCCATTCTCTGTGCTGTGTGCACGAGTCTTTCTGCAGCAGAAGTCTCTCAGTAAGAAAATATTTAGTTTGAGTTGAAACAAGAACAACAGCGCCATCTGCAGGTGGTTTAATGATGCCAGTGTGTGGACTTGTTGAAATGTCTTCTTGAATAATAGTGATGGCTGTGTGTGGCCAAAGAGTGTGATGATCTACACTCAAAGGGCGGTAATCTCCCAGGTGCTTAAGTCCAAAAAGTGCTTAGAGTTAAAATGCACTTTTTTCCACTGAAGCACCTGGGAGAATAAAGCGTGTCCGGATAGCTGAAGTAGACTGATTGCTGCATGTGTGCTGATGCCGAGTGTGATGTTATAATCTCCTTGAGTGGGTCCACACAAAGTGATTTTCTGTGTGTGTATGAAGAGTGTAAACAACTCTACAGTATGTCTGTGTGCCAGGATTATTGATTGTTCAGGTGGTGGTTTGATACCTCAGTGAAATAACAAAGCCATTTGAAAGCATTCTATTAATGATGATGACTGTGTGTTGTTTACATGCTGAAATGGTTTATTGAATAAGAGTAATTATGAGTGTGTAATATGCTGATTGTTCAACACACCTTGTTTGCTTGTTTGTTTGTTTGTATGACACTTGTCATTGGCTCTAGTAATAAATGAGTGTTAAATTGTGTGTTTGTGTGGCTCAACAGACCCTTTTTGTTTGCTCTTCCTTATTCACTTCTAAGACCAATTTACTGTTTTCAGACTTACTTGCATTATTCCGTGTGTGTATGTGTAGCCGGGGCCAGTCCCATAACACTTGGGTTTCAAAGCCCCAGCCTGTCAACACTTTCATTATTCCATATGTGTGTAACCGGGGTTGGTCCCACCACACTTGGGTTTCAAACCCCCCAGCCCATCAACTACAACCCACAGCCTGGGACACTAATGTTCTAACAGAAGCTCAGGCATCCAACTCACTGCGGTTAGAAACCTTTTTGAAGGATAGAGTTGTGTGTTTATTGTATGCACAGAACAATTTGCTGTTTTCAGACTTACTTGCGTTATTCCGTGTGTGTATGTCTAGCCCGGGGCTGGTCCCACCACACTTGGGTTTCGAACCCCCCACCCCATCAACTCAAACACTCCCGGCATGGGACACTAATGTTCTAACAAAAGCCTAAGCTTCCAACTCACTGCGGTTAGAAACCTTTTTGAAGGATGGAGTTGTGAGGATTTACACATACTGCTGCCAGGTAGCCCATGGCTAGTTAGCATCTATGGGACACTAACGTTCTAACAGAAGCCCAGGCTAGTTGGCATCTATGGGACACTAACATTCTAACAGAAGCCCAGGCTAATTGGCGTCCGTTACACATGGGACACTAACGTTCTAACAGAAGCCCAGGCTTCCAACTCAGAGGCTGTGATCGCATAGAGTGACATGTTGAATCGTGAGAGAATATGTGAGGATTGTGTAGTCTGCACCGGCCATTAAGACAACGTCAGTCTGGGTTAGAAGTGTTCTTGAAGGACAGGGTTGTGAGGATTTACACATACTGCTGCTAGTTAGCCCAGGCTAGTTGGCATCTGTTACATACAGTATGTCCATAATAGTTTGATTGATTGATTGATTGATTTTGTTTATTGACATTGTACAAAGCATTAAAAAAGGTATACAAATAAATAAGTCAATATATGTCTTGAAAAACCTTGTACAACATGTCAAAAGGATAACACAAAAAAGCTTAGGGAGCTTGTTTCCATTGTGGTCCTTGTGAATGAATGTATGTGCTAGTTGCAGTCAGTGTATATGAATATGTGAGCAAACCAAACACACATGCATCACAATGGACAATGACACCAAAAGAAACAAACCAATACAAACACACTCTCTACCCCCCCCCCCCCCCCCCAACACACACACACCCGCGCACACACACACACACACAAATCCACACTCCCACCCACACAAGAAGCCCTATAGTGCTCTACTACCAAGCCACCTAGTCATTGGAATTGGAATATGCTAGGAAGAGTTGGCTGAGCACAGGCATCCATTGTGGGGAGTTGAGTGGGTGGGTGAGAGGCCTCTCTAGGTGCCCTTATGACAAATGAAGTGCGTTTTTTTTTTCTGCAGTCTTCTACTGTCTTTCTGACAAAGGCCAAAATTTTGACATAAGGAACTATTAGTGGTGTCTGTTGATGTTCCATAACAATTATCTCAGGGAAATACAGTTTCTGTCACGTTTTACAAGGTATTTTTAACATTCTGGAATTTCGGCATAGTAATACCAACTAGCACAAAAAAAAGGCAAATAAAGCTGGATAGGAACTGTATTTTTGGGGTATTTCAAGGGACACCTCTAAACACTCAGTGAGCTGCACATGTTTTAAAATAAAGGTTTCATAGTCAGGGAGCCAAGGTCTAAAAAGCTCAAGAAAATAGGTTGGACCTGACACCGTCTGTTATACTTTTTATTTGTGTTTTTTCTGTTAACTTAAACCCCAAGAACAAATAATTGGAGGGTCTGCTCTGCCGGATATATCGCGAAAAAAAGTTGTCCCCATTTTACTGTATGCACCCTTCTATATTTAGCAGAAAAATGTGAAAAACTTTTTTTCCCCTAAATCCTCAGTGGCTGTCAAAAAATACATTCCAGATGCACAGAATGCATGTGCTGACAATATTAACTGGAAAAAATACATTATATATGATTTTGCCTTCATTTAGTGCTAAAAGTAGGCATTTCCTCAATATTTTCTTTACTTTACTTCATTGTCAATCAACTATTGTCGCAAGTCAATATGCTATTCTCCTGACTAATTTACTCATTACACATAAAAAATTACAAAATCCAACCAGAATCAGTGAAATGGGATGATTTCCAGTTGGACTATCAACTAATTGGCAATCAACAAGCTCAACAAGGCACATTTACACCTATTGGAAATTTATAGCCGGAGAAGATAATGCATATTGGCAAAAGATTAAACATCATATATCTCTATACCTCTATATCTCTACCTCACCTAGTATGAATAACACAGAGTCAAAGTTTAGAAAACAGGTTGAATTTTGTTTTTAGGTGCTCTGGATCAGAAGTTATGGCACTTTGAACATATGAGGACACTTTTCCTTTATTTATATTTTTTATTTATTATTATTATTATTATTATTATTATTATTATTACATTAACTTATTTATTTGTTGGTTTACAAAATTTCAGTATTCCTGGTCACATTTCCAACCTGAAACAGAAGACTTTAATCATGATGGTGATTTAGGATGCTAGGATTTTATATACTGTATCCTTAATAGGAACATTAGAGGTGCACAATGACTTTTCCTTCAACCAAATTTTGTATTGTAGTCTGTGCCTGTCCTGTTTAGTGGCTGCTCCAAACCGCACTGTAATGAACAGAGGTGGAATGTAACTAATTACATTTACTCAAATTACTGTAATTAAGTAGCTTTTTTGAGTAATTCGTAATTTTTTAAGTATTTTTTTAAATAGGTAATTTTACTTTTACTTGAGTATATTTTGAGGCAAGTATTGTACTTTGTACTTCACTACTTTTTTGAAAGCTCCCTGATTACTGAGTAAAAAAATCAATGTGAGGAAAAAACATTTGGCTTGAACCGAAAGTTAATACAGACTATTTACTGTAGCTTAAAGCTGACCCTGCTTCTTGTAAATGTTGACAATAGCCAAGCAACCTGTGGAAGTGATAAATTCAAAAGCAAAGGAAATCCTTGGCCGAGGAATGTTGTCAGCCAGTATAACCATTGCTTCAGTCCAGGTCAATTTGAGTCTAGCCAGGGTTTTATTAGGGTAGCCCCTAATACCATCAATTTGTAAAATCTCAAAGCTAGTCGGCTACCTTATTCTAGCACTCTCAAGATGCCAAAATTAACAAATCACGCCATAAGATGTGAACTGGCTGGTCTGATTACTGTCACTGTTATCTGGATCGGTTGCCTGGTCAGAATGAGATTAAAGTTTGATACCTAACCTACAACTCCTAGGATTGAATACATTTCTTATCTAAAAAACGGAAAACCTTATGAATTGTGATTGGCATGTAGGCCAATGTAAGTGCTCTCTCAGTAATGCCATCTACAGTAGCTGTTGTAGCCTATTACTTGTAAATAACACTGTACGTACACATTTGTTTTTTTTAGAAATGTGAGAAGGGGCTTTACACAGCCACTACCCTTTGGTTACTGTAATGTCATTGACCAAACATTCATTCATTCATTCATTCATTCATTCATTCATTCATTCATAACGAGTGTGGTTACTGAGCAGGTGGTTTATGAATTATTGGGGTTGCTAAAGCAACCAAGCAACACCATAGCATTGCTTTTTAAATTATTTTTTAATATATATCAAATAATTGAAAGTAACTAAGTAACTTGTACTTTAAGTACATTTTAAATGAAGTAATTTTTACTTTTACTTGAGTAGATTTTTTGTTGGTTACTTTTACTTTTACTTGAGTAGAATTTAAGCAAAGTAAAGATACTTTTACTTAGTTACAATTTTTCTGTACTTTTTCCACCTCTAGTAATGAATGAGCAGCAGTGTAGATGATGATGAAGATGGCCAATACCTCTTGTTGTGAGCCATATTTCCACCGTTTGTAGGAAGTATAACCTTTTGAAGGATACCGTTGAAGAAGCTGGATCTCCCCCTTTAGATTCTGGGAGATGATGGATCCCTGAAACTTGAGAGTCTACATGTAACTGTTGGTCATTAGCAAGGAGACGTCTTGTGCCCTGTCTGACGTGTCCACGCCCCATAGTTTGAGAGCAGAGCTATAGTGTTGAGTTCTAGGTTGTTCTAGGAGTTATCCTGTCAGCCAGGAAGATGGAGAGCCACTGACAGATGGCAAGAAATGAACTGAGAGACTTTGGTGGTAAGGATTTTAGGTATGATAATCCAAAAAATATATAATAGTCCACAAACAGCACTGTAGCAAAGGCCCCAGGCTTTTCAAGGTGTTGCAGACTGAAATGGAGCATTCTGCGTTAGTTCTGGCAGGCCACGTAGTCAAGCCCGCTATCAGCTGTTACATCTCTAATTGGTTAATGCCAGCCCAGCCCATGTCAGCTGTCTTTCCGCTGCCGCTCGCCATAGGCTGCTTGTCAATAGGGCGCTCTATTTAAGCTGTTTCCCTCTGGTTACTCTTCCTGCTGCTTCAGTTGCACGCTGCTTTCGCAACCCACCTCCTCCCCGGCTCCACCCAAAGAGGAAAAACTGGAACGATGTCATACTGTTGTCATTGTTGCTTGCTCTGTTCATGGGGGAAAATGCATTACCCTTCCATTTTATTTAAATGGGGGTAATTCTCCCTGAGTTGCTGCTGTTCCCCATCTTGGCTTCCATGGAGCTCATGGAAAAGAAGGGGACTTCCTCTGAACAGAGTCATACCGCCAAATTAAATTATTTGCATTATAAATAAAGTCTTATATAAATTATCCGCTGTTTTCTTGTTTCATTTGATTTAGTGGACCTGACAGAAATGCAGCAATGTTCACTGCAACTTCCACTTCCCTATAGACAGACTGCAGGGGGTCCAACTAATGACTTATGGTGATGCTTTTGAGATGATGTAGGACTAGACATTCAAAGGACTTCATAGTTAATGAAGTCTAGGCCACAGATCCATAATCATTCAATGATGTGATGGAGGGTTTCTTGGGAATTGGGACGATGAGCTGGTTAGTACCATCCCACAAAGTCTTCCAACGCTCTTGTACTCCCCTTTCCTGGCCATCTTTGAGACACCAAACAATTACAGTGTCATCAGAGAATATCTGCATATGGTATGATTCAGAGTTGTACTTTAAGTTTGTGTTGTTCAAAGTGAACAGTGCAGGAGAGAGTGCAATTCCATGTGGATTCCCTATGCTGCCAACCATTTTAAATATCCAGTAGGCTATGTCATTCAGACATTTCAGAGTAGCCTAAAATGATATTGAGGCTCTAAGCCTGTTGATTACAAACTAGAATTGAAATCATCACTGATCCCATAATTTTGGTGAAAAGTATGACATATGGACTGATGACTGATGGGGGAATGGTTAATTGCAAGCAATGAAGTAAATATGAAAATATTTAGAAAAAGTGAGAAAATCGGCTATTTTTTGTACATAACTGATGAGAAATCATATTAAAATGTGTTTTAAGAATTTTCTTTTCAGTGGATGTTGTCAGCACATGTGTTCTGTGCATCTGGAAAGTATTTCTGGACAGGCACTGAGGATTTGAAGGGGGAAAAAAAAAGTTTTTCACAATTTTCTGCTAAATATTGAAGGGTGCATGTATACACTAAAACGGGGACAACTTGTTTTCGCGATATTTCCGGCACAGCAGACCCTCCAATTATTTGTTCTTGGGGTTTAAGTTAACCGAAAGGTTCAACCCATTTTTGAGACTTTGGCTCCCTGACTATAAGGTTGTTTTAAGGACATGTACAAAGCAAGCAAAGCTAAAAAGTGAACTCCTTTAAAATGAGCATTATGCAATGCCAATGTGTTATTTTGGTTAGCGCGAGTTTTCTATAGTGCGTGCGGGCCATACGGTTCTAATTTAGACCTTTGGCGCACTCTTGTGGTGTAGTTTGGTTTTGCACCCTGTTATAAGGAACAGGCTGAATAAAGAAAAATATCAGCCGTGTGCGTTATTGCATAGACTTCCTAATACATTTACAAACTGGCAAAACAATTCTTGCCTATGTGGGGACCTACTGTCATTTAACACGTTTCCCCATTTAGGTCTGCCTGGACCATGTTTGAGATTTATGTGCGTCACGTCTCCTCCCCTATCGAAAGTGAAACTGAAGTCGTCGACTGAATCGTCTCCATTTTATGGCTGTACGTCTCGGGAACGGAACAACAAAGAAATACTATCGGTATGTGATTAATCTCCGTTTTAACCAGTGTAAACGTTTGAATCAGTACTAAAGTTTTGTATTGTGTTTGATTGTTGGCGGTTAAAAGGTATTTAAAAGGGGAATTGTAGCCTAGTTGATGATGAGACGCAACGGAAATGATGAGGCGTCCCCCAAGGAACCCGTTAGTTTACCCATTCTGCCTTTCACATCGCAGAAATTCGGGAGGGAAAATGCGAAAATACATTATGGTGTTATAGTATTTTACTGCACCGAAGAAATATAACGTCAGGCTTACTACAGTATATGGTGTAAGGAGGGGCGTCAGGTCGAAGTCCGTTGTAGGAGGCCATAAAGTTAGTGCCCGTAGGCCGTAAAGAGAATTCAGGCTACAGATTTTGGAGGGTTTTCCGAAATCGCCGCGGGCACGATGGGAGGAATGTTTCCAAAATATTCTTGGAATTATATGTAGACTAGGCTACAGCATCGGAGTAATAAATTAGGCTAACTTCGGAATGACGTGAGTCCTCGAAGGGCGTCAGTCAGTCTGTAGCCTAACGTAACTTTAGGGCTTCTCGGCCCAAACATTCTTGTCTAGTAGTCTAGTCTTGTCTAGTCTTGTCTCCTCCCCTTCTGCATGGGCCTATTTTAGACTACGATGGGGGCGAAGAATGCGCGTCTACAGTTCAGTTCACCAGAACCAGAAATGTTGTGAGAACTTTTTTACGAACTCATGGGGCAAGTTGCAGAAAATGAATTTACATTACATAATGTACTTTTTCAGATGTAATACAGTTATGGTACAATGAGGTTTTTTTTTTCACATTTTCTACCCTTCTTGCACACATACACACTTCTTTCATACACACCCCTTATTCTAACCCCCTCCCACCCACACAGGATCAACATTCTCTCCACCCACATTCTCACACTGTCATACTTTCATCATTTACACTCACTCTCCATTCATCCCAAGGAGGTTATATATAAACTGGAGACAACGACTGAATGGCCGAGGCTAGGCTAGTAAATGCAGTGAATTTTATAGCATTGATGACAGTACATTTTTTTTCACAAGCTCCTCAAGAAATAAGCAAAGACTAACCAGAGATCATGAAATATTGCTTTTACTCTCCCCGGAGAAATAACATTTCGCATGTAACCGCCCACCAACTTGTAAGTGCATTAGTGCTCGTGCCCAGCATGACTCTCATGCATGCGCTGCCATGGTTCGGATTGTGACTCCATACTTAAATATGGCGATGCTAAAGTGCCGCCGCTAATCTGCGCGTTCTTGACCCCCTGATTCATCCAGCTCACTCCATACTCCACATCCTAACCCACCCCCTCCCACTCATAACCTCACTTTACACTCACCCATCACTCACCCACCTCTCTCATTCATACTCCACACTCATGGGTCATTATCTTACCACATAGCTTACCTGGATTGATCTCATGGCTCCACCTTCCCTAAAGCTTCATATATTTTAGTCCATACATTATCAAATTGTTTTTCTGCATTGCTGTCCTGTGACATTGTTATTTCAATACTTAATATTTCATATATCTTGAGTCTTAATATTTCATGAACCATAAGCCTGCTAAATGCACTAGTTAGCGAGTGGAACAAAATAATTTGGCACAGCATAGACTGAACGCGAACTTCAAAGCCCTTTACATTGAGTCAAAGGTACCTCAGATCTTACTTTCGGTTTTGAATAATGAGGTTCTATTGCACACATGTCAAACTCAAGGCCCGGGGGCAAGATCCGGCCCGCGATGAAATTTTATCTGCCCCCACCCCAAATAATATCTAATTTCTATTAGAACTGGCCCACCAGTACTTAAAAAGCACTGTTAAAACCTGTTTTAAAAACTGTTAAAAGTACCACAATACATCGCCGCTGCGCTGGCATCATGTCAATCAAGGCTGTGAGCCCAGGCCCCAGGTTCTCACTGTAGCCTAAATACCTACTGTATTCATTAAACAGAAGCCTGATTCTATTGATTCAGTGTAAAGTGCTTGTTCACTTCTGCGTTCGCGTTCGGTCTATGCTGTTCCAAATTATTATGATCCACTAGTACATGTACACTCCGGAGCTATCCTTTAAACGGCCATCCACCCATCTCATCCCTTTTTATCAATGTGGACATTCCTGTAACATCAGAATTATTACTATTATTTCAACATTAGAGGCTTTGCATTTATTTATGCGCTCCACATAAACAAGGTTTACTGAAAAAAAAGGTTAACAGAAACTCCAGGCAAAGTAGAGATTACAAGAGAGGTTGTATTTTCACATGGAATTGGAGAATATCACAAAGAACTTTCACAGTCATTTTTCTTCAGGCAGTTTTGCACTTGAAAGTGACATCAGCAGACAGATACAGTACACTATATTGTGTGTGTGTGTGTGTGTGTGTGTGTGTGTGTGTGTGTGTGTGTGTGTGTGTGTGTGTGTGTGTTTCTGTGGACAATTTTGGTAACAAACAGTTGTTAGATGTAATGAGACACAGATTTACTTGAGTGGATGTCAGCTTTACCATGTCAATGTCAGTAGTGGATATAATTTCTCATTAATTTATTTATTTGTAAAGTTAATTTTCACTTGAAATCTCTCTCTCTCTCTCTCTCTCTCTCTCTCTCTCTCTCTCTCTCTCTCTCTCTCTCTCTCTGTAGTTTGATCAGCAGACCAGACCAAAGGCACAGGTTTTCTCCCTCTTCTCCACTTCATCTCTAGGATGGAGGGTTCTAGTTCTAAGGAGAGGCCCCCCTCCCCTACACCCAGTCGTATGTCCATGAAAAGTGATTGGTCCACTGATCGAATAATCAACTTTACTGGAGGAGACTCTTCTACTGGACAGTAAGATTGGAACACTACATACAGTACATAGAGTACAGCTACAGAAGGCCTCATTCATGCTACATAATGTCTCTTAATACTGAAAGTATTGACAATGTTATGCTATACAGGTCAGTTTGTAGTGTGTGTGTGTGTGTGTGTGTGTGTGTGTGTGTGTGTGTGTGTGTGTCTGTAGCTAATGGATTTTGTGTGGTGTAGTCCAAAGAAGAAGATGAAGACATCACACTCCCCTACACACAGCACTGTGTCCATGAAGAGTGATGCATCAAAGCATCGTCCAGTCAACGTTAAGTAAGTCTCTGTGTATGTGTGTGTGTGTGTGTGTGTGTGTGTGTGTGTGTGTGAGTGTGTGTGTGCTTTGGTGGCATGAAGAGTAAAGCATCAGAGAGTTGGACAATCAACATTTATAGAGAAGACTCTTCTACTCGACAGTAAGATAACAACTCCTGAGAATAAGTGTGTGTATACACACAGGATGTGTGTGTGTGTGTATACACACAGGATGTGTGTGTGTGTGTGTGTGTGTGTGTGTGTGTGTGTGTGTGTGTGTGTGTGTTTATTATTTAAGGCTACTGGCAATGTTGTACATGGATTTGTGTGTGTGTGTGTGTGTGTGTGTGTGTGTGTGTGTGTGTGTGTGTGTGTGTGTGTGTGTGTGTGTGTGTGTGTGAGTTTGTGTTTGTGATACATCTTTCTGTCATGCATCTCAGCACTAAGGCCACTGGCCCTGTTCTACTGTACATGGATTTGAGTGTGTGTGTGTGTGTGTGTGTGTGTGTTCAGAGCTGCAACACTTCATGACCTACACAACACTGCAGTGGACCTGGCCTTACAGAGTAAGAACGGACACCTGGACCTTTTCCTCCGCTTCCTTCTGGGCCTCTCACTGGAGTCCAATCAGACTCTCTTAAGACACCTGCTGCCACAGAGCAGTAGCCAATCACAGAGCTCAGAGCAAACAGTCCAGTATGTCAAACAGCAGATCAGAGATCAGAGTAGCTCAGACAGAGGGATCAACCTGTTCTACTGTCTGAATGAGCTGAATCACCATGCTGTAGTGGAGGTCATTGACAGGAGCTCAGGAACTCTGTATGTAGACATGCTCTTACCAGGAGAGTGGAAGACTAAGAGATTTGTGTTTAAGATGCCAGAAGAGCAGCTGGCTGAGTTTGACCTGCAGAAGTACATAAAGACACCAGAGAAAGATCAGACTGAACTCCTCAGTCCAGATGAAGTTCTTCAGAAGCTGGTGCCAGTGATCACAACATCCACATCAGCTCAGTAAGTAACACTCTGTCTTTATGTGTGTGTGTGTGTGTGTGTGTGTGTGTGTGTGTGTGTGTGTGTGTGTGTGTGTGTGTTTGAGAGATAAAGAGAGAGAGAGAGAGAGAGAGAGAGAGAGAGAGAGGTGAGAGTTGGCAGGGCTGTTTGATCTAGTGCCATGAATTGAGATGAAATGAGATGAAAACAAACAAAGGCTTGATGAAACAATGATGTTGTTATAATTGTCTGTCTACTTAAATGCACTCATCATCATCTTTCATTGTCTATCTAAAAAATAGTGACATGTCTGTTCGTCCAGGGTGGGCACAGGTGCCTCTGTGTGCCTGAGAGGGAGAGGTTAGAGCCGGTTTGATCCTTTAAATAGCAGAGCAGCACAGCAGGAGACACAAAGACAAAAAACAACATAGCCCAGGTCATCCTAAACAGTGTGTGTGTGTGTGTGTGAGGCAGGCTTGTTTAATTCAGTGCTATAAAGTAACATGGAATCAAACAAAAACTTGCTGAAGGTAAATATTGATGAAGGAAAACTAAACAGCAGTGGTCAGAATGAATGTAATATGGAGTGAATCAGCAATGGTGAGAAATAATAATGAAGCCTGGGGACCAAACCCAGGTCTCCAGCACAGCAGTTCAGAGCTCTACCCCCAAGAGCCACTAGGTGGCGTGAACAGACCCAGTTGCAGAGACAGAAGTAGCAGATCAAGGTGCTTTACTTGGAGAGCAAAACAGGAGACATGCAGACAAAATCCCAAACACAGTCCAGGTAACAGGATCAGAAGAATTCAGAAGGCAGTCAGAGTTCAGACAACCAAATCCAAAGCAGCAGGCAAGATCAAGAACAGTGTCAGGCAGGCAAAGGTCAAAGAGCACAAGGGCAGTCCAGGAACACAATGTGAAAAATAAACTCACCTTTGGACAAGTAGTCAACTAGAGTGAATAGAACAGAATACTTGTAGATACTTTATAATCCCCTTAGTGGAATTATTTCACAGCGAGGGAAACATGTTCTCTATTGGCACGTCTGGGCCACTTCCTATCAACTCAAGACAGAGCAAGGTAGGCATGTTTACAAAGCCCATGTGAACACAATAAATTACTAAACAAATTGGAAGGTGAACTAGCAGATGAAAGAGTGTAGTGACCCCACATGGACAGAACAGAAATTACAGTCCATAAATCCTGACGGGTTTGAATCAGTCATAATGAAGCCAAACAAAAGTGCTCGGTTGGATTTGACTTTATTTAATCCCCATACAGGAAATCCACAACAGCCATAGATCAGACAAATGTGAAAGTATATGAATATCATACTAAAAAACAAATTGTGAATAAATTAGTCAATATGTGACTACATTACCATGGTATGCAGTGGATCCTGAGACATGATATACACAGTCAATAATGCCTGTTGACCACAGAAGACCTAATGTATGGCAGTGCAATATTTCATAACAGTAGTGTAGTCTTCCATGCTGGATGGAGTAGTCTGTTACTAAAGGAACTGCTAAGTGCTGTCACTGTCTCATAAAGGGGGTGAGAGGAGTTGGCCATAATGGATGCCAGCTTATCCAACATCCTTCTCTCCCCCACCACCTCAACAGAGTTTTTTCCCCACTGGATCTTACGATCTTATCTGAGTTTTCATTTGTATGGAGGCCTGTTAATGACTTTGCTGGTGTGTGTTTCTGTTTTGTTTGGAGTGTTGAAATGGAGGAAAGCCTGGCACTGTTCAGCAGTCTTGGGGCAGTCTGGTGTGGGAGCTTTAAGGAGTTTCTCAACAGTCCTGAAGAGTGTTTTTGGCCCAGACGTAGAGCTGTGTATGCTAGAAGAATAGTAGTTAGAACAGGCAGTGTTTAGGGCATCCCATAATACTTCTGGATGTGTTCAGAGTATAGCATAGAGTGGACAGTGAGGCCAGTCTTCTTCTACAGACGCTCAAGATGGCAGCCAGTGGCCTACATTCCTCTGAGCTCGGGGGTGGACCAGGGACATGAGCGGGTGGCAGGGACATGGCTGTTCTTTCCAAGGGGCTTGGTGATCAAGCAGACTGGAGAGGGTGTTGGTAGAAGTAGCAACCAGACTGTGAGGGGAGGAGAGGTTGTGGTGGAGCTCAGACAGGGCTGTTGCTTGTCTAGAGGGAGCAAGGAGGTTCTAGTCAACAGACCTAATGTGGCCGTAGGTAGGTAGGGAGGGAAGGGGAGGGAGTGGATATGGAAACTATAATCAATGAATTTGGTATCAGAGATGCCAGAGAGAACCAGAGACAGAAATGGCATTGAGGCAGTAGGGAGATGGGACATGTGCATGAGGGAGAGTTTATGTGTGTGTGTGTGTGTGTGTGTGTGTGTGTGTGTGTGTGTGTGTGTGTGTGTGTGTGTGTGCAGAATTGTTGAAGAGTGTGTATGTGAGTGTATTTGGAGAGATGGGACATGAGCATGAGAGAGTGTGCGTGTGTGTGTGTGTGTGTGTGTGTGTGTGTGTGTGTGTGCATATTGTTGAAAAGTGTGTATGTGAGTGTATTTGGGGAGATGGGACATGAGCATGAGTGTGTGTGTGTGTGTGTGTGTGTGTGTGTGTGTGTGTGTGCATATTGTTGAAGAGTGTGTATTTGGGAGATGGGACATGAGCATAAGAGAGAGAGAGAGAGAGAGTGTGTGTGTGTGTTGTGTGTGTGTGTGCATTGAAGAGTGTGTACTTGGGGAGATGGGACATGAGCATGAGAGAGTAGGCTTGTGTGGAGGAGTAT
>JAODXP020000021.1:32607240-32612240 GCA_027497455.2 Sardinella longiceps | reverse complement strand
TGTGTGTGTGTGTGTATGTGTGTGTGTGTGTGTGTGTGTTGTGTGTGTGTGGGGGGGGGGGGTGTAGAAGAGTGTGTTTGTGGGGAGAAGAGACGTACGAGAGGGTGTAGGGTGAGAGTGTGTGCATTTGGGTGAGAAAGGCAGAGAGACTGTCATGGACGTCGTTAGGTCCATTTGAGGGGGGCTCAAGCCCCCCTACATTTCCCCCAAGGCCCCCTAAGGCTGGGCAGATTATTTTCATTACTATGTAAATTATATCCATTCTTAGCGGTTATATTACTCACGGAGTTAACGTCAGATACGCGACCTCCGGACGCCATCGGATTCAGTAAGCTCCAAGCTGTCCAATGGTAATACACACCAATTGCTATGATAAACGGTCCACGAGAAAGTTCACTTTAAGTACATGTGAAATTTCTTAAATTCTCCAGCTCTGCCTGCATCCACTGAGAGCATTTTTTTCTTGTTGTAACTGATGACGAACTATGCTTCAAATTGAGCAGGAAAAATAGAAGTTTGGTAGGGTACAAGTCTGATCCAGCAAATTTCTAGGCAACGTATTATCCAAAAGACTGAACTATTAAATATAAATTAGCCTGTAGTGTATGCCAGATTAGTTTGTCCTACATGCATTGATGGGCATATTTATTTGCTACAGGCCTATATATTTTAGTAGCCTAAGCCTAGCTATTGCATGCTCATTTTGCAGAATAAATGTTTGAGAAACTTTCATATTTGACTGTATCATCAGATTTCCCTAGGATTTGAACTAAGCTAGTTGTAACCATTGTTGTATCTTGTTGTAGCTCAGTGCATTAGACTGAAATAAATATGTAGCTTCATTAAGAATATAAGAGCCTAGTTAATTTACACCACATTCATTGATGGAGATATTGATTTAGATTCATTTTGTTAATAAAAATAGAGATAAAGATATGAGATATTCTGATAAATGTCCTTCAAGTAATAGAGCGCTATGCACGCTCATCAATATATTATTGCCCCTCTAGGGCTAAGCCCCCCTTGACTCTGGATCCTAGTGACGTCCATGGAGACTGTGTGTGTGTGTGTGTGTGTGTGTGTGTGTGTGTGTGTGTGTGTGTGTGTGTGTGTGTGTGTGTGTGTGTGTGTGTGTGTGTGTCTGTCTGTCTGTCTGTGTGTGTGTGTGTGTGTGTGTGTGTGTGTGTGTGTGTGTGTATGTATATGTGCTGAGATTGCTTGTAGAAGAGTGTGTGTATGTGTGTATTGTGAGTTATACTCATATCAATCATTCTATCATTTCAGGCTGGACGACTGTAATCTGACAGAGAAGAGCTGTTCCTATCTGACCCCTGTGCTGACCTCACACTCCTCAAGACTCAGAGTTCTACAGCTGAATAACAATAAGCTGTGTGACTCGGGGATGGAACATTTATCTTCTGGTCTGAAACATCAAAACTGCAAACTGGAGAAACTACAGTAAGGATCATTCCATGGTGTGTGTGGTGTGTGTGTGTGTGTGTGTGTGTGTGTGTGTGTGTGTGTGTGTGTGTGTGTGTCTGTCTGTGTGTCTGTCTGTCTGTCTGTCTGTCTGTCTGTCTGTCTGTCTTATGAAGAGAAAGGAGAGTCTCTATAATGGGTGTGTGTGTGTGTGTGTGTGTGTGTGTGTGTGTGTGTGTGTGTGTGTGTGTGTGTGTGTGTGTGTGTGTGTGTGTGTGTGTGTGTTTTATTTGGAGTGTTGAAATGGAGGAAAGCCTGGCACTGTCCAGACGTAGATGTAGAGCAGAAGTAGAGCTAGAAGAATAGGGCATCCCATAATACTTCTGGATGTGTTCAGAGTGTTACATAGTTTCTGTTTTATTTGGAGTGTAGAAATGGAGGAAAGTCTGGCACTGTCCAGACGTAGATGTAGAGCAGAAGTAGAGCTAGAAGAATAGTAGTTGGAACAGGCAGTGTTTAGGGCATCCCATAATACTTCTGGATGTGTTCAGAGTATAGCATAGAGTGGACAGTGATGCCAGTCTTCTTCTACAGACGCTCAAGATGGCGGCCAGTGGCCTTCATTCCTCTGAGCTCGGGGGTGGACCAGGGACATGAGCGGGTGGCAGGGACATGGCTGTTTTTTCCAAGGGGCTTGCTGATCAAGCAGACTGGAGAGGGTGTTGGTAGAAGTAGCAACCAGACTGTGAGGTTGTGGTGGAGCTCAGATAGGGCTGATGCTTGTCTAGAGGGAGCAAGGAGGTTCTAGTCAACAGATCACAGATCTAATGTGGCGGTAGGTAGGGAGGGAGTGGTGATATGGAAACTATAATCAGTGAGTTTGGGATCAGAGATGCCAGAGATAGAACCAGAGACAGTCATGGCATTGGGAGCAGTAGGGAGATGGGACATGTGCATGAGATAGAGCGTGCGTGCGTGTGTGTGTGTGTGTGTGTGTGTGTGTGTGTGTGTGTGTGTGTGTGTGTGTGTGTGTGTGTGTGTGTGTGTGTGCAGGAGAAGACAAAGAGTTTGAGGCTTATGGAAATAGAAGAGTGTGTGTATAAGAGTGAGTGTGTAGGATGGTGGGAGAAAAAGTGTGTGTTCATCTGAGGTTGTGGTTGTTCTAGACTAGAGAAGTGTTTATGTGAGATATGTTCAGTGTGTGTGTGTGTGTGTGTGAGTGTGTGTTTGAGTGTGTGTGAGTGTGTGTTTGAGAGTGTGTGTGTGTGTGTGTGTGTGTGTGTGTGTGTGTGTGTGTGTGTGTGTGAGAGAGTGTGTGTGTGTGTGTGAGAGAGAGTGTGTGTGTGTGTGTGTGTGTGTGTGTGTGTGTGTGTGTGTGTGTGTGTGTGTGTGCAGGAGAAGAGGGAGAGTTTGAGGCTTAGGGGAAATAGAAGAGTGTGTGTATAAGAGTGAGTGTGTAGGATGGTGGGAGAAAAAGTGTGTGTTCATCTGAGGTTGTGGTTGTTCTAGACTAGAGAAGTGTTTATGTGAGATATGTTCAGTGTGTGTGTGTGTGTGTGTGAGTGTGTGTTTGAGTGTGTGTGAGTGTGTGTTTGAGAGTGTGTGTTGTGTGTGTGTGTGTGTGTTGTGTGTGTGTGTGTGTGTGTGTGTGTGTGTGTGTGTGTGTGTGTGTGAGAGAGTGTGTGTGTGTGTGTGTATTTGTGTGTGTATGAGTATGTAGGAGAGATTGTGTGTGTGTGTGTTGTGTGTGTGTGTGTGTGTGTGTGTGTGTGTATCACTGGTGAGGGAAAGAGTGTGTGTTCATCTGAGGTTGTAGTTGTACTAGAGAAGTGTTTGTGTGAGAAATGTTCAGTTGACATTCTGTTTGCCAGAGACAATGAAAATGGCACCTGGACCAGTTTCTAGCCAGATGTGGGCAAATGCTATGGGGCAGCTCTGGCTGAATGATCCAGAAGTTTCTGTGAGCATGGAGTGAGGTGCAGCACACCCACATCCAGGGCAACACTGGGCTCAGGGAACACAGGGCTGCTACACCAGTGGCTTTTAGGCAGCAGTAGTCAGTGTTGAGTGAGCTTCAGACGCAGCACGCCCAGATTCCAGACACCATTGGGCTCAGGGAACACAGGGCTGCTACACCAGTGGCTTTTAGGCAGCAGTAGTCAGCGTTGAGTGAGCTTCAGATGCAGCACGCACAAATTCCAGACCAGAGGCGAGAAGAGGGAACAGAAATGACCACCGGCGGTATAGAAAGGCAGAGAGACTGTGTGTGTGTGTGTCTGTGTGTGTTAGTGTGTGTGTGTGTTGGGGGGGGAGGGGCGGCGTAGAAGAGTGTGTGGGGAGAAGAGACGTACGAGAGGGTGTAGGGTGAGAGTGTGTGCATTTGGGTGAGAAGGGCAGAGAGACTGTGTGTGTGTGTGTGTGTGTGTGTGTGTGTGTGTGTGTGTGTGTGTGTGTGTGTGTGTGTAGTGTGTGTGTGTGTGTGTGTTAGTGTGTGTGTGTGTGGGGGGGGTGTAGAAGAGTGTGTTTGTGGGGAGAAAGACGTACGAGAGGGTGTAGGGTGAGAGTGTGTGTATTTGGGTGAGAAAGGCAGAGACTGTGTGTGTGTGTGTGTGTGTGTTAGTGTGTGTGTGTGGGGGGGGGGGGTAGAAGAGTGTGTTTGTGGGGAGAAGAGACGTACAAGAGGGTGTAGGGTGAGTGTGTGTATTTGGGTGAGAAAGGCAGAGAGACTGTCATGGACGTCGTTAGGTCCATTTTGGGGAGGCTCAAGCCCCCCTACATTTCCCCCAAGGCCCCCTAAGGCTGGGCAGATTATTTTGATTACTATGTAAATTACATCCATTGTTAGCGGTTATATTACTCACGGAGTTAACGTCAGATACGCGACCTCCGGACGCCATCGGATTCAGTAAGCTCCAAGCTCCAATGGTACTAGACACTAATTGCTAGGATAAACGGTCCACGAGAAAGTTCACTTTAAGTGCATGTGTGTGAAATTTCTTAAATTCTCCAGCTCTGCCTGCATCCACTGAGAGCATTTTTTCTTGTTGTAACTGATGACGAACTATAGTCTTATCTGAAGTTTGGTAGGGTACAAGTCTGATCCAGCAAATTTCTAGGCAACGTATTATCCAAAAGACTGAACTATTAAATATAAATTAGCCTGTAGTGTATGCCAGATTAGTTTGTCCTACATGCATTGATGGGCATATTTATTTGCTACAGGCCTATATATTTTAGTAGCCTAGGCCTAGCTATTGCATGCTCATTTTGCAGAATAAATGTTTGAGAAACTTTCATATTTGACTGTATCATCAGATTTCCCTAGGATTTGAACTAAGCTAGTTGTAACCATTGTTGTATCTTGTTGTAGCTCAGTGCATTAGACTGAAATAAATATGTAGATTTATTAAGAATATAAGAGCCTAGTTCATTTACACCACATTCATTGATGGAGATAATGATTTAGATTAATTTTGTTAATAAAAATAGAGATAAAGATATGAGATATTCTGATAAATGTCCTTCAAGTAATAGTAAATAGCTGGCAATATACACACATATACACGGTATATCATTTATGT
>JAODXP020000021.1:32567240-32594740 GCA_027497455.2 Sardinella longiceps | reverse complement strand
CTGGCGCAGTGATGACATCATCAGATGATGCCCCACACTGGCGCGGTGCGTGACATCATCAGATGGTGCCGGACACTGGCGCAGTGCAGTGCTTGTGGCAGCAGTGGTGGCAGCCAGGTGGACCAGCGGGAGGAGCATGTTTCCCGTCTGCAGCTGCTGAAGGGCCTCCAGGTGGCGCTGTAGAGCAGGGAGCCGTTACTGTTGCTGGAGGAGGAGGAGGAGGAGGAGGAAGGGCCTCCAGGTGGCGCTGTAGAGCAGGGAGCCGTTACTGTTGCTGGAGGAGGAGGAGGAGGAGGAAGGGCCTCCAGGTGGCGCTGTAGAGCAGGGAGCCGTTACTGTTGCTGGAGGAGGAGGAGGAGGAGGAAGGGCCTCCAGGTGGCGCTGTAGAGCAGGGAGCCGTTACTGTTGCTGGAGGAGGAGGAAGAAGAGGAAGAAGAGGAGGAGGAGGAAGGGCCTCCAGGTGGCGCTGTAGAGCAGAGAGCTGGAGGAGGAAGAAGAAGTGCCTCCAGGAGGCTATTCAAAACGGCCGTAACGGTGCATTACGTTGCACCCAACGCAAACGATGTTGGGCTGAACATACTGTTGTGTCACGTCAATGCAGCAACAATGGAAGCCTGGAGGGCCATTCTGCACGTGGTGGCAGGCAAGGAAATGGCTGAACTTGACAACAACCTCAGTAGTTTAAATGAATTATTGTTAGGAATGCTACAAAATGATAATATTACCACTGCTTTTGCTGTCACCAGAGGACAATCCAACACAACATGAATTTGTGTTATATTTAGCACTAGCACTTTAGATCTCAGAGCTTCCGATCCACCTACATTGGTGAACACCTCTGACACACCCATCAAACGAGAGTGAACTACCTCAGAAGCATGTTGCGCACCGGTGTGGAGTGTAACGGGCAAACTTATCATTCAATTAGGCTAACGCAACGCACCGGTGCGTAACAAGATGCCATTGAATGGACCCCAGGTGAACGCTGATGCACAGTTGTGGGAGGGGCCTGTTGAGGAGGTCAGGTGAGCGCTGATGCACAGATGTGGGAGGGGCCTGGTGAAGAGGTCAGGTGAGCGCTGATGCACAGATGGGTCCCTCTGATGCTTCTGATTGGCTGGCTGTGTCCTGCACAGGTATGAGGTGTTCTCTGTTCCTACGCATGATGACTCCCTGGGGTGCTTCCACTAGATAGGATCTGGGGGCCGCATGGGGTGACATAACAAACAGTCCCTTGAGCTTCTCCATCAGCCATCCACACTTCAGTGTCTGGTGAGAGTGCAGGGCTCAGTCAGGTCACGTGTGCCGTGTGTCTCTTGTTGAACACTGCAGCATCCGTTTGTCTCCTTTCTCTTTCCGTAGAAACATCTTTTCTCTGTCAGGAAGATTGAAGGAAGCTGGGCCAGTGACTCCTGAGCCTTGGACCCATCTGTAACTGTGTGTGTGTGTGTGTGTGTGTGTGTGTGTGGTCCTTGGTCCCATCACTAACTGTGCGGCTGTAGTCATGGCTCATGTATCATGGTTGCTAGCCCCAGGGTGTGTGTGCATGTGTTTGTATGTGTTTCAGTGTGTGTGTGTGTGTGTGTGTGTGTGTGTGTGTGTGTGTTCCAGTGTGTGTAAGAGTGAGTGTGTGTGTGTGTATGTGTGTGTGTGTGTGTGTTCCAGTGTGTGTGTGTGTGTGTGGGTGATGCTTATGCAGAGAGACATCAACAGTAGAGGACATATCCAAGATGGTGGCGCATGCACACACAGCGACCTCTCTTTGTCTCAACCGTGCGGTGCAAGATGTAATGTTCATTTAAAGAGTGTTTGTACAGATGTCACTCTGACCTGTTTGTCTGTTTCTGCAATTCCACACATCTTTACCTTCATGTTTCTCTCTCTCTCTCTCTCTCTCTCTCTCTCATTCTCTGTCTGTCTGCTGCATGACATGCACTAGTCTGAGTTCAGCACAGCACACATCGCATCGCAGAGCAGAGCTGCGCCTGAAGTCGCAAGCTGCGCTTTGAGGGAGGGGAGTGGGATGCATCTTGCGCTCTTCCAGTGTAGAAAAAGAAATGCATGGGCATACGGGACTTTGAAGACATGGGTTTTGTTTCGCTTTCAGTGGTACATGAAACAAAGCCCATGTCTTCAAAGTCCCGTATGCCCATGCATTTCTTTTTCTACACTGGAAGTGCCTAAACAGGCAAGAAAACTTGTTCTTTTAGTGGTTTAATTTTGAGTTTTGTGCTCTGTATTCGCTCGCGCAGTGTGAGCAGTTGCGTCGTGGGCAAAATGAGATCGCAGTGTGAGAACATCAACGATGAGCTATGAACTTTTAACCCCTGCGAATTAATCGTACAGTTTGAGCTGGTGCTGCGTCTAACGATCAAAAATATTGCACAGTGTATGCCCAGCTTAATCGACCCTGCGACCTCAGAATCGGCTCAAAAATCGTGTAATGTGAACTTGGCTTAACTTGGCTTAAGAGTGCGCCTGTATCTTGCGTGGGGCAAATACCGTCTCCTCAAAGCAGGTTGAAACCACGCGCAAATCCTTTTGTGTTAAAATTTACTTTGTTTAATGACAGCAGTGATCCGGACAAGATGAAGACAGGTATATATTTGGCAGCAGATACATCTTTGTCTCCTGAAAACAGATATTTAAAAACATTCCCCCACTTCCTAGTCTTTAAAAAAGAATTCAACACATATGTGAAATCCCTTAAAAAGATGTCAAGAACGAGAGCATTAGTCTTAACAAATATAATTTCCCAGTATAGCCTGTGTAATGTACACTAAGCCCTATTCTGTATCTAGTTATGTGTGGTAATTTCATGTTATTTGTGAATATATTTCATGTATTTGTGAATGTAAATTTGTGGTTTCTTTTTTTTTTTTTTTTTTTTTTTTATTTACTTTCAACCTTATGTTTGTCTTACCTCTGGGAGCATGTAAAATTGAATGGAATTTTATATTTCAATGAACCACATGCATTGTATGAAATATTGAATTATTGAATAAAAAAAAAACAGCATCTTTGCCTCGAGAATTACTCTTTTCTCATTAAGCTAAGAAGAAATCATCCAACGATACAAATTAGCAATAGGCTACCACACGCATTATTCAATTAGGCGACTGATTGTAATCAAAGATGACGTTCACATTCCATCCCAACACATGTTGAACTAGAAAATCGCTAAAACAATAATGAAGAAGCCATGTTCCAGTCTGCTTTGAATTTACTTTCTCCATTCTTATTTTTAATCAATTATAGTCTAACACATTTTTAAGTATCTGCCATTTATTTCTTGTTATGTCAGACAAAATATCAAAACTTCTGCTTACGCCCGCTGTTCCACACAGGATCCAAGATAGAGATCACATGCGGGCGCATGTATGCGTTTAGAGGCTCAATGGTGTTTAGAGGCTCAATGGCGTATTCCTAACCCTAACCCCCTCAAACTTATTCCTAACCCTAAACTGAGGGGAGTATAGTGCCTTAAAGGCAATGCTGCCTGGAAAGCACCGTTGAAGGCAATAAATACCGAAGACCCGTTTAGAGGCACGCTAATTTTGCACTAGAGGGCGGGGTCAGCGCTATTACCGTTGTCGCATAAACAGACGCAGCGCAAATAGCCTAGTCTTAGTAAATGATGGCCACAATGAGCTCAACTACAGAAACCAGATCAGCTGGTTATGATATCTTCCTGAATCTGTATTTCACCTTAGGGACTGAAGCTGTCTAACCAGTTGCTCAAAGAAAAGGCCCAAAGCTTCAAGGACATGGAAAAACAAACCTATTAGACACTCATGTAGGTTTATTTCACTTTTTAATGGAATCAATCACAGATCTTATGGTAGTTTTGGTGTCTGTCTCTCATACAGCATTGTATGAAAATTAAAGGGTTAATAATTACACAATAATGAATCCAGAATCCAGATCCACTGGTTTTGATGTCTCTCTGAATATGTTTTTAATCTCAGGGACTGAAGCTGTCTAAGCAGTTTTAAAACAGAAAAACATCAGAACTTCAAGGAGGATCAGAAAAGCAACTGCATGAGACAACACTAAACAACATTAATTATTTGCTTACAATGTTATTTATATCATGTTGAACGATAATTTGCTTCTTATTTGGGAATTAATCTTAAGCCTACCATAAGCTCTCTGATTCCTCTGTTTCTGTATAGACTGCCTGCCTGTCTTTATGTTATGTACAGTGTTCTTATCAAAAGACTACAATTTGTATTGTGGTAACTAAAGACTGGGAAAAATATCTTGGAGGACTTAGTGCTTTAGGTTAGTGCTTCCTGTAGGTGTTGTGTATTTTGCCATAGTCTAGATATGCATTGTGCAACCTACTGTATACAGGTAAGCAGAAACTCCACAACTCCCCCATTACTGACGTATCCTGGTGATATTTTTTTTTTCTTTTTGTAAAGAACTGAATTACTGAATCAACTGAATGGCAGCATTGCCAGTTTCTTACCAGATGTGGGCCAAGTTCTTCTGCTACACTCTAAAAACTATTGGGTTGAAAATAAGTTATTATAACCCAACAGATGGGTCATATATGGACTTCCCCAACATTGGGTTGGATCAACCCAAGCCATTGGGTTAACAGTTTTTAGAGTGTACATGTACATGTATGTGATTTTCTGTTTGTGTTTGAATAAATTCCCATTGGTATGTGCATGAGTCATAGTGAGGAAATGAAAGGGTTAATCACACAGTGAGCTCAACTACAGAAACCAGATCAGCTGGTTTTGATGTCTCTCTGATTATGTATTTCCCCTCAGGGACTAACCACTTTCTCACAGAACAGCACCTGAGCTTCAAGGAAATGGATACTTGGAAAATCAACACATGAAACATAATAAACTGTAAGTTAAGTTCACAATACTATTCTATGGCATGGTGTGGGCCTTTTTCTGTCTGTGTATGTCTTTGTGTTGTGAAGAGCACTCTCTAAACAGTATGATAATGATCTGAATTGTATTGTGTTCATAATTAAACACACTTGGAGGATAAAAAAAGAGTATAAAACAGATCTTGGTATAATTTTACTGTGCATTGTTGACTGGTCGGATGTGATGTGATGTACTTTAGTTGGGAAAATGAAAGCCATTAAAAACAACTCCGGCTGTAGCGAAATATAATTTCGACAGACATAAAATCTGGCTCAGTCCTGAACACAACCAGAGTCTTGGTTGTAGTCTGTAGGCCTACTGAAAAACATATTCAACATGTATCAACATGACATCTCTACTTTGACAATACTACTAATTTTTGATGGTTTAATTTTAAGTATTTTAAAGTAGTTCATGAGCAAAGTTAATGGCGTAACTAGACTTCAGACCAACTCTCAAACTAGCCAAACTACTTCAGCATAACTGTTCCTCTTCATATGCCATTCTCTCTCTTTCACCCTGAGGGTTCATAACACATGCCTGAGATTGTTAGTAGTGATTGCTGGATTCAAATCAACAATTCAACAAATCAACAATTCAAATGAGGCGGTAGATAGTAGATGGCACACAGGGAAAGGATTCTAGCCCTGAAATAAGAGTGACAGTGTTTCGGCTTGTGAGGATGTGTGTGGGGATGCAGTGTTTGGGTTTGTGAGGATGTGTGTGAGCATGTAGTGTTTGGGTTTGTGAGGATGTGTGTGAGCATGCAGTGTTTGGGTTTGTGAGGATGTGTGTGGGCATGCAGTGTTTGGGTTTGTGAGGATGTGTGTGGGCATGCAGTGTTTGGGTTTGTGAGGATGTGTGTGGGCATGCAGTGTTTGGGTTTGCGAGGATGTGTGTGAGCATGTGTGTTTGGGTTTGTGAGGATGTGTGTGAGCATACAGTGTTTGGGTTTGCGAGGATGTGTGTGAGCATACAGTGTTTGGGTTTGCAAGGATGTGTGTGAGCATGCAGTGTTTGGGCTTGTGAGGATGTGTGTGGGGATGCAGTGTTTGGGTTTGTGGGGATGCAGTGTTTGGGTTTGTGAGGATGTGTGTGAGCATACAGTGTTTGGGTTTGTGAGGATGTGTGTGAGCATGCAGTGTTTGGGTTTGTGAGGATGTGTGTGAGCATGTGTGTTTGGGTTTGTGGGGATGCAGTGTTTGGGTTTGTGAGGTTGTGTGGGTATGCAGAAATGGGTTGTCAATCTGTAGGCCTACACTACAGTATAGGATATGATCAACATTAATACTCCCCACTGGACAACATAAGAACATAGAACAGCACAGAGCAGGATGCAGCAAGCAGACAAGACAAGACAAGAATGAGCACACAAAATGTGAACAATATAGTTGACACTGACAGCAGCAATACAAGGTTGTGCATACAGAACAGCAACAGCATACAAACAGTTAGGACATGACACAGCAACACCACAAGACAAAACATCAAGCAGCAGCAGGAAGTCAGAGGCAAAGAGGGGTGGGGGGTAATAATAATAATAATAATAAAAGAAATAAGATACTTTTTCAACTTGGCCTTAACAGGACAGGACAGGACAGTGGTTGTTTTTACATTTGACCACGAGAATGTGGTGAATGTGTATCTTGTTCATTTTGTCATGGATGCTAAATTTACATGGGATGCTTGAATTTCCTTTGGGATGAGCAAAGTACTATCCTATCTTGGTATGTCTTATCTTGTCTCATCTTATCTTATCTATCAGTGACTGACTGTTATTTATTAAAAAAATCAATAACGCAGGATCTGTGTAAGAAACTGTCACAACCCCTTGCAGTGTGACTACTCTGCTTCTCACACTGGCATATTCTGGCTTCAGCATATAGTGTGGGGGAGTGAAATGCTCTCTCTGTGCACCCTTACTGGATGCAGTTTCTCAGTAGGGGAGGTGGTGCTGATGTGCCCAAATGCAGCCTTCACTCCCAAGGTCGTCACAACTGAATTAGAATCAGCTCTTTGAGCTGTCTAGCTTTTCATCGCAGCCTTTGGCCTTGGCAGAGACAGAGAGGTTCTTCAAATTATGTCTGATGCAATGTAGTGTTAACTGGGTAGCACTAAGGGGACTTAGTTACTGCCATCAGATACTTAGCTACTGCCGTGTGTGTGTGTGTGTGTGTGTGTGTGTGTCTACCTGTACAGGCAAGGCCTTGTCCAAAGCCAGGCTGCATGGAGAGTGATTAACTGAAAAATATAGGCTGGATATGGAGCCTGCATGCACACACACATTTTGGCTGTTGATCTGGTCTTCACGGGCCTATATAAAAAAATAAAAAACACACACACACATACACACACACACATGGATAGTAAAGATTTCTGTACTGTAAATAGGCATCATGCATTCAGGAGAAAGCAATACAAGGGGAAAATGCACATCTGACCAAATGACATGTCTTGTTGCATGCTGCCATCTAGTGGATAGATGAGGAAGTGTAATTGAACCACACAGGGGACTGATTATCTAAAGCAGGGGGTCAAACATAAGGCCCGGGGGCCGGATGTGATGTGGCCCTTTTCATCATTTCATGCCAAAAAGCCTGAAAGAATTGTAAGGGTTTGTTGCAGTTCTAACGATGCTCTTTCTGCAACACAATCTTCACAACTCCCTATGAGGTGCATCTTAGACCTGCTTACCAACAGGCAAGGAATACAAAATTAAACATGAGGAAATGTGACATTTTTTTCACCCATATTTGAGGTTGTGCAAGTAAATTTGGCAGGTCGGCCCATCTGAGGAAAATCCCAATGCTCATGTGGCCCTCGACAAAAATAGTTTGACACCCCTGCTCTTAACACTCTTTGGAGTGTGGATTTCAACACCAAGCTGGACTGGTCAGAAGATTACATCACTGCCCTGCACTAGAGGGGCCAAAGTAGCCTATTAAACATCTGATGTTTACATGTAGGCTATGTCAGACTCAACTTTACCCTGTAGTATGCGTATGGATAACAGTTCATATAAAATGCACTAATAGTAGAGAATATAATATTAGAGAATATAATTTAAATTTATTAGAAATATTTTCTTCAGAAATTCCTCCAAAGTTTGAAATTTCTCTACTAGTCAGGAGGGAATTTGCGAAGATCGTGCACTTCTGGACAAGTTTTTGATTTTTGGCAGGGTGTTAGGTATAGGCCCAAGGATTTCAAAAATCAATGGATACAAGTTGGGATGACCCCCTAGTGGCTGGTATGCATACAATCCAAAATGGCTGGTATGCATACAAGAAAAGGCTGTATATAGGTTTCTTTTAGTCTTAAATTGGTGTATAATGTCATTTTCTACTTTGTTTGACACAATGAATCCACTTCTGATATGTTGTTCTCATTTTAGAAAAAATAAAAACTATAGTCATCTTTAGTTAAAATAAACTGTCAATATCTGTGAAAAAGACACACAGAATTGGAGGTGTTGGATCATTAGGACACCTTCTGAATGCATGCCAAGTTTTGTGATATTCTGTCCATGGGGGGGCCATACAGTAAATTGATTTATGACATTTTACTCCAGCTGGCCAGCAGGTGGCCGGACATTTTTCTGCAAATATTATTCCATGTATAGTGCCACCACGTTTAAAATGAAAACCCAAAGTAAGGTATTGTAATCGGTGTTAACGGGTATTCTTGTCTGACATGATCAAAACTGGAGGCCTCCCTCAAATGCCTCAGTTTGCTACTGGTCGATGTCAGAAATAGCTGTGCCAAAGCTTAAACCAATCACACCACTCTTTCCTCTGACGTATGTGACGCGAAGGGAACTGCTTGAGTAACAGGACTGAGTAACGTCACTGCCTAGAACACGCCTCTAACGAGGGCCATTTGATGCACAGTTGATTGATTCTCGACAAAGTAGATGGAAATCCCGATCTTTCAGGAGCTCAGAAACCCTGTGTAGATTGTAGCTGGCTAGACCAGTGAGACATCACTAGGAGGGTGGGCCAGGCTACCTAAAAGCAGGCAAGAAAATCAACCATGGTCACCATGCTGCTTTGCAGAGTGAAATGAAATGGTGCACGTAAAGGAGAATGGGTACTCCCAGGCGATCAAACCACAGGTCTATGGATTTATTCACACTCCATAGACCCAAGGGGTTAAGCCCCTCTATCCTTCCAAATTAGTGATGTCCTTGCTTTAAAGGAATAGTCCACCTCTTTAAGGTCCATCTTTGAGCTTTGCGCTGTACCAATGGCCAAGACTTTTGACAGGCTTAACTGTCGGTATTGGCTCGTTGTTGATGTGGAACCTTTCATTAGCAAGCTGGCCTTTGACAATAGAGATGCGGCGGGATTTGCTGAGCTTGATCACCATCCGTGCCCCTTGAATGTTTTTCTGGAGTTTATCCAGTAGGCATTTGGTGCATGCAGGTGTTGTTGTTATTGTTGTCATGCCATCCATGTAAGTTCGTATTGGAGGAAGACGCAGTGCATTCTTCAACTGGTTTCCTCCAACCACCCATCGCGATGCCCGGATGATGAGTTCCATCGCCATGGTAAATGCAAGTGGGGAAATGGTGCAGCCCACCATAATGCCAACCTCGAGGTGCTGTCAGGGAGTTGTGCTAGCCTGTGCTGCGACACAAAACTGAAGGTCCTGGAAGTAGGCTTTGACCAGCCCGTTGGGACTTGGAAGAAGTTGAACACTGTCCACAACATCTCATGTGGCACAGATCCGAAGGCATTGGTGAGATCTAGGAAGACCACATGCAGGTCTTTCTTCTCCTTCCTCGTCGTCTGTATCTGGTGCCAGATAACATTTGTGTGTTCCAGACAGCCTGAGAATCCACTTATCCCTGCTTTGTGCACTGAGCTGTCAACAAAGTTGTTCTTCTGCAGGAAAGCTGAGAGCCTCTGAGCCACACCACTGAAGAATATCTTTCCTTCCACATTCAGGAGACTGATCTGATGGAATTGGTCGATGGTTGAGGAATTCTTCTCTTTGGGAATCAGGATCCCTCGCGCCCTTCACCATGCCTCATTTTTCCCACTCTCATCAGCTTCCACAGGTACCTCAATACTCCCGGCGGATTCTTATAGAGTCTATATGGAACGCCATTGGGCCCAGGGGCTGATGATGCTCTTGCCCGCTTTTACTGTGCTCTGATGTTATCTTTGCTTTATGTAGGGGGCCTTGTTTCCATCTGGTGTTCAGCTGGTTGGATTAGTGGCATGTCACCTGGAATGCTGGCTGGCACGTGCCTCTGGTTATCGGAGTAGGTCTTTGAAGGTAGCTTTGAGGTCCCAGATTTCTCCTTGACGAAGAGGGCTTTCACAAACTTGTAGGGATCTATGTAGAAGGCACTCCTCGTTCTCTCCTTCTTGTGTTGCTTTCTCAAGCATTCAGCTCTTCTTAGCGTTGAGGGACGCTGCTTAATGTCACCTAACAGTGCCTCATGTCCTTTCCTCTCCACTTCTGCTGCCTTCCTCCACTGTTTTCTCAGACACCTTCTTTTCTTCACCAGCCTTTCAATCTCTCTTTGCCTTCTGGACTTGGAATGAGCTGGTTCCTTCAGTACTTTACGGCGCTCGCTTTTCACCCCAAATCTCTTTGCCCCATAGCTGTAGATGACTTCTCCAATCTTGTCCAGCTTGTTCTCTACACCACCTTTCAGCCCCTCCAGGAGATGGACTATGTCTATATTGATGGTTCCCCACTCATTTTTCTGACAAGATTTTGGCCACAAGATTCGACCCTTTTTTCCTAACCTGATGGATCTTGAGACCCTTCTCTGATGTTATCTTTTTCCAGACACATATGCAGCTTTGTAGCTTGTGTCCTACCAAAGCTGTTGTTTACGTTGCAAGGTCCGTTACCATGTGGTCATCTTCCACCCCCACTCCAGGGTTTTTTTTTCTTTTCAAACTTTTTGTAGCCATATTGGGTGACCAGCTCCTGCCAACATGCCAACACGAAAGTTGGCATACATTTTGACACGCCTTATTTTGTGTAGTTTTGACCATGTCAGCCAGAGATAGCTGTTAACACTGATTACAGTACCTCACTTTAGCTTTTTCATTTTTAACCTGGTGGCGCTATACATGGAATGGGTGATCATGGGATAGGTTTACATGGCTCCTGAAGACAAGCAAATAAAAATGTGGTTCTCCTCTGCCCTATGGTTCTTTAGATATTGCAGAAAAATGTCCGGCCACCTGCTGGCGAATTGGTATAAAATGTCGTAAATCAATTTGCTGTATGGCCTCCCATGAGCGGAATATCACAAAACTTGGCATGCAATTGGAAGGTGTTATAATGATCTGTTACCTCCAATTTTATTTGACCTTTTTACAGACATTGACAGTTTATTTTAGCTAAAGATGACTATGATAATAGATTTAATATAAAATTGTATCTAAAATGAGAGGAACATATCCAAATTGAATTCCTTGTGTCAAACAAAGTAGAAAAATGACATTATACAACAATTTAAGACTGAAGGAAACCTAGATATAGTCTTTTCTTTTTCCGTTGGGGGCCATTTTGGATTGTATGAATACCAGCCACTAGGGGGTCACCCCAACTTGTATCCATTGATTTTTGAAAACCTTATACCTGTATCTAACACCCTGCCAAAAATCAAAAACTTGTCCAGAAGTGCACGATCTTCCTGACTTTGGACGAATTCCCTCCTAACTATACTATAGGCCTACGCAAGTCCTCCACCAGCAAGTCCTCCACCAGCCAGCCAATCACTTTAGAGACGTAGGTTGTCAAAGCGAAAGCGAAAGTGTTGGGCGAATCAACAACTCCATTTTGTGTTTCAACGATATACTTTTCTCTCAGGCCCGAAACGAAGAAAGAGTGGTAAGATACAAACATTAGCATCATTCTGTGCTGTGTTTGCACATAGCCTGTCAGAATTACGGATAGAAATCGGATAATCGCGCAAACGTGAATTACTTTATTTCATGTAAAACACAACGGCAAAATACGGCAAAAATACCAACACCACCAGGCCTTGCATCTCAAACAGTTTTGGGGTGGAATAGGTTGAATAATGTCGGTTAGCCTTTATGATTTGCCTCAACCTCATCAATAGTATGTAAAACTGTATGCGCAAAAAGTTTTATGTGTGTGTAGGACTGAACTCGAATTGGCTTGTGGGCTGCTAATGTGCTAATGTAGGCTAAGCGTTTCAAAAGTATGCCTGCGTGACACACCGGGGTAGGCCTAGTTGTGCGAATTTCTTGGCAGCAAGCTTTCTCCTTAAACGTCGTCTTTGGTTTGATCGTTGTTGGATAATCCCATATATGATGTCAAAAACTTAACACATGTATTTTCATAAAGTTGGGGAATATCATAATAGCTTTAATTTCTCTTTAGGCAGTTTTGCATTTATAGGCCTAATTGACATAAACAGATACATTATATTTGTGTGTGTGTCTGTGTGTTCACTGTGTTACCAACCATAAACCGGATGTAACAAGCAGCTGTTAGATTTCAGACATGTAGGCTAGTGTAATAAGGTGGATGATTAGAGACATTTCCGAAATGGCATACTGCTATGCTACATGTGCTATATGCTGCTTGTGCCCCAGCACACAGTGCAGCACACACTACTGCTTCCCACAATTAATTTATTAGCTGCAGGTGCTCTATCTGACTGGCTGACCCCCATATACTACTCCCCAGTATGCAGCATGGTATGCAAGCAGCAGAAAAGGCCTACTGACCACATGACCAGAACCTCATTTATTCATTGACTACAGGTGCTCTACCTGACTGAAGCCCCACACTACTCCTGTGATATTTGTCATGTACTGCATGCTACACACTGCTGTCTGCAGAGATCAGTATACCAGCAGTACGTAGTAGTCAAGTAGGCCTAGTAGGCATTTCTGGAAACAGCCACTGATTTACTTTTGAGTGATCGTGTGCCGTTTTTACAGTGTCAGTGGTACAGTAGATGTTGTACATACTTTTTTTTAAATGAATGTACTCTCTCTCTCTCTCTCTCTCTCTTTCTCTCCCCCTCGATCTCTGTGTGTGTGTGTATGTGTCTGTTTGTGTGTAGTTTCATCAGCAGACCGGACCAAAGACAGGTGTTTTCCTGATGTGATTTCTCCTCTTTACCTCTAAAATGGAGGGTTCTAGTTCTAAGAAGAGGACCCCCTCCCCTACACCCACCCGTGTGTCCATGAAGAGTGATCAGTCCAAGGATGGAGTGATCAACTTTGCAGGAGGAGACTCTTCTACTGGACAGTAAGAATCAGGGGCTCTGGTCCTCATGCTACATAATGTGTCTCATTATTGAAGCTGCTGTATGTGTCAAAACGGGGTGTTTGGGGCACTGTGGCTCAGTGGGCTGGTACCATAAATCCAGGGGACCGCGTTAGAGTCCGACCCGAGGTCATTTCCCAATCCTTACTGGTGGAATAGTCTCCCCAAGACTATTAGAACAACAGGCACTCTTTCTACTTTCAAGAGACTCTTGAAGACCCAGCTCTTTCAAGAGTATCTCTTGTCCTAATTCGTTAAATTACTTGGAATGCACTGATCTAGTACTTCTAAACTCTTGCACTTGCTCTCCTATTAGCAAATGGCACTCCCAGTAGGCACTTACTTGTATTGTGTTGCAGCTTAATTGTTATCCCTCTTTTGTAAGTCGCTTTGGATAAAAGCGTCTGCTAAATGCATAAATGTAAATGTAAATGTAAATCCTTACCCAACTCTCTCTCCTACCCATTTCCTGTCACTCTTTACTATCCTATCAGATTAAAGGCCCTAAAATTATTATTTTTAAAAAAACACATGCAAGATGGCAAACATACGGCCTGGGGGCATGCAGCCCTTCACATCATTTCACCCAGCCTAATTCAAATAGCTTGAAAAGAATTGTTTTTGTTGCCTGCTTGAAATGAGTTCTAACGGCGCAACACAACCCTGGCAACTCTGCATGTCACTATTGAAGAAAACTACTGTCTAAGTGTAGCCTGGCGAATGCCAAACTAAAATCACAAGTGATATTTAGTCTGGGGACCTACCTATTGCATTTCTCGTAGCGGAAGCATCGTTTACTATTGTCCATAGCCATTTATTGGGCGCTAGGAATGTCTATCATAGCGTCTGTACATACCTCGGAGCCAATACCAGAGCCACCACGTGACGTAAAATGCGATTGAGGGACGTACAAATCCCTTTTTGTTCTGCGATTGGATACCGAAAGCAGGCGAGAAAAACGGCCATGGTCTCCATGCTCCTCTGCAGAGTGAAATGAAATAAGCGTGCAAAGGAGCATGGGAATTCCCAGGCTAGTCTAAGTGATGAGGAAGTGAGAACAGCGATGCTTTTGATGGTCTGAAACAAAAGGAAACACTTTTTTTCATTCATTACTTTGTGGTCATGAAGGTATGGTGGCCCTCTGAGGAAAATCATTATGTGACCTGTGATATCTGTCTGTGTGTGTGTGTGTGTGTGTGTGTGTGTGTGTGTGTGTGTGTGTGTGTGTGTGTGTGTGTGTTTTCAACAACTGTGTGAGAACAGCGACATCATGTTTATGTTTTTAAGAGAGTATAAATGTCTGTGCAGGCATGTGTCATATGACAGAAATAGCACATTGTTCACATTTCTGAGAGAGAGAGAGAGAGAGAGAGAGAGAGAGAGAGAGAGAGAGAGAGAGAGAGAGATGGAATATTTCTTGTCTTTCAGCATGTGATTAATTCATTTTACTGTAATGTTGTTCTTCAGAGTTATTCAGATTCAGAGGGGTGCGGCAAATCTCAGAGAACAGGAACAGGAACATCATACCAGCCAAGTAAGCAGGTAAGGGGTCTATGTGTTTGTGTGTGTGTGTGTGTGTGTGTGTGGCAAGATTTGTATGGTCATCTGGTCTGAATGGTGTTAGTATGGGTATCAAATGCGGACAGTACAGGGAGCACCCATGAGTAACCGGGGCAAGGAAAAACTTCCTTCCCTCAATTAATTTTAGGAAGAATCCTTGGACAGATCTACGTCTCGTGGGCTCAACCCACCTGCCTGGGGCCCAGTGAAGTACCCACACAGTCAGTGGTCAAGACCTGGTACATAGATTGACCATGTTTTTCACAGAGTAACATCATGGGTACAGAATATTGTCTGAGAGTTACTAGATAGTATGCAAAGTATAGTTTGTAGGACAGTCAATCAGGTAGAAGAGTCAGGGAATGGAGTCAATAGTTTGGTGGCATTTAGGTGGAGTTCAACAAGTGGAGATCATCATTTAGGTAGTGATCATCAGGATAGTTTATAGAACTGTCAATATAATGGTATATATGATAGGATTAGGAACAACAACTGAATGAAATACAGTTTGTGTTGTGAAAAACATCTTTTGAAATTGCTTTCATGATGGAGGATTCTTTTCTTCCATCAGGTTTTTGTTGCCAAGGTGGCTGATTTAACTATAAACACAGGGTAAAACTGTTAAGTTTTTATCTTTCATTTTGTTCATCTTTTAATGTCATGTGTTCTTTTTTTAACAGATATCAGCAGATGCACAAATCCCACCTGCTGAAGAAGTTTCAGTGTCTGTTTGAGGGAATCCCACAGCAGGGAGACACCAGACTCCTCCATGAGATCTACACAGAGCTCTACATCACAGAGGGGGGAAGAGGAGAGGTCAATGATGAACATGAGGTCAGACAGATAGAGAGAGCATCCTGGAGAAAAGCAGCACAAGGCAGACCAATCAAATGCAGTGACATTTTTAAAGGTATACTGGAAAAGGAGAGAAAAAGGAAGGAAGAGGAAAGAGGAGGAAAAGACTTCACTACACTCATTGATCATAACCCCCATAGAGCAGTTCTAACAAAGGGAGTGGCTGGTATTGGAAAAACAGTCTCTGTGCAGAAGTTCATTTTGGACTGGGCTGAAGGAAAAGCCAATCAGGATGTCCACTTCATATTCCCTCTTCCTTTCCGGGAGCTGAACCTGATGAAGGACAAGAAACTCAGTCTGGTGGATCTTATTCAGCACTTTTTCCCAGAAATCAAAGACTCAAGTGTCCTTAACAGTTCAGAACACACAGTAATGATAATCTTCGATGGTCTGGATGAGTGTCGACTTCCTCTAGATTTTCATTCTAACCCAGAGTGTAGTGATGTGACAGAAGTAACCTCTGTGGACGTGCTGCTGACAAACCTTATCAAGGGGAATCTGCTTCCCTCTGCTCTCCTCTGGATCACCACCCGGCCAGCAGCAGCCAATCAGATCCCTCCTGAGTGTGTGAGTCAGGTGACAGAAATAAGGGGATTTAATGACCCACAGAAAGATGAGTATTTCAGGAAGAGAATCAGTGATGAGAACCTGGCCAGCAGAACCATCACACACCTGAAGTCATCCCGAAGTTTATATATAATGTGTCACATTCCAGTCTTCTGCTGGATTTCAGCTACTGTTGTAGAGAAAACATCACAAGAAAAAATAGAAATACCCAGGACTTTGACTCAAATGTACACATGCTTCCTTACCATCCAGACAAGTATTAAAAATATCAAGTTCACTGGGAAAAAAGAGAGAGATGAAGAGGTGATTTTCAAACTGGGGAAACTGGCTTTCCAACAGCTGGAGAAGGGCAATCTGATCTTCTATGAGGAAGACCTGAGAGAGTGTGGCATGGTTATCACAGAGGCGTCCGTTTACTCAGGTGTATGTACACAGATTTTCAGAGAGGAGTCTGTACTGTCCAAGGGGAAGGTGTTCAGCTTTGTGCATCTGAGCATCCAGGAGTTTCTTGCAGCTTTATATGTGTGCCTCTGCTTCAGCAACAGACAGAGAAACATGCCTGACCAACAGCAAACCTCTCAGCTCTCTGCTCTGTTCAGAGCTGCAACACTTCATGACCTGCACAAGACTGCAGTGGACCTGGCCTTACAGAGTAAGAACGGACACCTGGACCTTTTCCTCCGCTTCCTTCTGGGCCTCTCACTGGAGTCCAATCAGACTCTCTTAAGACACCTGCTGCCACAGAGCAGTAGCCAATCACAGAGCTCAGAGCAAACAGTCCAGTATGTCAAACAGAAGATCAGAGATCAGAGTTGCTCAGACAGAAGGATCAATCTGTTCTACTGTCTGAATGAGCTGAACCACCATGCTGTAGTGGAGGTCATTGACAGGAGCTCAGGAAGTCTGTATGTAGACATGCTCTTACCAGAAGAGTGGAAGACTAAGAGATTTGTGTTTGAGATGTCAGAAGAGCAGCTGGCTGACTTTGATCTGCAGAAGTACATAAAGACACCAGAGAAAGATCAGACTGAACTCCTCAGTCCAGATGAAGTTCTTCAGAGGCTGGTGCCAGTTGTCACAACATCCACAGCAGCTACGTAAGTAACAAACTGTGTGAGTGACACATGTGCAGTGTGTGTGTGTGTGTGTGTGTGTGTGTG
Organism: Sardinella longiceps; assembly: GCA_027497455.2. Classification (NCBI taxonomy): domain Eukaryota; kingdom Metazoa; phylum Chordata; class Actinopteri; order Clupeiformes; family Clupeidae; genus Sardinella; species Sardinella longiceps. The sequence goes on along the minus strand of JAODXP020000021.1, from coordinate 32,577,426 downwards.
TGAGTGAGAGAGAGAGAGAGAGAGAGAGAGAGAGAGAGAGAGAGAGAGAGAGAGAGAGAGATGGGGGGGGGAGTTGGTAGGCTTGTTTGATCCAGTGCCATTAAATGAGACGAAAACAAATTAATGCTTGAAAAAACAATCATTGTCTATCTAAAAAAAATAGTGACATCTGTCCAGGGCAGGCAAGACCAACATAGCCCTGGTCAGCCTAAACACTGTGTGTGTGTGTGTGTGTGTGTGTGTGTGTGTGTGTGTGTGTGTGGGCTTGTTTAATTCAGTGCCATGAAGTAACATGGAAGAAAACAAAAAACTTGCTGAAGGTAAATATTGATGAGAGAAACAGCAGTAGTCAGAATTAATGTAGTAATAAATAATAATGAAGCCTGGGAGCAGTTCAGAGCTCTACCCCCAAAAGCCACTAGATGGCATAAACAGACCCAGTTGCAGAGACAGAAGTAGCAGAGCAAAGCAAGATACACAGACAAAATCCCAAACACAGTCCAGGCCAATCAGAATCCAGAAGGCAGTCAGAATTCAGGCAACCAAATCCAAAGCAGCCAGGGGGTCAAGAACGCGCAGATTAGCAGCGGCACTTTAGCATCGCCATATTTAAGTATGGAGTCACAATCCGAACCATGGCAGCGCATGCACGAGAGTCATGCTGGGCACGAGCACTCATGCACTTACAAGTTGGTGGGCGGTTACATGCGAAATGTTATTTCTCCGGGGAGAGTAAAAGCAATATTTCATGATCTCTGGTTACTCTTTGCTTATTTCTTGAGGAGCTTGTTAAAAAAAAGTGTACTGTCATGAATGTTATAAAACTTCAGGCACGTTCTCGACAGAACTTTCTTACTTGTGTTGTATGGCAAACAAACTAAGTGCATTATCACCACCGTCTGGACTGAAGGACTACTGTTTTTGCACAGCGATTCAACGCGAGTCCACATGCGTCATTTCCAATTGTGGAACTTTGCGCATGGGCAGCATGGGCATGGCCTGGCCTGTTACCTCCAGTGTTCACAATGGCGTTGACTGTCAATTCACCGCATTTACTAGCCTAGCCTCGGCCATTCAGTTCTATGGAGGGCGGGACTTAGTCGTTGTCTCCAGTTTATATTAGTGCTGTCAGTTTAACGCGTTAATAATGGCGTTAACGCAAACCCATTTTAACGCCGTCAATTTTTTTAACGCGCGATTAACGCATTTGACCCGCCATTATCAATGGAATGTGAAAAAAAAATATCTCCGACATTCCAACACCTCCCGACGTTTCAGTATGTCCTGTGTTTGTATTAGGCTTGAAGTAGACCTACTGCTTAGCCTAGGACCTAGGCTACTCATGCCTACAGTAGCCTACACACGCACTGCACACACACGGCACGGGTGTCTGCACTCTGCTCGGCTGCTCCGATGTCAGTGAAAACAAATATTTTACCGACACAATCGTTGATGTTCACTCGCATGTTCGCATATTTAGGTTGTTAATTAGCTAGAGGATTAATATTGTCACGTAGAAATCCCTTCTCTTGAACTGAATACCCCGCAAATAGGCTAATATCAGTTTCAAAATTGCAGCGCGAGTGAGAGAGGTGAAACAGATCGGAGCGCAACTGAGAGAGAGAATGTTTGTGAGCGTCATTTGATGTCAGTGAAAACAAATATTTTACCGACACAATCATTGACGCTCACTCGCATGTTCGCATATTTAGGTTGTTAACTAGCTAGAGGATTAATGTTGTCACTTAGAAATCCCTTCTCTTGAACGGAATACCTAGCCTAGACTCTAGACGTACCCCTTGTGGTAGCAAATTTGAATTTGCACAGAGGTACGTCTAGAGGCCACTGATAGAAACCCGTTTTAGCCTTCCTCTGGAGGCGGATAACCAATCACAGCGCGGTATGTGTACAGGAAATCGTAAGGCGGGCTTTGTACGATGACGACAGCCCTGCTCAAACCAGAGCGGAATCGTCTTTGGCTTTAGTTTTGGACGAATTGCACTTGTCATTTTCTTTGAAAGTGAAACAAGAAAGTGCACTGAAGTTTTTCGTTCTGAAAAAGATGTCTTTGCCGTGTTACCGACGGGCTACGGGAAAAGTTTGATATACCAGCTGGTACCACTGGCCGGAACGCTAGCCTATTACGTGGAGAGGCAGTTTGAAAGACAACGCAATCACCCGCCCCTCCATTGAGGTACAGTCTATCAGTGGTCTTCAGACTATACATTCTTATGATATAGTCTGACGTGTCAGGCTACGGAATACCCCGCAAATAGGCTAATATCAGTTTCAAAATTGCAGCGCGAGTGAGAGAGGTGAAACAGGTTGGAGCGCAACTGAGACACATATAGCCTAGCTGATTCTGAAAGTATGACCTTGTCACTAAAATGAGAGCTTCTTGCAGGGCAATTGCCAAAATGGCAAAATGCATTTTAAAGGTATGCTCATGCAATGTAGGTTTACTCATGTAGACCATAATGCCATATTTTAATTGAGCCTCTTTAAAATATAGGTTAGTATAATTAATTTTTTTTTTTTTGTAAACTTGTGAACTAGCAACATAAAAGACATTAACATCTCTCTGGCAGTACTTGAACATGTTAATAATTTCTGATGCTGTAACTGGGTTTTCTTTTATTTTAAATTGGTATTTACCCCCACCAATGAATGCTGATAACAGCATTAAAATGAAAATAAATAAATACAAATGGGACAAAAAGAAATCGAGGGACATTTATAGAGAGTAGAATAGAGAGAAATTTGCGATTAATCACGATTAATTATGAGTTAACTACTGGCAAAAATGCGATTAATCGCGATTAAATATTTTAATCGCTTGACAGCACTAGTTTATATATAACCTCCCTGAAAGCAGCAGACAAGATCAAGAACAGAGTCAGACAGGCAAGGGTCAACGAGCACAAGGGCAGTCCAAGGACACAATGTGAAAACTCACCAAACAGGCTTTGGACAAGTAGTCAACCAGATTGAATAGAACAGAATACTTGTAGATACTTTATCATCCCTTCAGGGAAATTCTCAGTGAGTGAAACATGTTCTTTATTGGCATGTCTGGGCCATTTCTTAACAACTCATGACAGAGCAAGGAACAGGTAGCTTATATAGTCATTTTTTACAAAGCCCATGTGAACACAATAAATTACAGTAACAAATGAGAAGGTGAAATAGCCGATGAAATATCAAATAGTGACCACACATGGACAGAAAAGATAAATCCTGACAGGTTTGAATCAGTCATATGGAATACAACCAAACATAAGTGACATAAGAGAAGTTGGGTTTGATCCCCACAGAGGAAATCCACTTATCACAACAGCCAAGTAAAAGATCAGACAAATGTAAAAGTTTATGAATTTCACACTAAAAACATAAATAGTCAATAAATTAGTCAATATGTGACCACATTACCACTGCATGCAGTGGATCTTGAGACATGATATACACAGTCAATAATGCCTGATAACCTCAAAAGACCTAATGTTTCGCAGTGCAATATTTCATAACAGTAGTGTAATCTAGCAGTAGTAGTAGTCTAGTAGTCTAATGGCAGTTGGGATGAAAGACCTGTGATAGCGTTCCTTCTTCCATGCTGGATGGAGTAGTCTGTTGCTAAAGGAACTGCTAAGTGCCGTCACTGTCTCATAAAGGGGGTGAGAGGAGTTGGCCATAATGGATGCCAGCTTATCCAACATCCTTCTCTCCCCCACCACCTCAACAGAGTCCAGGGAACCCCCCAGTACAGAGCCTGCAGTCCTGACCAGCTTATTCTGCCCCATATAGCCCCTTATATCAGGCCTATTCTAATAGAGGCCCACGGGCCAAGTGGCCCAGACAATGTTCCAGTCAAAAAGTAAATCATCATTACAAGCCCTCAGAATGTAACCTCAAAGTAGCGAAATAGTCTCTCATAAATAGACTGGAATACGGAACTAGTAATTTTGATAGATAGTGCAGGTAAACTGATCACTTGACCAGCCTCACCATTTGACCAGCTTGATCTTGGAACACACACACACACACACACACACACACACACACACACACACACACACACACACACAGAAAAGGACAAACACCAACAGGGTGCAGGAACACTGTAGATTGAGTAAGCTCACTGTGTGATATGTGTATGAACACAAACCTATAGCAGGCAGTAACACTGCTAGATTGATGAGGGTTATATTACATACTTGAGCTGTACTTACACTGTATGTGTACCATTGGAGTGGTGATGGATATTCAAGTATTTTTTCTTGTGATGCAGTGTGGGGTGTGTGTGTGTGTGTGTGTGTGTGTGTGTGTGTGTGTGTGTGTGTGTGTGTGTGTGTGTGTGTGTGTGTGTGTGTGTGTGTGAACACAATCCTACAGGGAGCAGTAACACTGCTAGATTGAGGAGGATGTGTGTGTTAAGGACAGTGTGGGGGATGGTGGTGCTGTAAGATCCATCATTCTATCATTTCAGGCTGCAGAGCTGTAATCTGACAGAGAAGAGCTGGGTCATTCCATGCCAACTCACCTAGTGTCTCCCAGTTCATGTCATAGATTTTCTTGAAAAAATCACATATATTCTTCAGTATAAGTAGTGTCATCATGCCAAATCTCAGAGCTGTACACCAAGCACTTTTTTATATAAAAAATGTTGAAATATGCCAGTACAGGCAAGACCACCTCCCTACATTAACCCTGGCCAAATAAATAAATTTTACTCGACAAAGCTGTAATTTTCACCAAGCCAAGGTATCAGCCTAACGATGATTTCTAGTCTGAATTTAGCTTGTTTTATGTAGAACATGGCGAGCTATGGTGGAAAATTAATGCTGACACTGAAGTGTCTAATGTTCATATTTCCAAATTAATATTTCATTGAATTTTCAACATTTTGACACAAAACTTTCAGAGAATGCAGTGTTACTCACATTCTTCAAATACTATGAGTAGAACATTTTTGCATGCAATTATAAGCAAGATACAGTAGCTCAAACATGGCCTCTGACTAAAAAAGGCATTCTGTGCCCATCTTTAGACCACTTTATTTCATAAAGGGAAAGGTTGCATCCCTTCCAATTTTTTTCTGAGAAAGATTGACTTTTTTTCAGAAACATATCAAAATTTCAGAGATGTGTTCTGTCTCGTTACCCCATTCATGATTTTCTAAAGTCATCAAACATACCTTTGGTGAATGTCAATTTCCTGTGGTTTGGGTGTTTCCTTACACTATAGGTTCTCTAACTCCGGCCCGGGGGCCAATGGCAGCCCGCGAAAATATTTCTGGCGGCCCATTTCTGATAATGCCTGTGAAACTGTTAAAAATTTACATTGTTTTGAAAGAATGAATCTCTGTTTAGTGGTGTTTAGCATTGTCTATGGTCAATTATTTTATTTATGTATTATAACTTTGAGAAACCCTGCCCACCATGTGCTGGTTTGTTTATGTAGCCATATGCTCTGGATCATTGTGTCTGATTTATTCAATATCCTGTTCCTGACCGATTATTTTTCACAATTATTTACACATAAATATTGATTATTTGAACATTGTAAACTGTCAAATATGAACATAGAAGGAAGGAACAGGCCTATCCACACACACACAAAAAAAAACTAGAGAGCTCTTTCTTTTATCCAACTTCAGAAGTTTATCTTTCATGAAAGCAGGGATGCTAATATTACATCCACTCTCCTATGAAATCCTAATCATTCTGAATTTCATAGGAACCATTATAGATAGCTACATTATCGTTATTAAACTGGACCAAGTATAAAGAAGTATTCAATATGTATTGAAATTATTACTTTCTTTGCATAAATGCAACTGATTTTAAAACAGCATCACTGTTGATGATAAATATGTCATTTGACAAGGAACACAAACTTTCAGTAAGCAAATGTCCCAATCAATGATTAGCAACATAGCATCATTGAATGACAAGCATGATTCACTTCTCAGCAAATGTTTCACATGCTGTGGCATACCATTTCCTGCTGTACTCAGTAAGGGTTTGAACATGCAATCTTACCATACTCCATGTGTTCATACTCACATTCCCTAACAAAGATACCCTACACACATCATTTTCCCTTTTGTTGAAATAAAGCATTAAAGTGAAAATTACCATAACACATAACACAAACCTTGGGTGGTTTGAACATCACCAGTCTAGGTTTTTGAATTATGGGTAATTGACCTCAATTATAGCCAGGTGTGGCTGAGAAAGGCAACCATGACTGAGAAGCCTGACACATTTACTTAGAGGATGTGGCACATCATTGACAAGTTTTAGACTACATATGCTATGAGAAAGTTGTCTATAATGGAACAGGCATGCCTCATATCTGCCAACACATATGCAGCAAGCATTGCTGATGTTAAATGAAAATAAATTGTATTTTGTATATTACAATTTGCTTTTATTTGCTTTGATTTTATTTGATTTAGGAGGATTAGCCTTGCAATTGGCTCACATTGTGATATATTCATTTGTTTCAATCAGTTTGAAATACTTACTTTAAATAACATACATTAGAAAAAAGATAGATAAACATTGTTCTGCATCACTTAAAATAGCCTTTCATTTCGACATATTTCATAATTCAAATGCTATTATAAAGATAATGGTAATACAAATTACATTCCGGCATGAACTGGCCACATTGTTGATATTTAAAATCAGATAGCATGTCAATTTGTCGTTATTTTCTTCAAGATTTTTGAAGAGGACTTAGACACTGTCCATGGTCTTCTGTCTATTTTTCATCACAAGATGAAGAAAAATCCTAAAAGTCACCGTGGGAAGAGCACATGGCTATATCAACAAAGAAACACATGGTTTGTGTAAACAAACACCCATGGCAACCCAGGGAAAATGACAATCACCATAGATAGGTTTGATGTCTTCACAAAATCTAAAAAGGAAGATTGGGATGTAACACATCTCTGAAATTTTAGTATGTTTCTGAGAAAAAGATTATCTTTTTCAGAAAAAAAAATGGAAGGCATCGGACATTTCCCTTTATGAAAACCAATGGTCCAAAGTTGGCCAAAAATACCTTTTTGCAGCAAGTGGCCATGTTTGAGCCAGTGTATTTTGTTCATCATTTACGGCACACATTTCCATTTTTTTTTAATAAAAGATCAGTGGTCAAACTGCATTCCCAGAAAACTTTAAACTTGAAAAGTGAAACCTCACTGAAATGTTGAATTTTGAAAGTGATTGATTTGCGTTTGGGCATATGCTCACATTTCATTCCAAAATACCTATGATGTATGTCAGGACCACCAGGCTCGTATGATGGCCAAGACATGAAGGGGAGACCACACCGACTTAAAATAGTAAATAAAGAATGTTTATTAAAGTAAATAAGCCATATCAGTAAATGTAATAGCTAACCCAAAAGTGTAGTGTACATCAGTGAATGGAGTGTGGTGTAAGAAGGTGTAATGCAGGAGCCAGGCTGCAGCCAGCCACCCAGACCGATGGCCAGAGCAGAGTCAGCGAGAGAGAGAGAGGAAGAGGAACCAGGAAGGCCTCCTTAAGTAGGCCTCCCACTTAGGCTCCAGCAGCCAGGCCAGGCTACAGCTCCACCTGTAGGCCTGGGGACAGATGGACAAAGACCATGAATAATAGTCACACAGACCAGGGCAGGCCCATGGACTACGACCAGCAAGGCTGGGGCGTAACATCTACATATAAACAAATTAAATCCAACTACAAAATTCTTAATAGGGTCATATCTAAACATGGTGAAAATTACAGCCTTATCCAGTGAAATTCCTTTATTTGGTACGGCTTAACATAGGGAGTCACATTTTCCCATACAGCTATATTTCATCATTTTATTATTCAAAAACGGTTTGGAGTACAACTCTGAGGTTTGGCAGGACAGCAGAAAACGGATTGGACTACATGCATGATTTTTTTCAAAAAAATCCATGACAGGAACTGGGAAAATTTCTCAAAATTGGGTGACTTGGCGTGGAATGACCCAGCTGTCCCTATCTGACCCCTGTGCTGACCTCACAATCCTCAAGACTCAGAGTTCTAAACCTGAATAGGAATAAGCTGAATGACTCGGGGATGGAACATTTATCTTCTGGTCTGAAACATCGAAACTTTAAACTGGAGGAACTCAAGTAAGGATCATTCCATGGTGTGTGTGTGTGTGTGTGTGTGTGTGTGTGTGTGTGTGTGTGTGTGTTATGACGAGAATGGAGAGTCTCTTGATAAATATGGGTGGGGCGAGTGTGCAGTATGTGAGAATGAGTGGGGAGTCTTTCCCCAGTGGATCTTATGATCTGATCTGATCTGAGTTTTCATTTGGATGGAGGCATCCCATAATACCCAGTGTTTAGGGCATCCCATAATACTTCTGGATGTGGTCAGAGTATAGCATAGAGTGGACAGTGAGGCCAGTCTTCTTCTACAGACGCTCAAGATGGCGGCCAGTGGCCTTCATTCCTCTGAGCTCGGGGGTGGACCAGGGACATGAGCGGGTGGCAGGGACATGGCTGTTCTTTCCAAGGGGCTTGGTGATCAAGCAGACTGGAGAGGGTGTTGGTAGAAGTAGCAACCAGACTGTGAGGGGAGGAGAGGTTGTGGTGGAGCTCAGACAGGGCTGATGCTTGTCTAGAGGGAGCAAGGAGGTTCTAGTCAACAGACCTAATGTGGCCGTAGGTAGGGGGGGGGGGGGGGGGGGTGGGAGTGGTGATCAGTAGTCGAGTTGTAAAATAAAAAGAAGGGGGATGGTGGATTTTATCATTTGGAACGGCTATTTTGTGTCGATGAGTGCCCATGGTGGGGTCACTTGTACAGAGTGCATAGGCCTCGTGGACACACGCACACAGGCATACAATTTATGCTTTATTAATCAGATGTCATAAATCTATTTGTCAACTGAAGGACAGGAGTTTGTTGAGGAGTTTGTTTCAACAGAGGGCTCTACTTTGGCAACTGTAAAGATTTAAAAACTGCACAGGAAATCAACATTTTTGCATTTCAAAATTGTTGAATGTGAGGTCCATGTTATATACCTCTGCCCCTTTTTTATGACTCAGGAATGATGAGACATTACTACAATTACCCATTCATATAACAATATGTTTTTTTATTCATACATGTGTTTATTTAGTTAACTGAAAAAAAAAATAAAAAGAAAGAAGGTGATTGTTTAATATTTGGAATTTTAGTCACTGTGCTAACTCCTCATCTCTTCATTACTCTGTACATGGAGGCTACACTTGCCATGTGCAAGGCTCTTAATGTCCTGTGCAAGTCTTGGCCAAGTTTAAAATGATTGCTATAAGGCAAATGCATTTTTATAATCAGCCCAATGTTGGAGAATGAGAATAATAATATCAAGTAATGTTACTCTCACGTGATCAGAGTTAAGAGCATTAGATGAACTTTTTTTTTTTTCTTTCTTTTTTTTTCTTATGGGACTTGCGCGTATTCGTGCGAGTAAAATGCGTTCGGTAAGGGGAGCAGCACAGAGGAGTGTTCTGTGTCTGTCACAGGGGGATGATTTTAAATTGTCACAGATAATGGGTGAGAGACAGACGACGTGTAGGGAAAAACACAAATATGTTCCATAGGTGAACTGAAAGATGACGGGCCTACCTGCGTGCGTCTCTCTGAAAGCCTTAGCTGCAGAGCCTCAAAAAGGACAAATGCCCGCTGTTTATGCGTAATTCCGGAGGTTTGGACACCCTTTTTTCGTGTGGCCGGCCTGTACGTTATAGATAGTGTACAGTAGACAAGCTTTATATTGCAAATATGCTTGTGGATCGCCAGACACCTTCATGCCATGTAGTAAATGACCGGCAAGAAAACAGTGGTACCGTTTTGAAAGTGAAACCAAAAAATCTCCGCTTGGCCCGGAATCTTTGATTGCGGTGACTGAAACGTTTGTTTAAGTGAAGCGCATAAATAAATGCAAAGCCTCTAATGTTGAAATGGTAGTAGGCTGATATTTCCAGTATTAAAATAATTGTAATTTTCACATTAACTAATAAAATGGAACGAGGGATGGTATGGGGGGATGGCCGTTTAAGAAGGGGGATGATTTTAAATTTTTATTTCAGAAGGGGGATGCCGTTCCCCTTCATCCCCCTCAACTCGAGTACTGGTGGTGATATGGAAACTACAATCAGTGAGTTTGGGATCAGAGA
>JAODXP020000021.1:32562240-32564740 GCA_027497455.2 Sardinella longiceps | reverse complement strand
AAGGCAGCTTTTTATTATTTAAATTCCCAGCTGAGATAGCTGCAACTTTCTGTTAAACAAGTGAACAAGCACCACATTGTCAAACATTGATATACATGAAAGGAGTATATTGATAGGTGCATCAGTGCCACACATTGCCTTTCTGGGATACAATAAGTGCCCTTTTACATTCAAATAGCTCAGTGAACATGAGCTGTAGGCCTCACAGATCACAACATAACATTTTTAAGCATTTCATTTCACATTAATCCACTATGTACAGCTGTCTACTGTACTCATTCAATTGAACATTTTAACATCAAACATTTCCATTTGCCATCACCAACAGTACAGCGACATACTGTACACCTTTATTCAATTTTAAGGTTTTTCTTCAAAAAAACAAATTTGTCTACACTCTCAGTGCTGAGTGCCGATCTGGTGGCAGTGACAATGTCACCTGCTGTTGAAAACACCCTTTCACTGGGTACTGAAGTGGCAGGTATGGCCAGGTAACTCTTTGCCAACACGGCTAGATTAGGATAAACAGACTCATGCATTTTCCACCAGGAAAGAGGGTCAGAGTCAACTGAGGTGCAGTCCTTTGCCATGTAACCACTGACCTCTTCTTGCAACTGATGTTTCAAATCAGGCTGGTTCATTTCCTCAACTCTGAACAATGAGCCAAAAAGCTCTGCCATGGCTGACCTCTTCAAAGGAGGTTGGGAGGAGGATACCTCTGTATCTTCTGCCATCCCTGGCAAAGCAGTGGCCTCAGCATGTGAAGTGGATGGACTGTCCTCTGCTGCAGACAGGGGTGTTCTTTCTGCAAAATGAAATGACAGACAATAACATTAGAGCATATTATTCCCTTAAGGAATACCATTAGTCAGTATAATAATTTTTCAACCTGATCACAATAGTATTACATTGCAATATTGACACGGCCACCTGCAGGCGTTTTTTAGGATTGCAGGTAGACAAACAGTCATTGCAATGCCTTGTCAAACCCCATCTGTTATTAATAATAATAATAATACATTAATTATATCATAATATAATAATAATATTTCTTATATTCATACCTTTTCTGCTATGCTCATAACTTCTTTGATGAGATCTTCACGAACTTTCTGCTGGTTGGTTGCATCCAGGTGATTGAGTGTTTTGAACCTAGGGTCCAGAGCTGTACATTTATTTAAGAAGTCCCGGAGGTCTGGGTCATCATATCGGTCTTGGAAGTTGTCCCTGATGGCAGTTTTCATGTCTCTTGCGATTGGTGCATCGTCTGTATTTGTTTCTGTTGATTTCAGAAGTGTTGTTTGCAGTGGCAGGATCATGGAAATGGATGGGGTGGTTTCTGTGCTCATCACTGCCGTGATGGTCTTCAGTGGCCTCATCACGTCAACTATGGCTTCTGCGTTGGACAACTCCAGATCGGAAAGATTCCCGATGGCTTTGCTTCTGACACTCCTCTCTGCTAACGCAGAATAAACAGCAGCTTGCTGCACGAGATACCTCTCCACCATCTCGAAGCTCGAGTTCCAGCGAGTTGCGACATCATTAATTAGACGGTGCTTTGGCAAGCCCAGCATTTCTTGCTTGCACTCCAAGACGTGTGCTGCGGTGGTGCTGCGATGGAAAAATCCGACCGTAGATCTCATTTTGGCAAGCAAATGCGAGACCTGCTTGATCTCAAGGGCCTTTTTTGCAGCCAAGTTCAGGGTATGCGCAAAGCATGCGACATGCGGCCCGAGCGCCGCTTCCCCGACTGCATTAACAATGTTCCTCGCATTGTCTGTGGTGACGGCTATGGGCATCCCAGTTTTTTTCAAGTTCCATTCGCTCACGACTTCACTCAGCTTTTCAGCCAGATGCGTGCTTGTGTGTTGTTCGTGCAAGGGCGCGTTTGTAGCACTACGGTCCTCATGACCCACTCAGAGCTTATGAAGTTAGCAGTGACAGTCAGAAAACTCTCGGTTGCCCGAGAAGTCCATGAATCCGTAGTGAGTGCAATTGAATGCGCAGCTTTTAATTCCTGTTCCACAATTTCTCTCGTTCTCCTATACAAGGCTGGCACTACAGATTCCCTTATACTGCTGCGGGAAGGAGGGTTGTAGCGAGGTTCGAGCACATGCAATAGATATCTGAATCCTGCCTCTTCTACTGTGGAATATGGGCGCATAGCAGATGCAATGTAAATTCCAATTGCTTCGGTAATTTTTTTGCTCTGCAGGTATTCGTATCAAGGGGTTGTTAATACATTTGTGTAATACATGTTGTAATACATTTGGGAGACGTAATTGGACACTTTTTTTCGTCTTGTCCCGTGATGGGGATATCTGGGTGGTGTCGTTTGATATGTGTCAACATATTTGAAGTGTTCCCAAGTACGTAATGAACAGGTGTCGAACAACGACGACAGACTGTTTTTGTTTTGTCAACCACTCGCTCTCCATCGCTATTATAACTCACAGGGAACCCGAAGTTATCCCACACCACTGACTTGAATGATGATGGT
>JAODXP020000021.1:32549740-32554740 GCA_027497455.2 Sardinella longiceps | reverse complement strand
AATCTTCGTAATGGGTCTGTCCAAGACATTGGTCTTTGTCTTTATCCGGACACGGCGGACAAGACCCTTCTTGTCTGGAACGGCTTCGATGATCTTGCCCATAATCCAAGAATTTCTTGGTGCACAGTCGTCCACAAGGAGAACGACATCACCTTCTGCGAAGTTTCTGGACGCTGTGGCCCACCGCTGACGTTCCTGGAGCTGAGGTAGGTACTCTTTAGTCCATCGCTTCCAGAACAAATTGGACATATATTGCACCTGTTTCCATCTGCGGCGCGAGTAGAGGTCGTTCTGGTCAAACAATCCAGGAGGCAATGATGGGGTTGTCTTCAGCAACAGTAAATGATTAGGCGTCAGCGCCTCCAAATCATTTGGATCACTGGATGCCTTAGTGATTGGACGGCTGTTGATGATCGACTCTGCCTCACATAGGAATGTGTGAAGACTTTCCTCATCGAGAACTTGCTCTCTCGCAGTGGAATTCAGCACCTTTCTGATTGATCTTATCAACCTCTCCCATGCTCCGCCATGATGCGAAGCAGTGGGCGGGTTGAACGTCCACTTGATTCCATGTTGGTGGAATAGATGCTGGAACTGTGAGGTGTTCCAGTCTGCAATGGCTTCCTTAAGCTCACGATTGGCGGCGACAAAATTTGTCCCGTTATCCGAGCGAATCTCTTTTACTTGTCCTCGCCGCGCTATGAAGCGCCGGATTGCGTGTATACATGAATCCGTGTCTAATGACGAAGCCAGCTCAATGTGCACGGCACGAATGGCTAAACACGTGAATATGGCTCCGTATCTCTTCAAGAGGGTTCTTCCACGCCTCACCTCGAACGGTCCGAAATAATCCACACCAACTCGGGTGAATGGAGGGTCATCTGGGATCACTCGCTCTTGTGGAAGATCAGCCATTAGTTGTTTTCCAACTTTTCCATGCAAGCGGCGACATGTCACACACTTTGCAATGATCTTTCTGATGGCCGTGTTGGCACTTGGAATCCAAAACTTCTGGCGCAATTCAGAGAGCATATGATTGCGTCCTCCGTGGCCAGTCTCTTTGTGTATCTGTTGGAGGACTAACTCAGCAACGTGAAAGTCTCTGGACAGGATAACAGGCTGCTTGCTATTCTCTGGCATAGCCGCTCGACTCAGCCTCCCGCCTACTCGCAACAGACCATCTTGAAGTACAGGGTTCAGCTTGTACAAGTGACTACTGCGCTTCACACTGTGGCCCTTGTGCAACGCTAACATCTCTTCTGAGAATATCTCCTGTTGACAAAATCTGATTATGTCAATTTCTGCTTGCTTCAGTTCTTCAACTGAAAGATGTGCATGCCTAAAGCTTGCCTTGAAACATTCCATCTGATTTTGAATCAGCTGCTGGTCACTGTCTAAGCTGTTCTCCGCACACTGCTCTTTACGCTTTTGACAGAGACTCCGCAGTAAGGCTTTAAGCTTCAGGAACCATGCCACAGTTCTTTTCAACTTGATCCACGACGAAAAGTAGTTGATCAGCTTCTTGAATGGGCTAACATTCTCCTCCACTTCTGTTCGATTTACTGTGACCTTTTTCATTTCAGGATCATCCGAAGCGATCTCAGTGTGGCTCAATGGAGTGCAAGGCCAACACTCTTCAGGACTGTGGAGAAACTCAGGTCCAGACACCCAAGCAGTGTTCTTCATGAATTCTTCCACTCGTTGCCCTCTAGAGGCGCAGTCGGCCGGGTTGTGGTCTGTGCCAACGTGTCTCCACTGGTCCACATTAGAGCCCTTCAGGATAGCTGAAACTCTATTTGCCACAAACGTGCGGAAACGTGTGGTCTGGTTCTGGAGATACCTGAGTACCACCGTACTGTCAGTCCAAAAAATTGATTCAGCAAGCTCCAGCTGTAGCTCTCTTCTCAGGATCCCATCCATCTTAATGGCTACTGTAGCAGCGGTCAATTCCATCCGAGGAATGGTAGGAGGCCTGAGAGGCGCTACTCTGGACTTGCCCATCATGAAAGCACAATGGATCTCATCATCCACGTTGCGCAAGAGAAGGTAGCTGACGGACCCGTAAGCATCTTCACTCGCGTCCGCAAAGTGATGTAATTGCGCAAAGACACAATTTCCAAATTCTTCAGGCTTGAGACATCTAGCGACTGAGAAATGCTCCAAAGCAGGAAGACTGGCTAGCCAATCGGACCATCGCTTCTTCACATGTTCAGGTAAGTCGTCGTCCCACCCTAACTTCAGTCTGCACAATTCTTGCAGGATAGCCTTTGCTGGCAAAACCACAGGAGACAAAATGCCTAATGGATCATAAATCGAACCGATGACTGAAAGAAGACCTCTTCTTGTGAATGGACGATCTCTGATGGTGATCTTGAATCTAAACGTGTCTGACTCAATACACCAGTTGAGACCGAGCGCCCTCTCCAGAGGAAGTTCGTCATGATCCAGATCCAAGGTTTTCATTTCGGTAGCCAGTTCAGACTTCGGAATAGAGTCGAGCACTTTACGTCGGTTGCTCACCCATTTGTTGAGACGAAAGCCTCCTTTGGCGCAGATTTTCATCAGATCTTGACACATCGCTATGGCTGCTTCTTCTGTAGCGACAGACTTGAGGCAGTCATCTACATAGAAGTTCTGTAGGACTGTCTGAACCACTTCAGGTCTGAACTGCCCACTCTGATCTTCAGCGCACTTCCTCAACGCGAAACTGGCGCAACTGGGTGAGGATGTGGCCCCAAACAAATGCACTGTCATCTTGTGCTCAGTCAAAGCTTGATTGCAGTCACCGCCTGTCCACCAGAGGAACCTGAATAAGTCGGAGTCTTCATCAGGCACCTTTACCTGGTGGAACATGGCTTCCACATCCGCCATGATCGCAACAGGCTCTTGTCTGAAACGAATCACAACGCCAATCAGACTGCTGGTCAAGTCTGGGCCCTGAAGTAGTTGATCATTCAGGGAGGTGCCCTGATAGGTTGCTGCACAGTCGAACACAACTCTCAATTTTTGCTTGACAGGGTGATATACAGCGTGGTGCGGTATATACCACACTCTCCCTTCTTTGTGCATCACTTCATCATCAGACAATTGCACTGCGTAGCCCTTTTTAATCAGGTCTTCCATAAACTCTGTATACTCCTGTCTGAAACAATCATTCCTGAGAAATTTCCGCTTCAAGTTGTGTGCTCGCTGCTCAGCGATTGGGCGATTGTTTGGCATGTTGACCAATCTGTTCTTAAGTGGTAAACACAGAGAGTAGTGACCGTCAATCAGTTTAGCAGACTCCATCACCATGTCCATGAACTGATGGTCCTCTCTTGACATTTCCACTTCGTCATGTTTTCCTCCTTCTGGAAAATCCACTTTGAACTGTTGTAGCCACAGGTTCTCTAAACTGCTCACCGATATGCGGTTTGCTGTTATCTTCGTGGACTCTCTCCTGTCTGCATGACTGCAGGTCTCTCTCAAAGGTCCATTCACAGTCCAACCTAGCTTTGTTCTTACAGCGTACGGCCCGCTGCCAACACTGCTCACTACCTCCCATGGTTCCATGGCTCTAGGTACATTTGCTCCAATGAGCAATCCGATGTCAGCTTCAATTTGAGGTAGGTTTATTTCTTTAAGGTAGGTCCACCTTTCTAAATCCTTTTGTTGTGGTATGTTTTCTTTTCCCACAGGTATCGACAGCTGCGTGAAAACATCTGGAAGATCAATGAATTCCTCACCAGACAAACTACTAACCTCCAGGCCTGACACCACGTAAGTACTGACAGGTTTCTCTTCATTCATGGTTCTCAGTAGAATGTCAGTCTTTCTTCCATTGAGCTTCAATTCATGCATCAATGCCTCTGTACAGAAAGAAGCCGAGCTTCCTGGATCGAGAAAGGCGTACGTCTGCACCACTGCACTTCCCTTCTTCGCTTTGACCTGAACAGGAACAATTGCAAGTGTGCAGTCATCTTCCCCGGCCCCAGTCAGCTCACCACTTTCGGACTCCGCTGCAATAAAGGCACTGAGGACAGTTTGAGTTTCACTGCTCTTTGTCGTCTTCTCTTTTTCAGCATCCGTGTCCTTTTTCTTCATGTGCAGCAGTGTGGGATGAGTTAGCGAACACACCTGACAGCTGAGTTTTCCTTTACAGAATTTGCTCATGTGGCCTTGCTTCAAGCAGCCAAAACAGATTCCTTTTTTCTTTAAGAATTCTATCTTTTCATCATGTGGCTTACCTTTAAGCTTGTTACACGAGTCTATGGTGTGCTCACCTTCACAGAAGAAACACGTCCCCGCTGCTGTCTTCACAGAATTTGTGTTTTCCTTTGACTTTGCGTCTGTCTCCTGATTGTCCAATTGTTTGGCACTTGTGGTGAATGATTTCTTGATAACGCCTTTTTTCTGTTCTTTGTTGTTGTTCTGTTTATTTGCAGATGGCTTAGCGGTTGTGCTATCCTTTATATCACCGAAGACTGGATGAAGTGCAATTTTGGCTTGTTTATTAATAAACTCCACCAAATCATTGAACTTGACTCTCCTATTGCATTGCTCTTGCACGCCACATGCAACGTTTCTCCACCTTTCACGTAGCTTGTATGGAAGCTTTGTTACAATGGTCTTTAAGTTAGCAACATTATCAAGTTCCTCCATGTAACTCACTTCAGCCATGGTGTTACGGCAAGCTGTTAGAAAGAGTGAGAATGCATTCAGAGCATCTGCCTCCTCTGGCTTGATAGGTGTCCAATTCAAGACTTTGTTCATATAGGCTACGGCAATCTTATAATCATTTCCGAAATGCTCTTTCAGTAGCTGTCTGGCCTTGTGGTAGCCTTCCTCTGGCCGCATATGAAGGCAGCTCTTTATCAACTCTTTAGGTTGGCCACTCGTAAACTGCTCTAAAAAATAGAGACGGTCTTTAAAGCTTTCAGTGCGAGATTCTACACCATGCTCAAATGCTCTTACAAAGGTGTTGTAATCAAGAGGGTCACCACTGAATGTGGGAATGTCTA
>JAODXP020000021.1:32526009-32548509 GCA_027497455.2 Sardinella longiceps | reverse complement strand
TCTGAGACCATTCTTTTAAAATGTCCCTGTACTCCAATAGTGTAAGAATTGTACAAATATTTTTATTAAGCATAATGTTTTTTGACACATCATTTCGGGGACAGTCAGATATAAGTGTGGACTACCACAACCAGCTATTCTCCATCATTCCACTTTACTCTCTCCCTCCCTCCTTCTCTCTCTCTCTCTCTCTCTCTCTCTCTCTCTCTCTCTCTCTCTCTCTCTCTCTCCCTCCCTCTCTCTCTCTCTCTCTCTCCTCCTTCTCTCTTCCTTCATTCTCTCTCACCTTTGCAATGTTTGATTCTGTCAGTTACAGACACACAATTCTCTCTGTTTCTCCTTCCCTCCCTCCATCCATATCTCTCTCTATCTCTCTTTCTCTCTGCCTCTCTCTCTCTCTCTCTCTCTCTCTCTCTCTCTCCCCTCCATATCTCTCTCTCTGCCTATTACAGCATACTAAATCAGTTTAGATAGGGTACAGAGACCAGGCTATGCAATATATTCATCTCCAGCTATTAGATTTGATATATGAGGTGTGAGGAGCTTTCCTTCTCCATACAGTATACTATAGCATCATCAACCCAAAGTGACCCAGTGTCTTGGGTTAATCTTTCCAAAACAACAACCCAGAATGATCCAGCATCTTGGGTTAACATTTCCTAACAGTGCAGAGTGGTCCAGCATCTTGGGTAACATTTCCAAATCAATAACCCAGAGTGACCCAGCATCTTTGGTTAACATTTCCTAACAGCTTATTAGCTCTCACCGGTGTTGCAGTACCTTGTGCTAGTAGGCCTACAGTACTTTATCAGGTGGCCTATAGCTCGAGCTGGAGAATCACTCATCTTACAACTTACAAGTACTTAGGGCAAAGATCATCGCTTCAACCCTCTCTGCTTAGGGTACATTTTCAAGCGGCCAGCTAAAGTCCAATGTCCTTAATGATGAGAGATGATCTAAATGCAATTTAGACCGCTTGTGCTAAGCGACAAGGTGATTAAAAAAAAAAAAAAAAACTGTAAATGCAAGATGCCACTTTCGTGAGACTACAGTTACAGACCTAGGGTACATTACAGTGTCATAGCACTCTATTGATGTCAACTGAAGGCCTTCACACACATTACGGACAGGATCATGTCAGGCAGATGCTGTGTGGGGTGTTTTTTCTGTAATTTCGTCATGTATGATGTGTCAACTCACTTTAAGCAAATTCCCTTAGCCACCATCATGCTGTTTAAAATGTGTGACAGAAATTGTCAGATGTCAGAAAGCCACTCGGCTTAATGTATGATTTTGTCGTCTTTTATCATCGGATAATAGTGAACCGACTCAGTACAGGTAAAATAAATTTAGGTCAGACTAGCCTACGTACTTACACTCGATCTTCATCTTCCTCTTCAAATCCATCTGGGATTCCGGCCATTGGCCTTGTTTGCATCGACCACATCAAACTCGAGCCAATCATCAAGCAGAAGGCGGGAGTTGTGAGAGATGAGTGTTAATGTAACTGCCGAGATTGCAGCTTGCAACGTCCCATGTTATCCTACCATGCATTTCCCTAGACTGTTGGAGTGGCTCAGACAAAAATAGACCTGAATCATAATCAACACAGCAGAATTTGGCACTTGTGTGTGGGGTTGTTTTGAAAACAACTGAATCTAAATTAATAGAATGTCAGAAAAAAGTGCTCCACACTGCATCGGAGCTAGAGAGGGGAGGCTATCATGTTACCTTGGCAATGGCGCTTTCTAGAACACTCTCTCTTGAAAAAGAAGTCTTGGGCCCTTACATCACCTCATCAACTGTCAAAATTTCACGACGGGAAATAACACCTTATGCTTCATCCGACTGTTATAGGTATCTACAGTAAATGTGAAAAACAAAACAAAAAAAAATAATGCTTTACTTCTACGTTTTATATTAACCTAAAACAATCAATCAATAATTTGTTCTTTCTGGGGGATATAGTGTGATGGTCAGTGAGCCTATTCTTCATTATTATTAAACATAACATGTAGCTGTGTGCAGTTGCTGTCAGGGTCTATTTATAGTCGGGGTGACAGGTGTCGTTTGGGAGGGGAAATACGATTCAGAAGTGCACAAGTTGTTACTGTTGTCACAGAGCTTGATGGGTGCATCAAAAATTTTGAACACATGCTGACATGGACACACAGCTGTTGATGGGATGGGATGTCAGCTCAAAATTGGAGTTTAGTTGTGTGTCGCTATGGTTACAGTCTGCGCATGCTTATGTTTGTTCTCCGTGAGATGGGAACAAACTAAACAAGATCTATTACGCAGTTTGTCACAATATGGTGCAGAGATATGAAAGTTCTGTGACACCTTTTGGCAATGTTTGGCAATTTTTTTTTTTTTTTTTTTTTTTTTCTTTGCAATTTGACACCTTTCACCCAAACCATAATTTCTCCTTAATGAAAGATTAAGACCTTTAGATAACTGGAAATGCGAAGGTTTCTTTTCTTTCTTCCTTTCTTTTTTATTTAGTCTATGCTAAATGCATACTATTGTTGTAGATTATGTGAATTCTCAATAAAATTCAGAATGATTTATTGTAAGATGCACTTTATATGTTAACTTCTTATGTTGATGTTGATATTATTGTTGTTATTATTATTGTTGTTGTTTGTTTGTTTGTTATTAGGCCTATTCCCAGTCTGTAGACTGCTTTGATAACTATGGAGCAAGCCTACTGTATGAGATGCGGGCTGCATATTGATTGTAAATAGGCAAGATTTGAAAAAAGTACAAATTGTTGTAATTATGTTAACATTGCATTATTATTATTATTATCATTATTATTATTATTATTATTATTACTTGTTTAAATGTTTTGTTTTTTTATTTTATTTTAAAGAGGTTTGTTAAGTATGTTTTCCTCTGGCACCTTGAAATGTTGTGGAATAAAAAGTATTACAGGACCTACAGAAAGTAGCCTTTGGCTCTCTCAGTTTTTCCCTCTCTCTCTCACTCACTCTCCCACACAAATACATACATCACAGCTACAGCTACTCAGAAATGTTAAACTGGGGGTGTGGCATAGCTCAGCGAGCTAGTGCGTCATAGGCTACTGCAAATCCAGGGACCTGGGTTCGATTCCGACCCGAGGTCATTTCCCGATCCATACCCTTCTTTCTCTCCCACTCATTTCCTGTCTCTACTGTCCTATTGAATTAAAGGCACAAAATTGAGGAAATTGAATGCCACCTGGTCATACACACAACAGGAAGACAGGACAAATACATAATAAATAATAACTAAGAAATAAATAAAAACAGCCCATCATAAAAACACACAAAGAATCTCCACAACATTATAAAACCATTCAAACCATTAAAAAAAAAGTCACTCAGCAGCTGTTTCTGATAGCTGCAGGAATAAAAGATCTTCTGGGGATCTTCTGAACTGGGGTCAGGGCGTTGGGTAGTAGGCTATAGCCCAGGGGCACAGCGAGAGGGGGGATGAGGATTATTCTAAGGGTCTGTCACTGCTGAAAGGGGGGGGGGGGTTAAAATCAATGTTTGTGGGGCCCAAAATTATTTTCTGTCTTAGGGCCCACAATTTCTAGTGGCGCCCCTGCTATATGCCTTCCTACGCAATTCCTAGGCTAGGATTCTGTCTGGGATTCCAGGCTATTGTTTGCTCAGGATGCATCCCATCCTGGCCAGTAATTAAAACAAACAAACAAACAACAACAAGCATGAGCTTGTAAAGATGCAGGCGGTACTTGATCAAGATGAGAACTTACAAGTAGTGAAATTTAGTCAGTTGAAATTTAGTTAGAATGCAGACTCTGAGGGAGATCTCCTTGCCCACATAAGCGAGCCTACTTCATTGATGTATTCATTCATTCATTATTAAACATGTCTTAACCAGACATCCCCAAACACACACACTACTGATTTCTATTCAGACATGCAGGCACACACACACACACACACACACACACACACACACACACACACACACACACATAGATTTCACACGTTTATGTGAGGAAGTCTTGCTACGGGGTAGGCTACTGTTTTTCTGCCTCTGGGTTCTTTTACTAGCCAATGGATTTTAGGTTTGGTTTTACCTCACGGCTCCTCCCTCCGTCTAAGCGAAAGTGAAACTGATGTTGTCGTCTTCGTTTCGTGACCGGTAAAAGTGTCTCTGCAAAGAAACGCCTTTAAATACCCTATTATTGGTAAGTATAGATTATTTCAGCTTTGAATTATTAACGTTAAGACCTTCATCGTGGTCGATTTGATCATCTAGCTGTCATACAGTAATTGGGATTAAAGCTGGAAACTGCAGGGGACTGTTGCGACGCATATATTGCCTAACCTCCGTCTGTGACAAGCAGCTACGATACAAATCTGCAAGAGGAGTTTTTCCCCTGATCGTTTGAGGCATAAAAAGAGATAAGATAAATATTTAGAGGCATCTAACGTTTTCCCCTCATTTACATTTATTATAACGGCTCTTAAACTTACTTGTGGGCCTGTAGGCCTTGCCTGCCTACGCATTGCCACTCAATTCGAGTCTCCCTTCACTAGGCCTACTCCAGCGTAGACCGAGGGGCTGGTTATGATCAGGCTACTATAGGCCTGAGTGGTGCCAGAAAAATGTCTGCCTGTCAGAGCCCAGATAGCAATAGGTCAGTGGCCCACTGGCGGCCCACCAGTGGCAGAGTTGGCGGTCCAACGGCGGTACCCACCAGTGGCCCGCTGGAGTTTTGCTCATCAGTTCTCTAGCGGTCCGCCGGCGGCTCAGAAGCGGCTGCAGATAAAGGGCCACCCTTTTGCCGCTTACTACCCACCAGCTTCTAATTGGCCTTATTTATGGCCATAATAATTCAAATGATGTACTAAAACTGTAATTTAATACATTACAACACTACTTCTATTTGCCCTCAATTAGAACAATTTACAATTATTTACAGGGCTTACAAAAGTGACCAAATTTAAAGATGTATTCTGTAATTTAATAATCCAATATAAAAACATACATCCTCAACAACTATCACACAGACTCACCACACATAGTATTAGGTTCAATACATTTTGTTTATTTATTTTACATGCTTAAACAATTTATTAAACTCATGTTTAATAATTCTATAAATGTTGAATAAATAGTATTATTAAGGACCAAGGCTCGTTTGGGCCCATAACATAGAGGGGAGTCCAGTTATTAAAGTAAATGAAGTCAAAATATGAAAGTAAATAATGTGGTAGGAAATGTCAGTATAAATGCGCTGGAACAAAGCAAAAATGTAGTGCAAATCAGTTAGGTGGAAAACACCAAACAAAAGCCAAATAATAGTGTCTACAAACCAACCTCCCCATCCCCATTCACCACCCTTTTCTGCCTTTCTTTTCTTCCTCTCTGTCTGTCTGGCACCCCTTTTAAATACGACACCTCCTTCTGCAACTCCTCCTCTGTTGCTGTATGTACAACTCTCCTAACAGCTCCTGTAGTAAAACAAAGAGTAAGTGAGATGTTGTATATGGATGGATATATAAACTTCACTTCCCATAATGCCATGCATTTAGGCAGGGGCTATATAAGGTACAGCTCTTCTGTACCGCAAGGATACACAGAAAGCCTACATATATTATTAGGATGCAGTAGTTTAATAAAGTTCAGTTTTAATGTTCAGCACTTCCATGCCCGCCTCCATCAATGTGTTTGCGTGCCCTCACTCGGACTCAACATTTTTGCCAGGGGTTGTATACTTGAACACATTCACAATGGTTTCACAAAAACACTTACTGTGCACCGACATGCACACAGCACTTTAGCTACCTCTGACTGATTATGAGGGAAGGACATTCATCCTTGATTATGTCAGGCAATTTCAGACATTCATGGCTTGTTTCTCCCTTAATATTGGTGCCAGATTAATGAAAATGCAATTCTACCTTGCTGGGTTGGTACTGGCAGAGATGTGAGTGACGGAGGTGTTGTGGTCTGACTGGTAAACTCTGTTGAACAGATTGGAAAGGAAAATGTGTATTTAGTGAGATGATTACTGCAATGGCAGGGTTCATACAAATTGAACTGAATTTACTACCTTTTCACTTTTCTACTACAAAAGCAAAAGGTGAAGAGTAATGTAATGCAATACCTTTCCAAAACGCAGTAACACAATTAACAACAACACGATTTAACAAAGAACCAAAACAACTTCCATATGAACTGGGGTGTGTAGACTGTCAATAGGCACTGTATTATGCATTTACCATGGCTGGAGTTGTTGAAGCTTGCTGGGTGCTGTGGTGGAGCTGGTAAAGGTGTTGTGGTCTGACTGGTAAACTCTGTTGAATAGATTGGATAGGAAAAGATGTGTTTAGTGAGATGCTTACTGCAATGGTATGACATTGTACTCAACTGGCACTTTTGTCCAAAGCAACTTAAAAAATAGATAATGAACAAAGCAACTGGCAACTGACATTTGAAGAGTATTTACCGGCATGGCTAGAGTTAAGAAAGCTTGCTGGGTGCTGTGGTGGAGCTGGTAAAGGTGTTGTGGTCTGACTGGTAAACTCTGTTGAATAGATTGGATAGGAAAAGATGTGTTTAGTGAGATGCTTACTGCAATGGTATGACATTGTACTCAACTGGCACTTTTGTCCAAAGCAACTTAAAAAATAGATAATGAACAAAGCAACTGGCAACTGACATTTGAAGAGTATTTACCGGCATGGCTAGAGTTAAGAAAGCTTGCTGGGTGCTGTGGTGGAGCTGGTAAAGGTGTTGTGGTCTGACTGGTAAACTCTGTTGAATAGATTGGATAGGAAAAGATGTGTTTAGTGAGATGCTTACTGCAATGGTATGACATTGTACTCAACTGGCACTTTTGTCCAAGGCAACTTAAAAAATAGACAATGAACAAAGCAACTGGCAAATCTGACCACTACCTAAATGCCGACCCCACCCAATGAACTCTAATGCCACCCCACCTACTGACTCCATGCCCTTTTTCCCCTTTTCTTTCTACCATCTAGTAACTCAGACTACATTCACTACTCATGCTGTTCTTTGTAAACCATGGTCAATCTATACATCAGACTACTGACTGTTATACATTAGGCCCCAGGCAGTTAGGCTGAGTCCATGAGGCCTGCCCAAGGTTTCTTCCTAAAAATGAATTATTAGTAAAGCAAAGGGAGTTTTTCCTTACCCCTGTTACTCATGGATGCTTTCCGTACTGTCTGTAAAGCGGTGCGAGACAATGCACTGTATTTGAGCGCTCTACAAATAAAATTGAATTGAAATGAATTGAAATCTGACATTTGAAGAGTATTTACCAGCATGGCTAGAGTTGAGAAAGCTTGCTGGGGACTGTTGTGTCCTGACAAAGGTGTTGTGGTCTGACGGGTAAACTCTGTTGAACAGATTGGAAATACAAAGGTGTATTTAGTGAGATGACCAAACGATAACCATTAACCACCATGCCACACCTACCCAAAGGTAGAAAGGTGGTGAAGATGCGAGTGATGCAAGTGATTTTACCTCCACAATATATTCTGCTGGGTTGACTGTATGCTGTTTGAAAGAGATTACAATTAGGTTAAAAATGGTTTTCAATGTGACACAGATTTCAGCATGGCTAAAGTCCCAGAGTTAATGAAGAAAATTATGTGTTTACCGGCATGGCTTGAGCTGAGACGTAAGTTTGCTGAGTGCTGTGGTGGTTCTGACAAAGGTGTTGTGGTCTGACTGGTAAACTCTGTTGAACAGAATGGAAATGAAAAGATGTATTTAGTGAGATGATTACTGCAATGGCAGGGTTCATACAAAAAAAATTGATCTGAATTTGCTACCTTTTTACAACCATCAACATGTTTTCTACTACCCAAGTAAGACTGGCTGACTGGTAAACTCTGTTGAACAGATTGGATAGGAAAGGGAAGCAGAGGTTCCCTTGCAGTCTTATGCTAGCTAGCTCGCTAGCGTCTAAAGTACAAACACTTCTAAAGCATATTTCCACTTAATTTTCAGACAAACCAAGTTATTGACCACGTGTACAAACTCTATAAATAGTAACCATGATATGTACTTTTCATTTAAATGACTTGAAAGAGATCGTCAGCTATAAATGCACCATACAGTAGTGGCCAATTCATTAATTCAGATGCTAGCTAGCTCGCTAGCGTCTAAAGTACAAACACTTCTAAAGCATATTTCCACTTAATTTTCAGACAAACCAAGCTATTGACCACATGTACAAACTCTATAAATAGTAACCGCGATATCCGTTTTTTATTTAAATGACTTGAAAGAGATCGTCAGCTATAAATGCACCATACGGTAGTGGCTAATTCATTCACTCAGATGCTAGCTAGCGCCATAAAACTAAAGCATATTCTAATTCATTTTCAAACAAACCAAAATAGGGACCACAGACTCTATAAATACATTTTGGAAACATGTGTTGGCTAGAATTACGCTCTCTAAATACAGTTTTCGAAATGAAAATAGTAGAGATAGAAAAGAGATGTGTTACTTACCTAGTCCTAAGCCTGCTACAACTGACAGTTGACTTTAAACGCTGTCGTCCGTTGCTGTCAACAAATGACAGTCGGTCCTCCAGCTGTCCGAGGGTGGCAAGCCGCCACCATCGCGCGCACTATCCCTCGCGCACCACAGCGGGCCGCCACTAAAAAGCCACTCACAGCCCGCCAGGTTATTTGTGTTTGGCAGCGGTCCGATGGCGGACCACAGTTGGCATACCACCGGCGGCTTGCCGTCTAAATGCCACCAGTGGTCCGCTATATACATGCTATCTGGGAGTAGTCTAAACCGTTTGCACTTTTAATTCTTCATTTTCATTTTTACTGTGATTACGAAATAGCCGAGGGAGGGCAACCTAAAAGGGCTTTTGGCATAATGTTAGCCTACATTTGAGCTTTGATCAGGCTTCTCAAGTTGAGGGGGGATGCGGGGTGATGACAGGACACCTCCCAGCTGAAATAAAAATGTCAAATAATGCCCCTTCTTAAATTTCAGTCACAATTTACTATTGAGTGGATGACAGTTTTTACCATGTCAGTAGATGTTCTCATTTATTGATTTATTTTTACATTATTTTCACCTGAAATATCTCTCTCTCTCTCTCTCTCTCTCTCTCTCTCTCTCTCTCTCTCTTTGTGTGTAGTTTGATCAGCAGACCAGACCAAAGGCACAGGTTTTCTCCTTCTTCTCCACCTCATCTCTAGGATGGAGGGTTCTAGTTCCATCAACAGGCCCCCCTCCCCTACACCCACCTGTGTGTCCATGAAGAGTGATCAGTCCATGGATGGATACATCAACTTTGCAGGAGGAGACTCTTCTACTGGACAGTAAGATCAGGGGCAGTGCCCCTCATGCTACATAAATATCTCATTATTATTCTAGCAACAGCCAGCAGCCAGACCAATGCTATTCTGTCTCAAGTGAATAGCTGAAGCTAAGCAGGTGTGGGCTTGGTTAGTACCTGGATGGGAGACCTCTGGGGAAAAATTCGGTTGCTGCTGGAAGTGGTGTTGGTGGATGGCCAGTAGGTGGCTCTCCTCCTGTTAGCCTAAGATCAATCCCAATGCCCCAGTGCAATGATGGGGACACTGTGCTGTAGGAGCGTCCTTCTTTCGGTAGAGATGTTAAACCGAGACTCACTGTGGTCATAAAAGATACTGCAACACTTGTTGAAGGGGGTTCCCTGGTGTCCTGGCATAAGTCCCAACCTGGCTCATACAATCTGGCCCCCTAATCATCCCTCACTGTAATTGGCTTATTCTATAATTACCTCACTTTAGTGTGTGGTGAGAGTTCTGGCGCATAATGGCTGCCGTGCATCACCCAGGTGGGTGCTACACATTGGTGGTGGTCAGTGAGGTCCCGCCTTCCACTGTAAAGCACTTTGGGTGTCTTGAAAAGTGCTATAGAAATGTAAGTTGTTGTTGTTGTTGTGATATGAAGTGTGTGTGTGTGTGTGTGTGTGTGTGTGTGTGTGTTTGCTTGTGTGTGTCTGTGTGTATGCATGACATGATCAGAGATAGAATTGTTTTCCTGATGCAAGATCTCTTCTTCTCTAGGATGGAGGGTTCTAGTTCTAAGAAGAGGCCCCGCTCCCCTACACCCACCCGTGTGTCCATGAAGAGTGATCAGTCCAATGATCGAGACATCTGCTTTGCAGGAGGAGACTCTTCTACTGGACAGTAAGATCAGGGGCTGTGCCCCTCATGCTATATAATGTGTGTCATTTGTGAGCGTGTGTGTGTGTGTGTGTGTGTGTGTGTGTGTGTGTGTGTGTGTGTGTGTGTGTACAATAACTAGAAAAGGACAGATTTAGTAGGTTTTGTAGATTTTTTTAATGGTATGTAGGGCTGGGCGATAAAACGATAGCGATATGAATCGCGATAGACACGTACTCGATAGCAATAGAAAATGCGCTCGATAGAACTTTCGATAGAATTTTTTCCCCGGGCGGATTCTAGCTCCGCTCTGTCCGCATTTTCAAGAAGCGCGCTGCGCTCATTGACTGCGCTCTACCAGAAAGGGCACGCACTGACTGATTGTTTACTAGTTAGCTGCTGCAACAGGCTTGCTTTTCATGTAGTCTGAAACTAGTCAGAGATACTTTCAGCTGATTCATGTTCTGATTTAGTAATGCAGGGCAATCGTAATTAATAACTGAGTACATTGTTTGAAAAGTCGGAAAGGCCTGATGAACAACACTGTTCACATATGAACTTGTAAAGTACGACAGCTGACAGCTAGGTGCACGTGACGTTACTGGCTGCAGGGACAGATTTGCGATGTTAGCGCACAACGCTAGCAAGGTAAACATACAACAGACAAAGCTCAAACTAGCTAGTATGGTCAGCAACCTACTGAACACATTAAATCTGAATGATTTTGTAATTTTACCTTAATCAAACTCATTGAAGTAATCCATGTTATCAAGTAGCCTTGTGTGAAGTGAAAAGCATGCCAGTGCACCAAAACAAACTTCGTTTTGAAGTCACATTATGCTAACGAGTCTGCTTCAGAACAGTTGCCACATAGGCAACAATGTAAACCATACAAAGCCCCTCTCTGATTGGCCTATTTAATAGATGAATAACATAACATATTTTAGTTAAAATATTAATTTCCTTTATGTATTGGTAGGCCTATTTATTCAGCTTATATTTTAGTGTGGAGAGACATTAGACTTCTCCTCTTAAATTATTATTTTTTTGACTACTAGTTTTATTTAAGGGAGAGAATGGGCTACTTCAGGAGTTTAAAAGAACCCTAAAATAATAGGCCACTTTAAAGCAGAATTCAACCCTGCTCAAACACTATTTTTTACTATATATTTATACATGACAGTGCTGCCATTTAATGTAATAACTCTATATTAAAAATAAAATATAAACCTTAAAATTTTTTAAGGTGTTTTGCGCACCTGGGCCCATTTAAATACGTCATTAAAAAATTCAATAATTATCGATATCGACCAATATACTGAGCCTATATCGTGATAGAGATTTCAGCCATATCGCCCAGCCCTAATGGTATGTTTAAGGAGATAATTCAGTGTCATTTCTATCATAGCCCTGTTGTACGAGTTTGCAGAGTGCTGAAGATACCAAGGGGAATGAAAGAATTTAAATCAACATAGACTGCACAGTAAATAGCAGGTTTATGCTAACACAGTGGCAACGTGATCTCACCTGAACTTTTGTTTATCATGGTACTATCTAGTTAACAATAACTGCTGGTTCACTATGGTCTATGTTTTTCCAAATTTGTTTATTTTCCTTATGAGGAGCACTCCTCAAGCCTGTACAATAACTTTATAAATAATATTATTGATTGACATTTTAAATATGAGAGAGAGAGAGAGAGAGAGAGAGAGAGAGAGAGAGAGAGAGAGAGAGAGAGTGATGATTAACTCATGTTACTGTCATGTTGTTCTTTAGAGTGCAGATTCAGATGGATGCTGTGTCTAACACAAGTCACTTGGAGGAACATTGTACCAGCCCTGAAGTCAGCAGGTGAGTGTGTGTGTGTGTGTGTGTGTGTGTGTGTGTGTGTGTGTGTATATATGTATGCACGCGTGTGTGTGTGTGTAGGGAGAGAGAGAGAGTCTGTGTGTGTGTGTGTGTGTGTGTGTGTGTGTGTGTGTGTGTGTGTGTGTGTGTATGTGTGTGTGAAATGTGTGAGGTGTGTGTGGGGTTTACCAAGTCTGGAAGTTTGAGAACTAACGTTTAAAATGATCATGTGGTCTTCAAGGCCACTGATTATTATGCAGTGTGTGTGTGTGTGTGTGTGTGTGTATGTGTGTGTGTGTGTGTGTGTGTGTGTGTGTGTGTGTGTGTGTGTGTGTGTGTGTGTGTGTGTGTGTGTGATCTACTCACCCCCCACAAGAGAATGTTTCATTTTTCATTTTCTTCATCTTATCCGTCATGTGTGTTTGTTTTCGCATGCAGATATCAGCAGTTCCACAAATCCCACCTGCTGAAGAAGTTCCAGTGTCTGGTTGAGGGAATCCCACAGCAGAGAGACACCAGACTCCTCCATGAGATCTACACAGAGCTCTACATCACAGAGGGGGAGGAGGAGAGGTCAATGATGAACATGAGGTCAGACAGATAGAGAGAATATCCTGGAGAGAAGCAGCACAAGGCAGACCAATCAAATGCAATGACATTTTTAAACCCTTATCTGGACAAGACAAAGCCATCAGAACAGTTCTAACAAAGGGAGTGGCTGGCATTGGAAAAACAGTCTCTGTGCAGAAGTTCATCGTGGACTGGGCTAAAGGAAAAGCTAATCAGGATGTCCAGTTCATATTTCCTCTTCCTTTCCGGGAGCTGAACCTGATGAAGGAAAAGAAACTCAGTCTAGTGGATCTTATTCAGCACTTTTTCCCAGAATTCGAAGATTCAAGTGTTCTTAACAGTTTAGAACACAAAGTAATGATAATCTTCGATGGCCTGGATGAATGTCGACTCTCTGTAGATTTTCATTGCAACCCAGAGTGTTGTGAGGTGACAGAGCCAGCCTCAGTGGACGTGCTGCTGACAAACCTTATTAAGGGGAATCTGCTTCCCTCTGCTCTCCTCTGGATCACCACCCGACCAGCAGCAGCCAATCAGATCCCTCATGACTGTGTGAGTCAGGTGACGGAAATAAGGGGATTTAATGACCCACAGAAAGACGAGTACTTCAAGAAGAGAATCAATGATGAGAACCTAGCCAGTAGAACCATCACGCACCTGAAGTCATCCAGAAGTTTATATATAATGTGTCACATTCCAGTCTTTTGCTGGATTTCAGCTACTGTTGTAGAGAAATCATCAATAGAAAAAATAGTAATGCCAAGGACTTTGACTCAAATGTACACACGCTTCCTGACCATCCAGACAAGTATTAAAAGTATCAAGTTTACAGGAAAAAAAGAGAGAGATGAAGAGGTGATATTCAAACTGGGGAAACTGGCCTTCCAACAGCTGGAGAAGGGCAATCTGATCTTCTATGAGGAGGACCTGAGAGAGTGTGGCATTGATGTTACAGAGGCATCTGTGTACTCCGGTGTGTGTACTCAGATCTTCAGACAGGAGTCTGGACTGTCCAAGGGGAAGGTGTTCAGCTTTGTGCATCTGAGCATCCAGGAGTTTCTTGCAGCTTTATATGTGTTTGTCTGCTTCAGCAACAGACAGAGAAACATGCCTGACCAACAGCAAACCTCTCAGCTCTCTGCTCTGTTCAGAGCTGCAACACTTCATGACCTACACAAGACTGCAGTGGACCTGGCCTTACAGAGTAAGAACGGACACCTGGACCTTTTCCTCCGCTTCCTACTGGGCCTCTCACTGGAGTCCAATCAGACTCTCTTAAGACACCTGCTGCCACAGAGCAGTAGCCAATCACAGAGCTCAGAGCAAACAGTCCAGTTTGTCAAACAGAAGATCAGAGATGGAAGATCAGGCCTTAGTCAGTGGGATGTTAATTCAGATTCAAAGGATTCAGAGAGAGGGATCAACCTATTCTATTGTCTGAATGAACTGAATCACCATGCTGTAGTGGAGGTCATTGACAGGAGCTCAGAAACTCTGTATGTAGACATGCTCTTACCAGGAGAGTGGAAAACTAAGAGATTTGAGTTTAAGATGTCAGGAGAGCAGCTGTCTGAGTTTGACCTGCAGAAGTACATAACGACACCAGCGAAAGATCAGACTGAACTCCTCAGTCCAGATGACGTTCTTCAGAGGCTGCTCCCAGTGGTCACAACATCCACATCAGCTATGTAAGTAACACACGGTGTGATTGACACATGTCTATGCAGTGTGTGTGTGTGTGTGTGTGTGTGTGTGTGTGTGTGTGTGTGTGTGTGTGTGTACGTAACACACTGCGTGAGTGACACATGTTTAGGCGGTATGTGTGTGTGTGTGTGTGTGGCAGGGTTGGCCAGAGTTTGCAGGGTTATTTGATCCAGTATTTGAAGAGAGGAAAACAAACGAAAACTTGATGAAACAATGATGTTATATTGTTATATATAGTTATATATAGATCTGTCTATTTAAGAACTCACAGGTCACCCTAAACACTGTGTGTGTGTGTGTGTGTGTGTGTGTGTGTGTGTGTGTGTGTGTGTGTGTGTGTGTGTGTGACAGAGGCAGGCTTGTTTAATTCAGTGCCTTGAAGTAACATGGAAACAACCAAAAACTTGCTGAAGGTAAATATTGATGAAGGAAAACTAAACAGCAGTAGTCAGAATGAATGTAATATGGAGTGAATCAGCAATGGTGAGAAATAATAATGAAGCATGGGGACCAAACCAGCACAGCAGTTCAGAGCTCTACCCCCAAGAGCCACTAGGTGATGTGAACAGACCCAGTTGCAGAGACAGAAGTAGCAGATCAAGGTGTTTTACTTGGAGAACAAAGCAGGGGACACAGACAAAATCCCAAACACAGTCCAGGTAACAGGATCAGAATCCAGAAGGCAGTCAGAGTTCAGACAACCAAATCCAAAGCAGCAGGCAAGATCAAGAACAGAGTCAGGCAGGCAAGGGTCAAAGAGCACAAGGGCAGTCCAAGGACACAATGTGAAAACTAAACTCACCAAACAGGCTTTGGACAAGTAGTCAACTAGAGTGAATAGAACAGAATACTTGCATCATCCCCTCAGGGGAATTATTTCTCAGTGTGTGAAACATGTTGTCTATTGGCACATCTGGAAAAATTTCTTCAAATTGTCAACTGAGCAAGGAACATGTAGCTTATATAGGTATGTTTACAAAGCTCATGTGAACACAATAAATCACTAAAACAAATGAGAAGGTGAACTAGCTGGTGAAAAATCCACTACTGACCCCACATGGACAAAAAAAGACATTACAGTCCATAAATCCTGAAAGGTTTGAATCAGGCATATGGAATAAAGCCAAACAAAAGTGATACATAAGATAAGTTTATTTGCTCCCCACAGAGGAGATCCACTTATCACAACAGCCAAGTAATAGATCAGACAAATATAAAAGTGTTTGAATTTAATACTAAAAACATAAATAGTCAATAAATTACATTACATGTACCACTGCATGCAGTGGATCCTGAGACATGATATGCAGTCAGGAATGCCTGCTGACCACAGAAGATATGGCAGTGCAATATTTCATAACAGTAGTGTAGTGCCAGCTTATCCAACATCCTTCCCTCCCCCACCACCTCAACAGATTCCAGGGAACCCCCCAGTACAGAGCCTGCAGTCCTGACCAGCTTATTCTGCCCCATATAGCCTCTTATATAGTGCAGGTAAACTGATCAGGTGACCAGCCTCACCTGTGCCACAGCTCCACCCTGGAACACACACACACACACACACACACACACACACACACACACACACACACACATACACAGAAAGGGACACACACCATCATGGAGCAGGGAGAGAGAGAGAGAGAGAGAGAGAGAGAGAGAGAGAGAGAGAGAGAGGATTGGAGGTTACACAATTTATTTGGATAGGTGTGTGTCTCTGTGTGTGTATCTGGGTTTCTGTTTGGCCCTATAGGACTGCAAGCATTTTTTAGATTGTTGCTGTTCTAGATGCCTGAATTTTTGTTTGGTTAAAGCTGCAGATGTGTGTGTGTGTGTGTGTGTGTGGGGGGGGGGGGGGGAGGGGGAGAGAGAGAGAGAGAGAGAGAGAGAGAGAAAGGGAGAGATGGTGTGTGTGAGACCAGTGAGGCCAGTCTTCTTCTACAGACGCTCAAGATGGCGGCCAGTGGCCTTCATTCCTCTGAGCTCGGGGGTGGACCAGGAACATGAGTGGGTGGCAGGGACATACCTGTTCTTTCCAAGGGGCTTGGTGATCAAGCAGACTGGAGAGGGTGTTGGTAGAAGTAGCAACCAGACTGTGAGGGGAGGAGAGGTTGTCGTGTAGCTTAAGCCAAGTTCACATTACACGATTTTAGCCACGACACGACAAAACAAGACACGTCTGTGAGCTCTTGAGTGTTCACATTTAACGACTAGCAGGGAGTCTCATGGTCGGGCGCGAGGCTGATCTGCGACCTCTGTGTTCACACTACAATACCTGGCCCAGACAGAGCCTAGGGTGCGCTGGTTGTGTCCACCTTCGTATAATCAATACCATAACGTTAGCATACAGACTATAGGGTCATTTCATGTCAACTTTTGTGGATTTTAAACCTGACCCTCTCAGAAACTGGTGAAATTTGGTTTAATGGATCATCACACCTGAACATTTAATATCTGAAAATTTGAGCTCAATCGGACCAGCGGTTTCTGAGATAAGCCAGGTCCAATTTTCAGATTTTCGCCACAAATGGGCTGACCAGCCCACATTGACATTACCCTAAATTTGCTTATTTCTGAGTCAAATTCAATATTCTTGGTGTCGTTTGAAAGCTAAGACCCCCAGGAATCTGATTATATGATTACTTTTTATGATTAGACACATGTTGATTAAATGACCCTTTGACCTTTACTTTGGACCTGAATTTGACCTTGTGGATCATGTGACCATCAATTCAATTCAATTCAATTCAATTCAATTTTATTTGTATAGCGCACAAATACAGTACATTGTCTCACGGCGCTTTACAGACAGTACGGGAAGCATCCATGAGAATCAGGGGCAAGGAAAAACTCCCTCGCTTTGTAAATAATTTGTTATGTAGGAAGAAACCTTGGGCAGATCCACGCCTCATGGACTCAGCCTACCTGCCTGGGGCCTAATAAAGTATCCGTAAAGTCTGATGCATAGATTGACCATGGTTAACACAAAACAGTATGAGTACTGAATGTAGTCAGAGATGATATACACATAGTTTGTGTGACAGTCAGGGCCAAGGGATGGAGTCAGTAGTTGGAGTGTGGGTTTAGTCAGTAATTGGAGTGGGATCAGAGTTCATTGGGTATTGGTCGCCATCTAAGTAGTGGTCATCAGGGGGCCATCAGGCTAGTTCCATCAGGGCCTCAGAGAAAAGGGGAGGATGGTCCTGGTGTGTGGCTCAGCAGGGTTGGTCAGCATCCGTAGTGGGGTAGGGTTGGTGGCAGGGAGGTTCATCACTCAGCCAGTGCGTCGGGGCAGAGGAGGCAAGAGAGACAAAAAAGAGAGACAAAAGAAACAGAAACAAGAGGGTTAGGCCAATCTAGGAGGATATCACTTCATGATATGTGTCATATAATCTAGCTAGAGTGTGGAGAGGGAGAGAGAGAGAGGAGAAAGAGGGTTGTACAGGATGGCAAGTGTGCAGAAGGTGGCAGCACTAGGCTATCGCAGCATAACTGAGGTATGGTACATGGCATCTCACCAACCCAGAAGGGGGTGGTCAGTGGCCGCCTTGGAAAAACAGCAGAGGTAGCCCTCCCAGGAAGGCCCAAGAGGAGTGGTGATATGTCATGGCCCACTCCTAATTATAGGAAACGTCAAAAAGGAAGGTTTTAAGTCTAGACTTAAAGGTATTGAGAGTGTCCGCTTCGCGAATGTAGGGAGGAATAGAATTCCATAGAAGAGGTGCTCGATAGGCAAAAGCTCTTCCCCCAATTGTAGTTTTAGATATGGTCACTTTTTCAAGGAGGCCAGCATTTTGAGATCTCAGAGGTCTTGCTGGATGGTATGGAACAAGTAAATCTGTAATATACGCAGGAGCTAAGCCATTAAGTGCCTTATACGTCATGAGAAGGATTTTGAAGTCAATTCGACTTTTGACAGGAAGCCAGTGTAGAGATGCTAGAATGGGAGAAATATGTTCATATTTCTTAGTTCTAGTGAGTGTTCTAGCTGCTGCATTTTGGATTAGCTGTAGACTTTTAATGCAGGTGTTACTGCACCCTGAGAACAGAGCATTGCAGTAGTCGAGTCTGGAGGTAACGAATGCATGTATACGTTTTTCAGCATCCTCAAAGGACAGGAACTTCCTAACCTTAGCAATGTTTCTAAGGTGGAAAAATGATGTTTTAGAAATGTGCTTTACATGGCTATTCAAGGAGAGGTCTTGATCAATAATTACCCCCAGATTTTTCACTTGTGAGCTAAATGAGAGTGTAGGACTGCTAAGTGAGCTATGATGGTGAAGCGAGGTGTCCTTCAGTTGTTTAGAGGCAATCATCATAACTTCAGTTTTATCAGAGTTCAAGCATAAGAAATTTTTTGACATCCAAACTTTAATGTCTTCAAGACAGGCATTGAGTTTGGTTGTTGGAGTGCAGTCGCTAGGCTTCATAGAGAGATAAAGCTGTGTATCATCTGCGTATGAGTGAAATGCAATGCCATGTTTCCTAATGATTTCACCCAGAGGTAGCATATAAAGAGAGAATAGTAAGGGGCCCAGTACTGAGCCTTGCGGAACGCCATATTTAACTTTAGCATGATAAGATGAGATGTTGTGGGCATGTACAAATTGGTATCGATCAGTGAGGTAGGATTTGAACCAAGCTAATGCTGAATTTCTAATGCCTATCGTATGTTCGAGTCTGTGTAGTAGGATATCGTGGTCAATGGTGTCAAAAGCTGCACTAAGATCAAGTAAAATTAATATGGATATATTACCATTGTCCATGGAAAGAAGGAGGTCGTTGAAGACTTTAACTAAGGCCGTTTCAGTGCTGTGATTAGCTCTAAATCCTGATTGGAAGACTTCCTGGATTTTGTTTTCGTCTAGGAAGCGACAAATTTGTTTGAACACAATTTTTTCTAGAATTTTGGATATAAAAGGAAGGTTGGATATAGGTCTGTAATTAGCCAGAACATCAGGGTCAAGGTTTGGTTTTTTAATCAATGGTTTAATGACTGATGTCTTGAAAGTAGTTGGTACATGTCCCGCTAGGAGTGAACTATTGATAATTTCAAGTAATGTCTCAGCTAGTGGTGTAAAGGCTGCCTTGAGGAGGTGAGTAGGAATAGGATCAAGTAGGCATGTTGACGCCTTCGCTTTGGTAATGAGAGAAGAAATTTCTAATATATCAGTGGGCATAAAGGAGTCAAGGTATGCTTCGGGTTGGCTACAGCTATCAGTAGTTAGTAGAGAGGCTGTAGGCATGTTGCTAATTTTTAGTCGTATGGTTTCAATTTTTTCATTGAAAAAATTCAGGAAGTCGTCACTGCTGAGGTGACATGGAATGGACTGAGTTACTTCAGTCTTACTTTTTGTCAAATTTGATATAGTGTTGAAGAGGAATTTTGGATCGTCTTTGTGTTCATGTATAAGTGAGGAATAATAAGCTGTTTTAGCATTGTTCAGTGCAGTCTTGTATTCTTTCAGGCTCTCTCTCCAGGCAATGTGAAATACTTCGAGTTTAGTGTTGAGCCATTTCCTCTCTAGTCTGCGAGCAGCCTGTTTTAATGTACGTGTATGTGCGGTGTACCAAGGGGCAGTTTTTTCTACCTTCCTTGTTTTCTTTCAAGCGAACCCTGGTCTAAAAGTTAGCTCAACATGTTTTGTAGACAATATAAAAAAATCAGAGGTATAATATCTTTCGTTTGTCAGCAATTTTAAAACAAAGTTTGGTTGAACCTGATAAAATGGTCTTTAAAGGAATATTCCATGCTATCTGGCTACATTACATTCCAGTGTCTATGCTAAGCTAAACCTAAAGTAAAGCTAAGTTTGGGGTTGGCAGACTAGGAAAATGCGTGCACTGAAACCAAAGTGCTTTTACCCACATATGCGACTCTAGGTAAGAGAGTGAATAACCAATTTTGATTAAAAAAAGGTGGAATATTCCTTTAATGACCATTTTATTACGTTCAACCAAATTTTGTTTAAGTGCATGCATTTTCCTAGTCTGCCAACCCCAAACTTAGCTTTATTTTAGGTTTAGCTTAGCATAGACACTGGAATGTAATGTAGCCAGATAGCATGGAATATTCCTTTGTTACATTCAACCAAACTTTGTTTTAAAATTGCTGACAAATGAAAAATATTATACCTCTGATTTTTTGATATTGTTTACAAAACATGTTGAGGTAACTTTTAGACCAGGGGTCGCTTGAAGGTCACATGATCCACAAGGTCAAATTCAGGTCCAAAGTAAAGGTCAAAGGGTCATTTGGTCAAAATGGGTCTAATCATAAAAATTAATCATCTAATCAGATTCCTGGGGGTCTTAGCTTTCAAACGACACCAAGATTATCGAATTTGACCCAGAAATATGCAAATTAGGGTAATGTCAATGTGGGTTGATCAGCCCATTTTTGGCAAAAATCTGAAAATTGGACCTGGTGTCTCTCAGGAACCGTTGGTCCGATTGAGCTGAAATTTTCAGAAATGTAATGTTCAGGTGTGATGATCCTGCACACCAACTTTCATCAATATCTGAGGGGTGGGGTCAGGCTACAGGCATGACTGCCACTTGTTAGTTTGCCACTGATCTCATGTTGTCTGTAGCTACTG
Source organism: Sardinella longiceps (assembly GCA_027497455.2). Lineage (NCBI taxonomy): Eukaryota > Metazoa > Chordata > Actinopteri > Clupeiformes > Clupeidae > Sardinella > Sardinella longiceps. The sequence continues at coordinate 32,527,607 of JAODXP020000021.1, read as the reverse complement.
TTTTTGAATTTTCGTTATTGCCTCAAAAATATTTTAGAATTATTGACGAGGTTATCTGGATGGCCAATTGTATCCGTTTTCGCAAGTAAACTTCACATGACACATGTTTTCAAGTGAAGAAGTGCAACTTCAAATATGGTTTTGGAGTTTGGAAATTTTAAAGATGATAACGTGAGTCATGTTTCTTGATTGGCTGTTGCCTGGAAAATCGCTTGCGACTTCTCCAAATATCTAACATGCTAGATGTCCTCCGACAACTTGCGTCGAGCCCGCGACTGCCCTAAATCGTGTCGGAGAGTTGTTCACACATGACGACTTGGACTCGCAGATCCACTGCCGAGTTTCCCCACGACCACCTGTGATTTCTAATCGACCCTGCGACCTCAGAATCGGCTCTAAAATCGTGTAGTGTGAACTTGCCATTAGACAGAGCTGATGCTTGTCTAGCGGGAGCAAGCAGGTTCTAGTCAACATACCTAATGTGGCGGTAGGTAGGGAGGGGAGTGGTGATATGGAAACTACAATCATTGAGTTTGCGATCAGAGATGCCAGAGATAGAACCAGAGACAGGAATGGCATTGAGAGCAGTAGAGCAAATCAGGTGGAGAGTGTGTGTGGCCTTGATTGTGGAAAATCCACATGCTGAGCCAGGTGAGTGTGATGTGGAGTGAGTGTGACACTGCAGCAGCACAGCATGTGTTACATGTGAGAGACCTCTGGGGTGTGTGTTTGCTTCTGTTTTTGTCTGTCTGTGTGACTGTGTGTGCATTTGTGTGAGTTTGTAGGAAAGAGTGTGTGTGTATAGGAGTGTGTGTAGGACAGAGTGTGTGTACAGTAGGAGAGTGTGTGTGTATGACAGAGTGAGTAGGAGAGAGTTTATGTCTATGTCTATGTGAGAGAATGTATGTCAGACAGGACAGTGTGTGTAGTATTTGTTGGAGTGAGTGTGTGTGTGTGTGTTGAGGTGTGTGTAGGAGAAAGTGTGTGTACAGTAGGAGAGTGTGTGTGTATGACAGAGTGAGTAGTAGAGAGTTTGTGTGAGAGAATCTATGACCCCGTTTACACAAACTCAGATAACCATAAAGACGCACATGTTTCTCTGCGGTTGCACCTCTCTGTTACACTTACCCGAAGGTGAAGACGGAGAATCCCACAAACTCCGGGCAAGGTGGAGATGTCGGAGAACCCCGTCTTCAGAGATTTGTGTAACTACCCATAACCGGAGCTCTAGCACCAAAGACTGTTGGATCAAACGAGAAGCACCTACGTTCGCGCATAGCAGTTCTATTTTCACAAGGGGCACCACCTAGTTTTGAATGATGTCAGGACTTTTACCAATAAATCGTCTTTTTGGAGTTATCAGGTTTTTTTGGCATGTATCTCTCATATTCTGTAAGTGTTAAACATGATTTCAAGACTAATGTTGTAAACTGTTACTGTTGGTATTTCTATCAGATGAAGCTGCCAGGCAGTAAATAGCCTACTAAAATTTCAAGTTGTTAGCGAGCTAACGCTAGCGATCTAGCTAACGTAGTGTTTTACATTTAAATTTATTGACAGCCTGCGGGTAACATTACTTAGTTCATTTTAACTAGACA
>JAODXP020000021.1:32508509-32521009 GCA_027497455.2 Sardinella longiceps | reverse complement strand
TCACAAAAATTCCATACTTAGTAGGCATTGAATGAATGGTGAACCAGTCCTCTATCTACAACACATTTTGCTGGACACTATGTAAACTTTAAAGGCATTTTTCTCAGTTTCACTGTCTTCGTAGTTACTGCACTTTGACTTTGTAGGGCAGTATAGACAAACAGGGATCACACACACTGCCATAGGCAGCGTCTGGGCTTAAGGCCTCAACAAAGGCTAAGGCAAGCACCCAGGATGGAATGTAACAAGACCAGTGTCTCCATGCTCGCTGCTAACTGGGACTGGAGGCAACTTAAAGGCATCAGGCCACCTGTGCACCCAATTCCAGACTATTGCTAATTTGGCACCACCAACACACCTGTATGGATGGAAGCAGAGAAACGAGACAGGGAGAGAGGCCATGCCCACGGGGCATCACATACACACACACACACACACACACACACACACACACACACACACACACCTCCTCACTGATCACACAGTCCCTGCTAAACACCACACCCACACCCACACACACCTCCCCTCACTGATCACACTGGCCCTGCTCAACAACACCACACACACACACACCTCCCCTCACACCACAATGCATACTATGTGGTTGCTATGGTGAGATGTGATAGAACTGTTACGTGTGTGGTCATACAATGGCTAAGGTGTGTGTGTCTGTGTGTGTGTGTGTGTGTGTGTGTGTGTGTGTGTGATGGTTTTGGTGTTGAGCAGAGTTTGTGATCAGTTAGGGGAAGTGTGTGTGTTTGTGTCTGCACATGACAGGCTGATTTGTCTCTTCAGCTGATTTCTCATCTTTTTTTCTTAATTTCTTTTCTTTTTTCTCCTTTCTCTCTGCTGTCCTTTCTTGTTCTATCTCTCTGAAAGTGGTGGTGTTGAAATGGTGTGACAGAAATGTTCTCATCTTTGACTCCTCATAGGTGTTTGGTTGTATCATTCAGCCTCAGCCCACATCTCTCTTTCTCTCCTCCTTCATTCCTCCTCCCTTTGCTCTTTTCATCCATATGTCTCTTTCACAATTCATGAAAAAAAAGTTTTTCATGACAAATGTTTCAATGTCATTCCAAATCCAAAAGTCTGTAATGCCAGTAAGAGTGTGATTTTGCAGCCATCTCTATTGGTGGAATCAGACGCCAATCTCCAAGATGCTTCTGATTAGACCTGTGGTGTTGGACTTTTTAGTTCCACCCTTACTGTTTGAGCTGCAGTGTGTCAAATGTGTGAATGTGTTTGTTCTGGCTGCTGTTCCTGATGTCAGAATAAAAGCCCTCTGTCTCTCATGCAGTCTGGCTCACTGGGAGACAGTTGTCATGGACACTGATTCATCAGCTGCTTCTCTCCTTTATCCTGCAGGTGGGGTGATGGAAATGTTGTGACTAAAGAATCTCTGTGAGTATCAGTGTGTTGATCCATGAGACCCAACATGGATTTCTGCCTTTCTTTTCTTTCATGCTTTTACTCATCTATCCATCTCTCATGCTTTTAATCATCTATCCATCTGTTACGACCCCCTGTGCCCTCTTCAGGCCTGGCATGGGAAATGCCTAGGCCAAGCTCTCCTTACTGGCCTAATTGGCTAATTGGGCGCACCTGAGGGTGCTTATTTAAGGGGTTGTCTTCCCTCTCCCTCTCTCTTGACTCTTGACTCTTTGGCTTTTGGGAGCTGGCACATTTCTGTTTGGCACACCTTTGTTGCAGGCACTTCGGTGAACTCTCCCACTTGCACTTTCTCTATTCTTTTGGACATCATACTGACTCTGGCATACATGCTTACACACACACACACAAGCATACATCTTTTCTTATTTACCCCTAGACATTTGCTTTGATTCTTGCTATTTATTGAATTTGATTACTTTTAATAAATATTTATTTGGTTAACCTTTACATTTGTTGTCCGCCTCCCCCTTTATGTTGCGGCCCTGAGCCAGGTCGTAACATAAATTGGGTGCTCTAGTCCAGGATGCGATCCGTAAGTTTGATTTGGACCTTTTTTGATTTTGTGTTAATGCTAGTATGGTGGTTTTGATGTGTTGGTGTCGTTTTCACATTTTAAAGCTAGTCTTATTCGTGCACAGACAACCTCCACAGACAGATAGGAGTGCCCAGCTGGACTCTTGCAGTCTTTTCCATCGGGCACTCATTTGTTGTTTTCTGTAAAAATGTTTGGTGGTGGGGAGTGTACTCTGGGGGAGACTAGGATCTCCGTGAGGGTGGCTTTGCAGGTTTCACCTGTGAGGTCACCTCAAGCCCGGTAAGCTCCGAAGACAGATTAGGTAAGTTTGGGTGGTAGGTCTGTGGGAGTTTGTTTGTTAAGGCTAGGCTTTGTGTTAATGTGACTGTGGGCACCAATATTGTCAGCCATCTTTGTAGTTTTTTTTGAGTGTGAGGGTGTATGGTAGCCAGTTGTGTTGGTTTTCTAAGTTTATTTTGCTGACCGTATGTTGATATCCAGTGTAAGTCTTCATGTTAAACATCATGGTAGATCAGCTTGTATAGCAGTTCTGGTTTAATGATTTAGCTGGATATTATGTCATTGTCTGTGTAAAAAGCTGTATGGCCTTTGATTTAGTTTATGTTTGGAGGTTTGGTGAAGCCTCGTGTAGCCTAGACCAGGGTTGGCTAGGATTGTTTGATGAATGACTGTGAAACTTGTGTGGTACAGGTAAGTCATGTCATCTTGTGTTGAGTAACTAGGCCCTAGCTGTGTACAGCAGTATGACTTCATGCCTGAAGAGCAGCTTTTGAATAGCGTTTTGTGTGGCTCAGGATGAGCACTTTGAGGGAATGTGGTATGCGCCTCGTTTTGCTGTTACTAGTTTGCTCGCATGTAGTCTGGTGCTGTTGTGTGTTTAATGTTTGTGTGAGGACCATTGGTCTCATGCAGTTTTGTTTTATGTCAGCAAACTTAATCTTACTGTACTGAGTGAATGTGTTTCACGTTATTTGAGAGGTGAGATTATTTGTGTTCTGGGAGGTGTATTAGTGTGCCTGTATTGTTAATGATGCAGTTCATCTTCTATAAGCTAAGTGAGCTAATTGAACCTTGGTTGACTCTGTTGAGTTGCCTTGTGTTAAAGTGTCAACCTAGGCTCAGGTTGATTATGTGCCTAAATTTGTTCAGAAAGTGCAGATTGAGTCAAGCATTTGCTCATTTTCAAAGTCTGGTCCTAATTGGGTGTATCTGTTGGGTAGGCGCCACCCACTGAACCCGTTGCATCAATTAGGTTAATTGAATTTCCTTGATCATTGCCCTGCTTTCGTAGTAGTGTGTTTGCCTGCTGATTGGTCTTAACCGTTCAAGGTGAAAAATGGTGTTTGATCTGACCGCCGCTTATGTCTGTGACGTGTAATGGTTTTACTGTGTGAATGTGACTTATGATTTCCTGTGATTCTACATGTTCCTCTTTTCTCGTCCTAGGGCCCAGGATGTAGAGGCTGAGGTCACAGGCGGTCTTCGTTTTTGTTTTCAGATTTCCTTGAGGAAATCTTCTTTAGGAGGGGAGGTGTTACGACCCCCTGTGCCCTCTTCAGGCCTGGCATGGGAAATGCCTAGGCCAAGCTCTCCTGTACTGGCCTAATTGGCTAATTGGGCGCACCTGAGGGTGCTTATTTAAGGGGTTGTCTTTTCTCCTCTCTCTCTCTTGATTCTCTTGACTCTTGACTCTTTGGCTTTTGGGAGCTGGCACATTTCTGTTTGGCACACCTTTGTTGCAGGCACTTCGGTGAACTCTCCCACTTGCACTTTCTCTATTCTTTTGGACATCATACTGACTCTGGCATACATGCTTACACACACACACATGAGCATACATCTTTTCTTATTTACCCCTAGACATTTGCTTTGATTCTTGCTATTTATTGAATTTTGATTACTTTTAATAAATATTTATTTGGTTAACCTTTACATTTGTTGTCCGCCTCCCCCTTTATGTTGCGGTCCTGAGCCAGGTCGTAACACCATCTTTGTTTGTTCCTGATGTCAGAATAAAAGCCCTCTGTCTCTCATGCAGTCTAGCTCACTAGGAGACAGTTGTCATGGACACTGATTCACCAGCAGCTTCTCTCCTTTTGCCTGTAGGGGGGACTCTGAAAATGACACGGATGATGATGAAGATGAGGATGATGAAGATGAAGATGATGTAGAGCTGCTCTGTGATCTAATGAAGGACCCATACCGTAAACTGGAGACACTAGAGTGAGTAAATATCTAAATGTTCGTATGTAAAAAATACCTTTGAACCAAAGAAAATGGAAACACGGTTGAATGTTTGCAAATGTCAAAATGAGGGGGGTTGGGATTTATCAGCTAGCTATGTACACTAGTATAAGACGTATTCATCCCATGAGTATGGATGTAAGTAAGGGAATATTGTCCACCGGTCATTATAGGAAAATATTTCCTGACAGGATGAAGAGGACCCCAATGTGAATGTGAATGTGGAGGGTTCTTGCTTTGTCCTGAAGGAAACCAATTTCCTCTAATGGACACTTGTATGACTATTAGCAGAAAATGATGAAAACTTCATATGAACGTCTTTTGAATTTTATTTGTTGACGCTGTGTGGCTTCTCTAGATAATTCGCAACGTTACTTGAAGTTGAAACATCTAGTTTTCCATCATGGATGGACAGGGAGTTCCCTAGAACAGCTCTAGTCTCTCACTGAGCTGTAATCACACTGTTTCTGAAATGTACTGAAATGTTGATAGATGATCAGATGTACCACAGCCAAAATACAGAGACAATTGGGTTTTATTTATGGCAGCTATTTATTGAAGCTAATGAAGCTAATATGTATCTTTAGGTAATATGCACCTGACAATCTATACAATAATTAAGCATTAGTGAATTTTGAAAACAAACCTTCTGTCATACTGTGCTCTTCCTCTTTGTCTTCCTGACTGACATATGAAAACTTGTGTGTGTGTGTGTGTGTGTGTGTGTGTGTGTGTGTGTGTGTGTGTGTGTCTGTGTGTCTGTCTGTGTATGTGTCTGTGTGTGTGTGTGTGTGTGTGTGGTGTGTGTGTGGTGTGTGTGTGTGTGTTAAAGGGAACATCATCACAGTGATGACCTCCAACAGAAAAGCTGTTCATCCTGTACTGAAGTTCCAGACTCCGGCCACTGGGCACCAGTGAAGCCTGAAGTCTCTTCAGAGAACAGAGTCTCCACCTACAGCCTGAGCTCTCCTGCAGGGAGCTATGAGTGCTCAGTGTCTCGCCTGCGCTGGTCGTGTGCTGCTCCAGTCTCCCTGCAGTACCGCTTCACAGACTGGCATGTCTATGCTGAACAGTTGGCCCAAATGCAGATCAGACCAGCTGGTCCTCTCATGGACATCAAGGTCATATCAGGAGAGCTGGAGGAAATTCATCTGCCACATTTCCTCTGTTTGGGGGCTTCTGAGGCATCTGTGTGTGATGCTGTGAGGGTCCTACATGGACAGGACAGTGGAGTGTGTTTAGAGGAGTGTAAACTGACCCGACGTCACGCCAAGCTTCTTCACCCCTCCTTCTCTCTATTCGGTCTGGTGCATTACCTGCGGAGTCTGTTTACACCCAAAATCCACTGTGAGCTGCTGCTCTTCTGCACCCGCACTGTACCATTGAATCTTCATGTCTTCCTGGTGCCAGACGACCCGGCACACATCATTAAAATCCATGAGGAGGAAAACCCCAATGGGATACGGATCAAAAAGCCTGGCGCAGTGGGCCCACTACCACTGGAGGTCAAGGTGTGTGTGACAACCTCGTGCATGTCTGTGATCCAGCCTCAGGAGATAAACCTGCAGCGGGTCTCCACTAGTAACTACTTTGAGATCTACATGGAGCAGCCAGAGGAGCCATTTGATATGGAGGTCTTCAGCTCTGAGGACACAGAGCCCATCTGGAGGGTCCAGATCCGAAGACAGGACTACCAGCAGCCCAGAGGGGACCACCAGCTGCCCAGAGAAGACAATCAGCAGAGCAGCAGGATGCCCAGACAGGTTGGCAGTCTGATGGCAGCCGCCTTTGTGGATGGGCACAGGGCAGAGATCATCAGCAGGGTGAGGGAGGTGTTGCCCATTGCAGACAGACTCCTCTCCCAGAGAGTCATCAGCCAGGAGAGCTACTCCACCATCCGTGCTGCTCCCACCAGTCAGGAAAGAATGAGGCTCCTTTATGACTGTCTGCAGACAGCTCAGGGTAAACTGGCCTTCTACACCATCCTAGTGGAGAAGGAGCGCCTCCTGGTGGAGGAGTTGTGGACAGCATGAGAAGAGCAGAACACACAGATCTTATAGGAACAGCAGTGACTCCTGTGGACAACATGGAACTGCAGGACACACAGATCTTACAGGAACAGCAGTGACTCCTGTGGACAACATGAGAACTGCAGGACATACAGATCTTATAGACGAATCCGACGAGCGTTTTGTGTAGGCTGCCATCTTGTGGCGACAACATTGTTGGACTGTAAACAAAACATTTTGACAATGCACAGTCAATGACAACTAACAGCAAAGACCATGGAATACTCTGACATTATACAGGTAGTAATGAATCTCGTAAATCATGGCATTTTATGGTGTGCTATCACGTTATTCGTAAGGACAGATTGGCGATCTGGGTAGCTCAACAATGGTGCCTGCTTACTTCCGGTAGTTTTCTCGGATTCGTCTATAGGAACAGCAGCACCTCCTGTAGACAAAATGAGAGCAGCAGGACATACAGATCCTATAGGAACAGCAGTGCCTCCTGTGGACAAAATGAGAACTGCAGGACACACATATCTTATAGGAACAGCAGACCTGTGGACAATATGAGAACAGCAGGACACACAGATCTGTCAAGTGTGGCAGAGTTTTATGTTTTTCTGAATGTCCCCCCCCCCCAATTCTAGCCTGGCATTGCCTTCCTATGTACTTCCACTCAATAATCATCCCCCTCCACTCCTCCCAGGCCTTTAGCATTACTCGCAGTGATCAAGTCCATACAGCACTAGAAAACCAGCAGGATCAGGAGTTGAGAGATTGTGTCGGGTTTCTGCTGTTGTAGCATAGCTTACTTAACAACTAAGCTGAATGTTACAGATTGGGTGAAGTCGTATTGAATCGTTTCAAACTTCCTCAGTTCACACCTCCAGTTTGCAATCAGTTTGTCAATGGATGAGATCCCAGACTCTTGTACAAAGCAAAGCGCAGATCAAGGGGTGGCCAAAGCCAGGCTACTCCAATGCACAATTCTTTCAGCAATTTCCCTGTTCTTAGTGTGGTTTCCCATCAAACACATATCAGAAATGGCAAGAGTCATTCACACAATGGGAGTTCTTATTGACATGAATTCTTTAATCTTGTGTTTCCCTGTTCATAGTTCATAGTGTGGTTTCCCATCAAACACATATCAGAAATGGCAAGAGTCGTTCACACAATGGGAATTCTTATTGACATGAATTGTTTTTGTTTTCATTTTCCATATTTACTGCATTTATGTTGTTGCTATGTTATTATTATGATAATTCCTTAGTGCACTGAGCCTCTGGTGTACAAGTTGAGTGTCTTTTATTCATGCTGGTTGGTCTCAGGGTTAGTTCTCTCTATATCTCTTTTTTAAATACTTTTTTCCATTAGTAACAACATGTTTTATATTCTTATAATCCAAAAAGTATCAGATCACCGCACACTGGACTGGGTTTTGCTGATCTGATACCTTTTGGATTATCAGATTAGAAACTGCATGTTGCCAGCACCTGGAAAAGGCTGTGCAGAGAGACTATATTATTTTTTATATTCTTCTTAATGTTGTAATGCTTGATTAAAATGTTTACGCACCCATCTGTTTTTCTATTTGTGTGATTGTTCTCCATTTTGGGACTGTCCTCAGGCAGAAGAGCTGTTACACCTCTATAGCAATAAAACTTCTAAAGGAGGTTGTTTGTTGCGTTCATCATTACACACGACTAGCAGTGAGAATTAAGAGGGATTTATCAATACTGATGCCAATGGTCAGGTAACCACATCGGTGTTAGATAATTCCTGCAATTGCGTTCTGAAGTTGCAGAAAGCCTCACTCTGAATGAGATGACTCAGAGATGTGCAGGAAAACGTTTACACTAATATCAACTCTTAAAAATCACTGTTGAGAAGCCTCATAAAGGTGTCTGGTGTGAAAAAACGTTTACAAGATGTTCAACACTCAAGGCCCACATGTTAAGACACAGCCAGAGACACGGGAGAGAAACCTCACAAACGTGACCAGTGTTGGAGAGCAGGGGTTTCCAAGACATGTACATCTAAAGGCCCACATGTTAAAGGTGAAATATGAGTTCCTGCATGTTTTTGGGAGTGATTTCATTTTTATCTCAATTCGCAGGCATCTCCCCTTGATTTGCTAGCTGTCTTCCTCCTGAATACACTGTAAAAAATAATAAAAAAAAATCCGGTCTCGGGAGACAACACAGTGGCTGTAAAACTCAAACAAACATATGAGGCCGGGTATGCCACCAAAATATAACAAACCAGGTTCCCACTAAATGCGGTTGTGGGAAGGATGGGAGTAAGTTTGTGACTCCCAACCAATCTTGTAAATGATTTGCTAGAATGTGGGTCATTATATTTAGTTTGTTTGTGTGTTTTAACACTGCTATGTTATTGTTAGGCCTATTGTTTTATTTTGTTTTGTTTGTTTGACGATTATAACCCCTGTGTTGTCTCCCGAGACCGGATTTTTTTCACAGTGTATTTAGGGGGAAGACAGCTAGCGAATCAAGGGGAGATATCTGCGATTTGAGATGAAAGTCAAATTGCTCTGAAAACCATGTAAGAACTCATATTGCACCTTTAACACACACTGGTGAAGAAGCTGATAGATTTACACACAGCAGGGACGTAGCACCACCTTCCATGGCCATGGGCCCCCCTCACCGCGTAGAATACAATTCCAGACTCCTCAAAGGCCCTCCCTCCCCTTGGGGCCCTGGCAATTCAGCCCCCTACTCCCATTCTACTCCCACATGTAGTGCACTCAGTACTACTACTACTACTACTCCCACATGTAGTGCACTCAGTTACTACTACTACTACTCTTTCCACATGTAATGCACTCACTACTACTACTACTATACTTTTCCCACATGTAGTGCACTCAGTACTACTACTACTCCCACATGTAGGGCACTCAGTACTACTACTACTACTACCACATGTAGTGCACTCAGTACTACTACTACTACTACCACATGTAGTGCACTCAGTACTACTACTACTACTACTACTCCCACATGTTGTGCACTCAGTACTACTACTACTACTACTACCACATGTAGTGCACTCAGTACTACTACTACTACTACTACTCCCACATGTAGTGCACTCAGTACTACTACTACTAATACTCTTCCCACATGTAGTGCACTCAGTACTACTACTACTACTACTCCCACATGTAGTGCACTCAGTACTACTACTACTACTACTACTACTCCCACATGTAGTGCACTCAGTACTACTACTACTACTACTACTCCCACATGTAGTGCACTCAGTACTACTACTACTCCCACATGTAGTGCACTCAGTACTACTATTACTCTTCCCACATGTAGTGCACTCAGTACTACTACTACTACTACTCCCACATGTAGTGCACTCAGTACTACTACTACTACTACTACTCCCACATGTAGTGCACTCAGTACTACTACTACTACTACTCCCACATGTAGTGCACTCAGTTCTACTACTACTACTACTCCCACATGTAGTGCACTCAGTACTACTACTACTACTACTCCCACATGTAGTGCACTCAGTACTACTACTACTCCCACATGTAGTGCACTCAGTACTACTACTACTACTCCCACATGTAGTGCACTCAGTACTACTACTACTCTTCCCACATGTAGTGCACTCAGTACTACTACTACTACTACTCCCACATGTAGTGCACTCAGTACTACTACTACTCCCACATGTAGTGCACTCAGTACTACTACTACTACTACTCCCACATGTAGTGCACTCAGTTACTACTACTACTCCCACATGTAGTGCACTCAGTCACTCTTGGGCTTTTCCCCACTCTGGATTGGTGTAGTGGGTGTGGTATAAATACCTGGCGAGGAGGAGAGAGGGGGGGGGGGTCATATAAAAAGTGAAAAGAGTACTGAACAAGTTGCTTATGCAATGTGATGATTAAACACATGACTTTGTATAATTATATTGTCTACCAGTTAGGGTAATGCGTAATGCGACCTATTAATGAATTGACATGATTACGATGACCTTTAATGTAAATATTGTTCAGCCCCTTTTTAGCTGAGTATAAATAATATGTGGGAAAGGTGCCCTCTGGTGCGCACTCTGTATATAGCCTACTCTTTTCACTTTTTATTTCACTTTGAAGCTCCATGATTCCTCTGTTTCTGTAAACTGTCTGATTGTCTGTATGCAGTGTTCTTAGCAAAAGGCTACAATTTGCATTGTGGTAACTAAAGACTGAATATCTTGGAGGATAAAGGGTTAATCACACAGTGACTACAGTCAACTACAGAAACCAGATCAGCTGGTTTTGATGTCTCTCTGATTATGTATTTCCCCTCAGGGACTAACCACTTTCTCACAGAACAGCACCTGAGCTTCAAGGAAATGGATGCTTGGAAAATCAACACATGAAACATATAATAAACTGTAAGTTAAGTTCACAATACTATTCTATTAGCCTGACATAGCCCGACCATAATACTGCTGTTCATCCGTATTCATGGTCTGGAGGTTCTTTAACCTGATGCGATTATACTGCGGGTGGGAGGGCATTCAGTTCTGGTTTGAAACGATTGGACAGCTCGTCTAATCAGCTTCGTTTATTGGCCGGTAGACTCTCTACCGATGTAAACATGCGCCAGAAGACTGTTCCCAGACCATAGTTACGGATGAACATTCGTATTATGGGCGGGCTATGTCAGGCTACTATTCTATGGCATGGTGTGGGCCTTTTTCTGTGTATGTCTTTGTGTTACAGCACTCCCTAAACAGTAAGCTAATAATCTTATTGTGTTCATAATCAATAAAAAACACACTTGGAGGATAAAAAAGAATTTTACTGTGCATTGTTCACTGGTTGGATGTGATGTGAGGTAGGAAAATCAAAGCCATTCAAGAGTACTCTGGCTGTAGCAAAATAGAATGTTGACAGACTTAAAATCTGGCTCAGTCCTGGACACAACCAGACTCTTGGTTGTAGTCTGTAGGCCTATACTGAAAAACATCTGGGGGGAAAAAAAACAGTATTTCCTACAGTTACCCACCATTGGCAATCCCCCTCAACATGACATCTGTACTTTGACAATATTACTAATTATTTGATGGACCGGAAATCTGAAAATTAAACATAGTCTATTTTAATTTTAAGTAGTTCATGAGCGCAGTTAATGTCGTAGCTAGACTTCAGACCAACTCTCAAACTAGCCAAACTAGCCAAACAACTTCAGCATAACTCACATACTGTTCTTCTTCATCTGCCAGTATCTCTCTTTCACCCTGAGGTTTCATAACACATGCCTGAGATTGTTAGCATAGTGATTGTTGGATTCAAATCAACAATTCAAATGTGCAGTAGATAGATAGACAGCCCACAGGTAAAGGATCAGGGATGAGGCTCTAGCCTTGAAATAAGAGTTAAGTGACAGTGTTTGGGCTTGTGGGGGTGTGTGTGAGCATGCCGTGTTTGGGCTTGTGAGGATGTGTGTGAGCATGCAGAGATGGGTTGGCAACCTGTAGCCACCGTGGACAACATATAAAAGAACATAGAACAGCACAGACCAGGATGCAGCAAGCAGACAAGACAAGAATGTGCACACAAAACAGTGAACAAATATAACAGTTGACACTGACGGCAACAATACAAGCAGCAATACAAGGTTGTGCATACAGAACAGCAACAGCATACAAACAGTTAGAACATGACACAGCAACACCACAAGACAAAACATCAAGCAAACAGCAACAAGTCAGTGGCAAAGACTGCAGTGTGCAACATACAGCAGTAGAAGAGAAATATAGAAATTAATAAATAAATAAAAGAAGGGGGGGGGGTTCATAATAATAAAAGAAACCTGATAATATAGTCACATTTCTGTGTGATAAACCCCCCAATCAATGTTTTTTGTAAAAAAAAAAAAAAAAAAAAAAAAAGTAATTGCAGTGGGTACAGATGATCTCTTGGCTGAATCTTGCAGCAGGGAAATAGAAGCCGCTGACTCCTACCACTTTTCACAAAAAAAATAAATAAATATATGTTGGGGTTGATGCTCTTGAGACAGGACACTTCTCACTTTCCTTAAAGTTCTCTGTTCCAGAACCACCTCAGAGGACTTTAAGGAAAGTGAGAAGTGTCCTGTCTCAAGATCAATATATTCGGGGATAGTTGAATAGCCAACTCTCTGGCTGACTTAAAATCGACACTCCTAAAATGTGAATCACTGCAGCCCAATCCAAGCTATCAATATGCCCAC
>JAODXP020000021.1:32496009-32503509 GCA_027497455.2 Sardinella longiceps | reverse complement strand
CTTGTGTGTGTGATCTACTCACCCCCCACAGGAGAACATTTTATTTTTCATTTTTCATTTTCTTCATCTTATCTGTCGTGTGTTTGTTTTCACACACAGATATCAGCAGATCCACAAATCCCACTTGCTGAAGAAATTCCAGTGTCTGGTTGAGGGAATTCCACAGCAGGGAGACACCAGACTCCTCCATGAGATCTACACAGAGCTCTACATCACAGAGGGGGGAGGAGGAAAGGTCAATGATGAACATGAGGTCAGACAGATAGAGAGAGCATCCTGGAGAGAAGCAGCACAAGGCAGACCAATCAAATGCAGTGACATGTTTAAACCCTTATCTGAACAAAAGAAACCCATCAGAACAGTGCTCACAAAGGGAGTGGCTGGCATTGGAAAAACAGTCTCTGTGCAGAAGTTCATTGTGGACTGGGCTGATGGAAAAGCCAATCAGGATGTCCACTTCATATTTCCTCTTCCTTTCCGGGAGCTGAACCTGATGAAGGAAAATAAACTCAGTCTATTTAATCTTATTCAGCACTTTTTCCCCGAAATCAAAGACTCAAGTGTTCTTAACATTTTTGAACACAAAGTAATGATAATCTTTGATGGTCTGGATGAGTGTCGACTTCCTCTAGACTTCAAGACCAAGTCAAAGTGTTGTGATGTGACAGAAGTAACCTCAGTGGACGTGCTGCTGACAAATCTTATTAAGGGGAATCTACTTCCCTCTGCTCTCCTCTGGATCACCACCCGACCAGCAGCAGCCAATCAGATCCCTCGTGACTGTGTGAGTCAGGTGACAGAAATAAGGGGATTTAATGACCCACAGAAAGATGAGTACTTCAGGAAGAGAATCAGTGATGAGAACCTGGCCAGCAGAACCATCACACACCTGAAGTCATCCAGAAGTTTATATATAATGTGTCACATTCCAGTCTTTTGCTGGATTTCAGCCACTGTTATAGAAAAATCATCAATAGAAAAAATAGAAATGCCAAGGACTTTGACTCAGATGTACACACGCTTCCTGACCATCCAGACAAGTATTAAAAGTATCAAGTTTACAGGGAAAAAAGAGAAAGATGAAGAGGTGATTTTCAAACTAGGGAAACTGGCCTTTCAACAGCTGGAGAAGGGCAATCTGATCTTCTATGAGGAAGACCTGAGAGAGTGTGGCATTGATGTGACAGAGGCAGCCATGTACTCAGGTGTATGCACGCAGATTTTCAGAGAGGAGTCTGGACTGTCCAAGGGGAAGGTGTTCAGCTTTGTGCATCTGAGCATCCAGGAATTTCTTGCAGCTTTATATGTGTTCCTCTGCTTCAGCAACAGACAGAGACACATGCTTGACCAACAGCAAACCTCTCAGCTCTCTGCTCTGTTCAGAACTTTACATATGTACTTCTCTTTCAGCAACAGACAGAGAATCATGCCTGACCAACAGCAAACCTCTCAGCTCTCTGCTCTGCTCAGAGCTGCAACACTTCATGACCTACACAAGACTGCAGTGGACCTGGCCTTACAGAGTAAGAACGGACACCTGGACCTTTTCCTCCGCTTCCTTCTGGGCCTCTCACTGGAGTCCAATCAGACTCTCTTAAGACACCTGCTGCCACAGAGCAGTAGCCAATCACAGAGCTCAGAGCAAACAGTCCAGTATGTCAAACAGAAGATCAGAGATCAGTATGGCTCAGACAGAAAGATCAACCTGTTCTACTGTCTGAATGAGCTGAATCGCCATGCTGTAGTGGAGGTCATTAAGAGGAGCTCAGGAACTCTGTGTGTAGACATGCTCTTACCAGGAGAGTGGAAGACTAAGAGATTTGAGTTGAAGATGTCAGAAGAGCAGCTGGATGAGTTTGACCTGCAGAAGTACATAAAGACACCAGAGAAAGATCAGACTGAACTCCTCAGTCCAGATGAAGTTCTTCAGAAGCTGCTGCCAGTGGTCACAACATCCACATCAGCTAGGTAAGTAACACACTGTGTGAGTGACACATGTTTATGTGGGGTGTGTCTGTGTGTGTGTGTGTGTGTGTGTGTGTGTGTGTGTGTGTGGCAGGGTTGGCCAGACTTGACGGGGTTATTTGATCCAGTATTTGATGAGATGAAAACAAACAAAAGCTTGATGAAACAATGATGTTGTTATATTGTCTGTCTATTTAAGAACACACAGACAAAAACCAACATAGCCCAGGTATCCTAAACACTGTGTGTGTGTGTGTGTGTGTGTGTGTGTGTGTGTGTGTGTGTGTGTGTGTGTGACAGAGGCAGGCATGTTTAATTCAGTGCCTTGAGGTAACATGGAAGCAAACAAAAACTTGCAGATGGTAAATATTGATGAATCAGCAATGGTGGTCTCCAGCACAGCACTTCAGAGTTTATTATTTCTCAGTGAGTGAAACATGTTCTTTATTGGCACATCTGGAACATTTCTTCAAATTGTCAACTCAAGACTGAGCAAGGAACATGTAGCTTATAGGTATGTTTACAAAGCCCATCTGAACAAGATAAATCACTATAACAAATGAGAAGGTGAACTAGCTGGTGAAAAATCCACTAGTGACCCCACATGGACAAAAAAGAAATTACAGTCCATAAATCCTGACAGGTTTGAATCAGTCATACGGAATAAAGCCAAACTGTGACACATAAGATAAGTTGGATTTGAGTTTATTTGATCTCCACAGAGGAAATCCACTTATCACAATAGCCAAGTAATAGATCAGACAAATTTATAAAAGTGTTTGAATTTCATACTAAAAACATAAATAGTCAATAAATTAGTCAATATGTGACTACATTACCACTGCATGCAGTGGATTCTGAGACATGATATACAGTCAGGAATGCCTGCTGACCACAGAAGACCTAATGTATGGCAGTGCAATATTTCATAACAGTAGTGTAGTGCCAGCTTATCCAACATCCTTCACTCCCCCACCACCTCAACAGAGTCCAGGGAACCCCCCAGTACAGAGCCTGCAGTCCTGACCAGCTTATTCTGCCCCATATAGCCCCTTATATCAGGCCTGTTCTAATAGAGGCCCAGGGGCCAAGTGACCCAGACGATGTTCCAGCCTCTTATATAGTGCGCGCGCGCACACACACACACACACACACGCACACACAGGTAAACTGATCAGGTGACCAGCCTCACCTGTGCCATAGTTCCACCCTGGAACACACACACACACACACACACACACAGAAAGGGACACACACCATCAGGGAGCAGGAACAGAGAGAGAGAGAGAGGATTGGAGGTTACACAATATATTTGGATAGGTGTGTCTGTGTGTCTCTGTGTGTGTATCTGGGTTTCCGTTTGGCCCTACACGACTGCAAGCATTTTTACATTGTTGCTGTTTTAGATGCCTGAATTTTTGTTTGGTTAAAGCTGCAGATGTGTGTGTGTGTGTGTGTGTGTGTGTGTATGTGTGTCTCTGTGTGCGTGTGTGTATGTGTGTGTGTGTGTGTGTGTGTGTGAGAGAGAGAGAGAGAGAGATAGAGATAGAGAGAGAGAGAGAGAGAGAGAGAGAGAGAGAGAGAGAGAGAGATGGTGTGTGTGACACCAGTGAAGCCAGTCTTCTTCTACAGACGCTCAAGATGGCGGCCAGTGGCCTTCATTCCTCTGAGCTCGGGGGTGGACCAGGGACATGAGGGGGTGGCAGGGTCATGCCTGTTCTTTTCAAGGGGCTTGGTGATCAAGCAGACTGGAGAGGGTGTTGGTAGAAGTAGCAACCAGACTGTGAGGGGAGGAGAGGTTGTGGTGTAGCTCAGACAGGGCTGGTGCTTGTCTAGAGGGAGCAAGGAGGTTGAGTTGAGTTGGCTGCTACACCAGTGGCTTTTAGGCAGCAGTAGCCAGTGCTGAGTGAGCTTCAGACGCAGCACGCCCAGATTCCAGACACCATTGGGCTCAGGGAACACAGGGCTGCTACACCAGTGGCTTTTAGGCAGCAGTAGCCAGCGTTGAGTGAGCTTCAGACGCAGCATGCCCAGATTCCAGACCAGAGGACAGAAGAGGGGACAGAAGAGAGGACAGAAATGAAGAGAATGTGCGTATCAGGAAAGAGTGAAGGAAATATGAAGGAAAGAGTGCGTTTGAGAGAGTGTGTAGGAGAGGATGTGTGTGAGAGAGAGAGTGTGTGGCAGAGTATCAAGGAAAAGAGTGTGTTCATCTGAGGTTGTAGTTGTGCTAGAGGAGTGTTTATGTGAGATGTGTTCAGTTTACATGCCGTTTGCCTGAGCCAATTCTCTATCTCTCTATTCTCTGTCTCTAGCCAGACGTGGGCCAAATGCGTCAGCTACATGTATGAGCTTTAGACGCAGCACGCCCAGATTCCAGACACCATTGGGCTCAGGGAACACAGAGCTGCAACACCAGTGGCTTTTAGGCAGCAGTAGCCAGCGTTGAGTGAGCTTCAGACGCAGCACGCCTAGATTCCAGACACCATTGGGCTCAGGGAACACAGGGCTGCTACACCAGTGGCTTTTAGGCAGCAGTAGCCAGCGTTGAGTGAGTTTCAGACGCAGCACGCCCAGATTCCAGACACCATTGGGCTCAGGGAACACAGGGCTGCTACACCAGTGGCTTTTAGGCAGCAGTAGCCAGCGTTGAGTGAGCTTCAGACGCAGCACGCCCAGATTCCAGACACCATTGGGCTCAGGGAACACAGGGCTGCTACACCAGTGGCTTTTAGGCAGCAGTAGCCAGCGTTGAGTGAGCTTCAGACGCAGCACGCCCAGATTCCAGACACCATTGGGCTCAGGGAACACAGGGCTGCTACACCAGTGGCTTTTAGGCAGCAGTAGTCAGTGTTGAGTGAGCTTCAGACGCAGCACACCCAGATTCCAGACACCATTGGGCTCAGGGAACACAGGGCTGCTACACCAGTGGCTTTTAGGCAGCAGTAGTCAGCGTTGAGTGAGCTTCAGACGCAGCACGCTCAGATTCCAGACCAGAGGCTAGAAGAGGGGACAGAAGTGAGGACAGAAATGACCACCGACAGCATAGACAATAGACACACACACACATACACACACACACACACACACACACACACACTAGGGTGACCACCTCCAAACAGACAAAATGTGGGACATTTAGCATGTTTAAGTGGGACAATGTGGGACAGACGTATTAACTTTAAGATAGGGCATACGTTGGGCCAATGGTCATGTTTGGGCCAGGACTTTTAATTTGTTCAGGATATTGGGCTAGTCCAATGAAATCTATCATGAAATGCAATGTGTCTAATTCAAAGTGTTATTTAACCTCGTCATGAAGTTGTTATTGAATAGAATCATGCTGGGCCACCATGGCCAAAAATACCATGAGTGACGGTCCTGTTGGGTTTGTTGGTTGGCTGTGTTGTAATTCCGATCTTGCTGCGCAGGTGTGCCTGTTAGCTGTGTGCTCTGCTCCCCCTGTTGGCCAGGTACCCTGATGCAAGGCCCTATGAAAGCCCAGCCCACCTGGAAACGGATGGACGCTCTCCTCCGCCCGGCATTTGTCTTTTGTTTGCTGTTTCGTTGGTTTACCCCTAGACTGATTATGCTCTACACTTTTGGTTACTCATTACACTGATTTGCACTACACATTCTACTTATCTTACTTGATATTTATGTTATCTTTATTCTTTAATAAATACTATTCTTTATTCGTAAACCGCGTGGGCTGTATGTCGTTACACTGCTTGAGCTGGTAGTGTGACACATGCCAGTTTTTGGTCCCAGTCCAGCCCTGATCATCTCCAGACCAAATGATAGGCTACAGATGCTGACAGGTTGACAGCTTAAAGTATATATATATTAAAAAAAAACACTATCATTCTCTAAAAGATCAGGCATTATGCAATTAAAAGTAAGCTCCAAGAAATTAGGTATAGAATCAAACTCAACTTAATATGCAAGACACAAAAAAATATTAAGCTTTGGCTTCAAGTTTAACTAGGCTATTTCTGCGCAAAATAATATGCCAGGTTTAAATCTGCATGTTTGATCATTATTTTCAAAAGAAATGGTGACGTCTCACCAAGTTCCATGAAAATGCCATTGCAAAAATAAATGAGGTAAGACAATTATTTTCTTCATCTCGTGGGAAATTCAAGAAGTAGCCGGCTACATTACCTTGTCTTATATTAATTCTCGAGTTGCAGCTTTTATTAAATGAATGTAGCTAATGATAAAGCTTTTATCCTTTGGCGCACATATGCATAAAACCATAATAAGCTGTGCGCAATCGTGCCCACAGTGCAGAAACTCTCTCTCTCTCTCCATCCACTGACAACCAAGAGGCTTTCTACAATCGTAACTAAAAGCGTATATTCTTTTTCGTGGCAACATATCCGAAATCCGAACTGAAGTCGGACCTGACAGTGCGCTCTCAGATTTGAGAATTACTTTAAAAGTTGTGAAGGTGTCTGTGCGCTTTAATAGCTTGGTTGATATAGGGGTCAAACTGTCAACTTGCGCTTCTCCGAACAGAAACAAAAGGTTGACGTATCGGTATGTCGAACGAACATACGGGACTGATGTTCAATTTGCGTGACGCGGGACAAAGGGTAAAACTGCTGTACAATCCAACGCAAAGTGGGACAGGTGGTCACCCTAACACACACACACACACACACACACACACACACACACACACACACACACACACACACACACACACACACACACACACACACACAGACACACACACACACACACACACACAAATGGCAAAAATCAAATCCACTGCAAAATGAGTACACACACACACACACACAAACAAACAAACAAACACAGACACATAGATACACCTGAATCAGCAAGGTAATGGCAAAATTCAAATCCACTGCTAAATGAGTACACACATACACACAAAACAAACAATTTGAGAGTGAGGGATGATGCCATGTAGCAACACTGGCAAGGCAAGGCAGCTTATTTGGACCGTATTCTAAATTCACTTTCTTTCAAATAATACTCATTTGATGCACACAAGTTTGAAGGTCCCGAGTAGATAAAAGTGGTTTTACATTTATGTACATGAAGCTTCAATCTATTCGGGACCTCCCAATTTGTGTGCTTCAAATGCGTATTTACTGTACTTAAAAGAAAGTGAATTTAAACATGTTTGTTGTTACCCATTTTTTCAAGTCAGAAATTGCCATAAATCCAATGCATTTCAATGATAGAATGTTCAGTTTACTACCATGGAATGTCGGACTGTTCAGGTGTGAAATAAGCCCATACGGAAGTGCATGTCACCCACAGTGGCAACATCCAAACCATCACTACACATCTGTAGTCTACAAAACCACACCACTACTATGCCCCTCTAGGGCTTGGATTCACATTCATGGGCAATAACATGCACCTGTGTGTGTGTGTGTGTGTGTGTGTGTGTGTGTGTGTGTGTGTGTGTGTGTGTGTGTGTGTGTTTTCAGAGGAAATGGGGTTGTACGTGTATGTGTGTGCATTGATGAACAGTGAGTTTTACATTAAGGCCCT
>JAODXP020000021.1:32488509-32491009 GCA_027497455.2 Sardinella longiceps | reverse complement strand
GACAATTGCTAATTTGGCACCACACACACACACACACACACACACACACACACACACACACACACACACACACACACCTCTCCTCACTGATCACACATTCCCTGCTAAACAGCACACCCACACACACACACACCTCCCCTCACTGCTCAACAGCACCACACACACACACCTCCCCTCGCACCAGAGTGCATACTATGTGGTTGACTATGGTGAGATGTGATGGAGCCGTTACCTGAGTGTGAGTGTGTGTGTGTGTGTGTGTGTGTGTGTGTGATGGTTGTGGTGTTGATCAGTGAGGGGAAGTGTGTGTGTGTGTGTGTGTGTGTGTGTGTGTGTGTGTGTGTGTGTGTGTGTGTGTGTGTGTGAGATGTTTGTGGTGAGCAGAGTTTGTGATCAGTTAGGGCAAGTGTGTGTGTGTGTGTGTGTGTGTGTGTGTGTGTGTGCAGGGTTCGAGTTATGATTCCATCTTCGTGGGAGCCCATGAATTAATTGGGGGGGGGGGTATGGGATGGGTTTTTTTTTTCGTTCTCCAGTCTGCGCAACTTTGCGGACTTAGCGGACTTTTCAATGTAATGGGAAGCAAGCACTGACCTTACAACGTGAGAAGTTGACAATGTCTATCTCTATCTCTCTCTCTCTCTCTCTCTCTCTCTCCCGGACCTCTGGCTGAATGTTATGCATAACGGCGAACTGCCACTTATTAATTTCGGTGAATATGTTACTTGCACGAAATCCTCAATAAAGTTTACATCATGCGCAGCATGATCGGAATAGCCTGGTTAAAGCAATATCTAGGAGAGAGGTTGACCTAGGGAGAGCCGCACATTATCTTACTATCTGGAGCTACAGTAGGCCTATGTTTGGCTTTATTGAAGTAGGCTAAAACCGAAACGAGCAAGCGGCCACATTTTCAGTGGCATTGTAACGGAGTGTGTCCGGCGGGTGGTAGACTCAAGACATGGAAACGGAATAATGCAGACGTCTTTCTTTTATTTTATATTAGGCCACCGGCGGGGTGCATAACGTAACAAATTAACAAACAAACTAAACAAACAAAACACTGATCAAACTGAAAATAATCAGGGGCAAGGCCCACAAACTAGGCAATATAACATCCCATCATTAGATCCGCTCGCGTCAGAGGCAAACCCCGACTGTTACGCACGGTAACTCGGTCACAACCAAATCATGGTTTACAATCAATTAAGACATTGATTTATGTTTACAATCTATACATTGCAACTGCGCAAGCATACAGTGCCCCTTTACCATCAGAGAACATAATAACAGCATGCCAATAAGGCAATAACACAAAAAGAAAAGATGATCAAACCCCCCCCTAACAAGCGCTTTCCAGCGGTTCCACCTCCCATAGCTCGGTTTGATCCCCGCTTATGATAACTTTATTTGTCAGTAAAATATTATATCCTATTGTATTGTCAGAGCCCCCACAGATGTTTGAGTTTGCTGCTTTCATGGGAGCCAGACCTCTCTCTATGGGAGCTCAGCTCCCACTGGCTCCCACGTAACTCGAACCCTGCGTGTGTGTGTGTGTGTGTGTGTGTGTGTTGGTTGGTTGATGGTAGGTTGAGCTTCATACTCTGCCCCCCTCCCCCTTTTTCATGTCTGCACATTACGGGCTGATTTGTCTCTTCAGCTCCTGACTTCTCATCTTTTCTTTTCTTCATTTCTTTTCTTTTTCTCCTTTCTCTCTGCTGTCCTTTCTTGTTCTATCTCTCTGAAAGTGGTGGTGTTGAAATGGTGTGACAGAAATGTGTTAAAGCCCTTTCTCATCTTTGACTCCTCATAGGTGTTGTTGGTTGTATCCTTCAGCCTCAGCCCACATCTCTCTTTCTCTCCTCCTTCATTCCTCCTTCCTTTGCTCTTTTCATCCATATGTCTCTGTCACAATTCTCTGTCTGTTTTCCATGGCAAATGTTTCAATGTCAATCCAAATCCAATAGGCTGTAATGCCAGTAAGAGTGTTAATATGCAGCCATCTCTATTGGTGGAGGCAGACGCCAATCTCCAAAAATTGACTTTTTAGCTCCACCCTTACTGTTTGTGCTGCAGTGTGTCAAATGTGTGAATGTATTTGTTCTGGCTGCTCTTCCTGATGTCAGAATAAAAGTCCTCTGTCTCTCATGCAGTCTGGCTCACTGGGAGACAGTTGTCATGGACACTGATTCATCAGCTGCTTCTCTCCTTTATCCTGCAGGTGGGGTCGTGGAGAGGTTGTGACTAAAGAATCTCTGTGAGTATGAGTGTGTTGATCCAACATGGATGTCTGCCTTTGATTTTGATTTTCTGTTCTCCGTATTCTCTCTCTTCTGTCTCATTCCCCTGTGTTCCTCTGCTTTTACTCATCTATCCATCTTTCATGCTTTTATTCATCTGTCCATCTTTCATGCTTTTTCTCATCTATCCATATTTATGGTTTTTCTCATCTATCCATCTTTCATGCTTTTTCTCATCTATCCATCTTCATCCTCTCATTACT
>JAODXP020000021.1:32358509-32483509 GCA_027497455.2 Sardinella longiceps | reverse complement strand
CGTGGGGGAAGTAGAGAAAAATAGTTCCTCATGGGAGAAGAAGCAGGGTCACACAGTGTGGAAGTCAATGAGATGCTAAGATAGACGTTACACTGACCATACACCATCTACAAGGACCTTGGGCCTCATTTATAAAAACTTGCGTACAAACCATCCTTCATTTCATCTAAGAACTTTTCTGAAATGATTGTAAGTGTGATTCAGAAAGACTGAACGTACACACAAAAAACATGCGTACGTGACCATGTCCTTTATAGATCACAAATGATCGTGAAATTGTGCGCAGACAAGTCTCCGCCTTCTAAACGCCCATTCATTAATATCATTAACATAGGACTGCTTGAATTAAAACAGTGGCCTAACCAACATAACTAAACTATCTATACACAGCTGGGAATAAAAAGGGTTAAAACACTTTTACCAGGGCAACGTGATCGCATTTTTTTTTTACCCTGTTCGAAAAATCCATAGAGCCACAATGTTCTAGGTATGCGCAAAATTCTGAAAGTCTATATATGAGAATCCCATATACTTTGTCCCACACTTGCACTCACTCCTGCTTGCAGAGATATACAATTAATTCAAATAGCCTATTTTTTTTTTTTTTTTTTTTTTGAAGATTGGTTTTGGAAGGAGGCTAGGGTTTTGGAGGAATAATGGCAGCTCCATCATTATGGATTTATCATCACGCCAGTTGGAATAGGCTACATTTCGTACCTCTACAACCTTACAGTATGGACAGACCGACCACATACTGTACATACAGCATAATTGTCTAGGTTAGGACGTACGTCGCCAATGCGTAATGTGATAGGTCTCTGTGCCCACTAAAAGTCGACTAAATTACAAGCTGTTACTGTAGTCTGGGGTAGTGAAAGGCCATTCGAAAAAATCTGCGTGTCGGAAAACAACCTGTCGCGCCCCCTATTCTTTATAGTAGCCTATAGGTTAATTTTCACAGTTGTTGATTGAAAATGTTAAGATGTAGTTCATCACATGCACAGGGTTCCCACTCTTTCTCCAGCATCAAATTTAAGGACTTTTCAAGGATATCTGCAAGCATTTCAGGACTCAACATGAAACAATTAAGAGACACTGATAGACGTGAAATGCTTTTTAAGCAATGATACAATCCAAATGCTGGTGGTCCAACAGTTAGGCCGTCAAGTGATCCACTGATGTTTTTGCTTGTGTGTTCCTCAGCAGTATGCTGATGATTTGCTCAAAGTTTAGTCACAGAGCAGAAATACCATGAAAGGCAAAAGAGCGGCAGGTCTGACACGCTGCTGGACAACTGACAAGCAAAAAGCCAGCAGACAATCAATGGCTTGCTATGGGCAAAGGCATTAGAAATGTAATAGGATGCACGTTCCACTATGAATTGAATTAGTTAAAGTTGAATTAATTATGGTGAGTTACCTACATGTACATGGGATACAGCAGCATGCAGAATCCCTGTGCTATGAGCAGTGGCTATGGGCAGTAGCTATGTGCTATGAGCAGTGTGCCCAAGAGAAAACACAAGCACTTTGGCCTCGTTCAGATTGGCATCCCAAATCCGATTTTTTCATATCCAGATTGTATCTAGAATTGATTTTGGGTGGTCTGAACAGCAGAAAACCACATGAATTCCGATTTTTCCGAATCTGTTACGCCCTACATAGGCTATGTTCAGACTGCACTCCAAATCTGATTTTTAGCATATCTGATCAACATCAGATCTCTCTATCGACCGCGTTCACATTGCTTGTCATATCGGATCTCCATGTCCGCTAATCACCTGCCATATCCACGTGGGTTACTATGGTACCCTAACGCATCATGCCCACAAATAATAAACAAAACCGCAGAGGGTGGAATGTTGGTTGTTTCTCTCTCAGATGGTTAAGTGGGGCCGTAGCACACAGCTACAAGTAACAAGGAAGTATCAGAGATGGAAGAATAAAGTTACTCATCTTTATTTCAGTGCATCAATGCAGTCCAGCACAGCTGTTAGTTGCCTTTCTGATGCGTGGTTGAAAACTTTCACTGACGTTGCTTTCCACACGCGAGGTAGCCTAAGCCAATTGCTTTCCACACGCGAGGTAAACTCCAACTTGCGGCAAATCCATAACGCGCACTGACACGTTGTTATAGCAAACGACACTGTTTTTTAAAAGGAGAATTAACATTGATCTCTCACTTCCGTCCATCTGCATTCCACGTGTTGATGTTTGTGTCACGTGACAAATGACGCAAGTGACACGGTGAAATCTTATCCCATGTGGAAAAGCTGTTCAGATCGCAGCATATCCGATGTGAATCGCAATTGACACCACATGGGTATGTAGGGCGTAACAGATTCGGAAAAATCGGAATTCATGTGGTTTTCTGCTGTTCAGACCACCCAAAATCAATTCTAGATACAATCTGGATATGAAAAAATCGGATTTGGGATGCCAATCTGAACGAGGCCATACATACCCATGTGGTGTCAATTGCGATTCACATCGGATATGCTGCGATCTGAACAGCTTTTCCACATGGGATAAGATTTCACCGTGTCACTTGCGTCATTTGTCACGTGACACAAACATCAACACGTGGAATGCAGATGGACGGAAGTGAGAGATCAATGTTAATTCTCCTTTTAAAAAACAGTGTCGTTTGCTATAACAACGTGTCAGTGCGCGTTATGGATTTGCCTGCAAGTTGGAGTTTACCTCGCGTGTGGAAAGCAAGGCTTACCTCGCGTGTGGAAAGCAACGTCAGTGAAAGTTTTCAACCACGCATCAGAAAGGCAACTAACAGCTGTGCTGGACTGCATTGATGCACTGAAATAAAGATGAGTAACTTTATTCTTCCATCTCTGATACTTCCTTGTTACTTGTAGCTGTGTGCTACGGCCCCACTTAACCATCTGAGAGAGAAACAACCAACATTCCACCCTCTGCGGTTTTGTTTATTATTTGTGGGCATGATGCGTTAGAGTACCATAGTAACCCACGTGGATATGGCAGGTGATTAGCGGACATGGAGATCCGATATGACAAGCAATGTGAACGTGGTCGATAGAAGATCTGATGTTGATCAGATATGCTAAAAATCAGATTTGGAGTGCAGTCTGAACATAGCCTTTGAGGTACCCAGTGGTTGACTTCCAAACTGGGAGTGCAAGTGCTTTAAAGGCATTTGGGTTTCATAAGACTTGATGGTTGACTTGATGACTTGGTGGTTGACTTGATGACTTGTCATAAAAAGCAGGTCCAACCTGCCAAACTGGACATTGCAGGAGGAATATGTAGGTGTGGAAACTGTAATTATGTAGCCTTGGTGTAAATGCTAATTAGCTGGCCATCAAAAGCAAGTCAAATTTGCTACAATGGGAACAATATGAAAGTAGTGTAGCGTAAAGTCTGAAAGTAGTGGAGCGTAAAATCTGAAAGTCTGAAAGTAGTGGAGCGTAAAGTCGTAACAAAAAAATGGAATGTATGAGGAAGTGAAATGGAGTTCATAAACAGAGAACAGAAAAAATACCATTTGGTGAACCATTTTAAACCATCTTAGGCCCAAACCAGAGGTCAGCAACCATTGGCACACATTCCATAGTAGACACCCAAAGGGATTGTCAGTAGATTGCTGGCAATGGTGTGCAACTAGTTCTTTAGCATTACATAAAATTGTCTGTCTCATCTGTCGTTGAAGACCCATTGTATCTTTCAAAGTGTGTCAGATGATATCTGTCTAACAACCACTGTCATTTTAAGACAGCACAAAATGACATCAATCAATTAGCATAATTATGTGTTGCTAAAAACCTGCGTGTTTGTGTAGCTGTTCGTCGAAAGAAAGTGCCATCAGGTCAATACAAGCGTTGAGTGCCAGCCAAAAATCTTAACTTGCGCTTGAAAATTTGTACTATTACACAAATCGCTAGTTTTATGAGGGGGCCCTAAATTCTAATCTTTCATGAGGCCCAAAATTTCACTAGATGGCACAGTTTACATGACATTATCATACTTTTTTTTTTTTTTTTTTTTTACAGCTTTTTGTTTTTTTCCCCAATAACTGTTCAGGTGAGATCCATTGTCTGATTAGCAGTAACCCCAGATTAAGGCACTTAATGGCTATATATATATATATATATATATATATATATATATATATATATATATATATATATATATATTTTCGTGCATTATTGATGAACAAAAGGCCACATATCCTCCACAAACCTAGCAGTATTTCACAATTTTTTTTTCATATTCTTCTGCAAACTCCATGGCTGAATACAGGCAAACAGAAAAAATTAATATCATGATTTGCATCATAAGAATATGAGCCTTTCAATTTGCGTTATGGACGTGACGAAAAACGGACAAACTTTTGAGAGAGCGTAGTTTTTGCTGTAAAGTGTGTGAAATTTCTAGAGAAATGTAAATATAACTACATTCATACCAAACAGGACACCTCAGTAAAGACAGAGAAAGACTTAATTTCAAATGTAAATGTAAAAAAAGTTGGTTTTCATTGGGAGACATGGCGTTATGGATGTGACGTTAGGGACGTGACGTCTGGAAAAACCCTCCAAAACGATACAAAACAATTGTGAGCGGTGGATTTTAACCTGTAACAAGAGAAATAGTAATATAACAATGAAAAATAACTGATAGTATTGCAGGTTTGTGTGTGTTATCACCCACTTATGCCCATTATAAGCCCCTCCATAGACTTACATTATAGCTGAATAGGGTAAAAATTTTAACAAACAGATATCCTTTCGAAACTTGCTCAGTTGAATATTTACATTGAGACAATACTTTTTTGTATTGGAAGTTTTCTGAAAGAATTTGTATGTCCATGTAGGTGAGACTTAAAATTTTAAGTTGAGGTTTACTTTTTCGTGGAATTGCCCATATAGAATATGGAATTGCCCATATATATATATATATATATACATATATACATATATACATATACATATGTACATATATATATATATATATATATATATATATATATATATATATACATATATACATAAATATATATATATATATATATATATATATATATATATATATATATATATATATATATATATGTAAATCTAGGGATTAGAACCAACATGTTATGGTGCGTTTTATTTACCTAGGATCTCGCATGGCCCGAGGAAATGACGTGTACCTCGCCCCTTTTCGTCATCAACTCGTCTCGTTTCCTCGTAAATCTCAGACTAGCCTGAGCACCGCCTCCGCTGAGAATCCAATGACGAATCCAAGACGGCTGCGGCCCGCTGCGGCCTGTGTCACTTGCTGTTTTCATTGTGTTTGGACTGTTTTAGTGGTTTAATTTAGTGGTTTAATAACACTGCATCCATATAACTACGTATGGATGTGGGAGTCAGTGTTGTAGTAAGGCCAATGTACAATGTACAATGACCACGGACTTGTATCAAATAAGTGTCCTAAATGTAGCCTAGGGTTGCTAACAGAAAACAAACAATGACGTGAACATTGACGTGAACATTGTTTTCACTTCTCCATGTGCTTTTCCTCGTTAGACGAGTTTGCATAATAAAACGCTTTAAGTGAAAAGTCACGTGACAATTTGAGCTCCGAGATGACTTGACGAGGATAATCATACGCATGGGTCAGTCAGACCTACTGCCGTGGCTCTGGTTGCCTGGGGCGTCTATCTGTTTAAGAGTCAGTTTCTGTAAGACTCATGCGGATTTTCATAGGGGCTGATACAAACCCTCTTCAGATCTCAATGAAAAAATTCTCATAGATACATATATGGGATAGATATTTAAAAATAACAATTTAAACATTTTGGACCTTTCCTAAAAAAAACTAGGGACTTTTGAAATGACTCATGGCAAAGGTGGAAATTTGATGCTTTTCAAAATGCACCACTTTGCCTGTCCATATTTCAGTGGGCTTTCAAGACAGCACTCTGATATTTGGCAAAATCAAAGCATGGGTCCAACACTTTTGAGCCATATTTTTATGACGGTCACTAGCTCAACTGACGGCCATTAGGTGGCCATTGAAAACTCAACTTTTTAGTTTTGGAGCCTTGTTTTGGGGCCTCTCACTGCTTGTGCAAACA
Source organism: Sardinella longiceps (assembly GCA_027497455.2). Classification (NCBI taxonomy): domain Eukaryota; kingdom Metazoa; phylum Chordata; class Actinopteri; order Clupeiformes; family Clupeidae; genus Sardinella; species Sardinella longiceps. The sequence goes on along the minus strand of JAODXP020000021.1, from coordinate 32,477,416 downwards.
CGTAACCTTGCTCAATCATAAAGATATGAGCACATTGGGAGGTCCTGTTTTGAAATATAATTGGTTGAAGATTGCAAAATTTTCAAGTACTGATGGAGAGGATGTTTCATTTGGCAAATATGAAATTGACATTGAAATTGGAGGACCATATCTTTGTGCGCCATCAGTAAAAAAGGTTGAAACAATTTTTACACACACACACACACACTACAACCCATCCTGAAGCCAGTCCACACAAAACACACAGACACCACACACACACAATATTTAGAGCCATCACACTCATCACCAGGCTCTGTCTCATACACCCCCCCCCCACACACACACACACACACACAAAGTTATGGTTGAATGCTTACAGTAGTTCCTCCAGTTTGCAGTTTTGATGACGAAGGCCAAAACATAACTGTTCCACACCACAGTCTCCCAGGTCTGCAGGGCATCCAGCTGCTCTGCTATTGGCACCCAGGTTCAGCAGTCTGAGACTTGAGGAGGGTGACATCAGAGCAGAGGCCAACGTGTAAAGAAACAGCCTAGCACTCTTGTAAGCTAATAAGATGGTGGTTCTATACTTGACTGTCCTCTTATCCCCCAAGAAACACACTTAGTTTTGATAGTTTTGTATTGTTTGCAATATATTTGAGTGGTAGCCTTCTTTATCTAATCAAGTAATGTCGCCTAATAATTTTCTTACCAAAAGCAAGACATAGATGATGTGATACCTGGGAATTGAACCCTGGTCAACTGGTTGTTAGTCTGTGACCTAACCACTCTGCCAACACATCCACAGTCTAAAACTTGCTCAAACAAGGTTACCACTTTGGCTTATCTGGTTAGTCAGCACAACCCTCCATTGCAGTTATCATAGGTGCATATCTGCTCTAAATAAAATTCATTTACTTGATGATAGAACAAAAAGCCACCTAGATATTTGGACCCCAGATAATATGAGTGCAGATGAACAAAGTAGGCAAATTTCAACTGTTTTGTGTGATGGCACACAGAGCTATGAGCATCTAGAATGGCACTTCATTTCATATTTGCCTAAAATAATTGCCTCTAGCTTAACATAACCAATTCATGCCCATATATTTTATGCAAATTCTAAAAGAGGAGGTTCCGAAGTGTATATAATATACAAACTAATAAGGTTTTGAGTGTCATATGAACTGTGAGAGGCACACGAGAACGGTACAAAAATGTAAAAGGTCCCATTTTGAAGAGGCCCTTAAGGACAGTGCCTTCAATATGCCACAGAAGCGACATCATTTCTCAAAAGTTTATTTCCCCAACATTTATGTGCCAAAATTTCAGGATGGTAAGATTAAGGCGCAACGAGATATTTGAAGGCAAAAAACGGAATTTTCAGTACCTCAAAATTATGCTGAAATTTTGGGAAGCCCTAACTTTTGCTAGGAACATTCTCAATGTTTAAAAGTACAGTTTTGTCCTTTTTAGGCATGTGTCTACTGGTATTCAAAATTTGAAGGGAAAATGAAGAGGGTTTGTATCACCGCCCGCATGATTCTTACAGAAACTGACTCTTAACGCCTCAAACCTGTTATTGGGCACCCAGGCAGGTTCAGGCCTCACCCCTGGTAGGAATGCCAGGGTTGCATTTGTTTTTTGTTCCTCCCAAACTACCTGCTGGAACATCTCACAGAGACAAGGGCGTGCAGCAATGTGTAGTGCAGTGAATAATCTGATGCTTGGATGAGTGTGTGCGTGTATGCAAGTGTGCGTGTAGGGAAAGGTAGTCTGTTCAAATGTCACAGGTTACAAGTAGTGTCTGCTGTGTTTGGGAAAAGGAGGGACTGCCTTTTCACAGAGGTGTTTTACTGACCGGGCGTCATCTTATCTTACGGTAAATGTTCATCGATTTTCACCGAGTGTGCGTTAGTTGTGTATACTGTGTTGTCTGTGTCTTGCTCGGGACCCTCTCTTAAACAAGATGCCACATCTCAAGAGGCTATCCCAATAAAGATTTAATTCAAGTTAAGAGTCAGTTTCTGTAAGACTCATGCGGATTTCCATAGGGGCTGATACAAACCCTCTTCAGATCTCAATGAAAAAATTCTCATAGATACATATATGGGATAGATATTTAAAAATAACAATTTAAACATTTTTGACCTTTCCTAAAAAAAAACTAGGGACTTTTGAAATGACTCATGGCAAAGGTGGAAATTTGATGCTTTTCAAAATGCACAAATTTGCCTGTCCATATTTCAGTGGGCTTTCAAGACAGCACTCTGATATTTGGCAAAATCAAAGCATGGGTCCAACACTTTTGAGACATATTTTTATGATGGTCTCTAGCTCAACTGATTGCCAATAGGTGGCCATTGAAAACTCAACTTTTTATTTTTGGAGCCTTGTTTTGGGGCCTCTCACTGCTTGTGCAAACATGTAACCTTGCTCAATCATACAGATATGTCCTGTTTTGAAATATAATTGGTTGAAGATTGCAAAATTTTCAAGTACTGATGGAGAGGATGTTTCATTTGACAAATATGAAATTGACATTGAAATTAGAGGACCATATCTTTGTGCACCATCAGTAAAAAAGGTTGAAACAATTTTTATTATGTTGGCATGTATCTAATCTATTTGTATTATAAATATCTCGGAGGCATTTTGCTTTATTAACCATTAAATGCCATTTATTAACTGCACGAATCACATACATCGATAGGTCCTCTAGAAATACGTGAAATTGAAAACAGCACCATCATGTGGACAAAGCTGAAAAAAAAAAAAACGTCAGTATTGAAGCCATGTTGGAGGCACCTGAATTTCAAGCTTAGCACCTGGACTGTTTACATACAAAGGCATGCTTGAGTTTCCAACAGTTTTGGTGGTATTATAGTTTGAAGTTTCCAAATATTCTCACAGGCATTGCTTTTGAATAGGTGGGGTGCATTCGAAGGCATAGTTTTCATAGAAATATTCGAGATATTGAGGTATAATTTTGCACACCTTCCCTTGAGATGTGTGTGGCCACATAATCAAAAGCTCAGATTTAGGAAAGACATTCATGTATTTTGGGCGAAATTGCTATGACAAATCATTTTTTGAGTCAGAATAGGCGCCAAAAAAGTCACTCACAAAATGGACCAAATTGAATGACATAGGCTCTGCATAGTCTTTTGTTCATGTGTATTTGTTTTTATTGTGATCTAGTAAAGCACACAGTTCTTTGTAAAATCCATTGTATAACCCTAAAGAACTGCCAGCATCTAATGTCTAGGAAAGAGAAATTAGATGACTTGCTAATAAACACTGAATCTAAATAATGGGGGTAACAACAGAATTATCTGCCATGTAGTGAAATCAGAAGAATCTTGAAAATTTCCACATGTTGGTAAGAACAGATATGTGACAAAACAATATTGAATTTTACATGTCAAGTGATAATGTTCAACAATTAGTGTTGCCACATGTACTCTATTTCCCGGGATTGTCCCGTTTTTTGTGCGTCTGTCCTGGGAAACTGATAATTCTTCCCGGGACGCATATTGTCCCGTTTTTTTTGTGAAAATGTTCTTCTTCACATATTCATTACTTTCACCTCTGAACAAACAGTATATAAATCTACTGTTCTAGGCCTACTGTAGTGTTCCCTGTCACTATTTTAGATTGGCCAAGTCTTGCCGTGGGATGCTGTATAGGCGCACGCTTATGTGATTGGTTATTTGCGGACATGCCAAGACTCTGTGCGAATGGGAGTCTCCTGCCTAATGGAGCGAGTGATCGTGACAGGACAGTCTGTGTAGGACTCACTGGTAGCATTCAATAGTCACGGAAAATTGGAGAATAGGTACCTTTTCAATTTATGAATAGGTGGACTATGACAATTAATAGGCTTACCTCAGATTTGTTATTGTGATCGACCACTTTGGGACTAGAACTAGAATAAGCAAAAAAATATTTCTCTTCCTCAGACTGTAATTCAAACCATGTTCACGAAAAGCATAAAGGTTTGAGTAGGAGTAAGTTTCTTTGTAGTATTGTTATGCATTTTAGCGATCTCCTTGCGCATTTTCCGACAGTTGTGAAACAACACAGAACGTCCTAAAAATATTCCTCTGCGCATAAAATCGCTTAAACCTGTTAGGTCTAAGTTTAAGTGCTCAGCCTGATTCAATCATGAACGAAGTGGCCATCTCAGAGATCAGGCTACCTACAAGGGAATAGTTGACTGCAGCTTGAAACAGTGCAGAGAAAGCCATTGCGCAAGCATCGTAGGGCCCGAGCACCGAGGTAGGCGACATATGAGTTGGCCTGATTTTCTTCTTCTTCTTCTTCTTTTTTAATTAATCTTTTCATTAGCCTATTCATAGATTTTCTATGCATTAATTAAACTTTACAGCACAGTCATGCAAAGGCCATAATTGTAGCCTTGTTTTGTATTTTACAATTGCTAACACTTTTACCATGAATGTTGTCACTGTTGTCCATGTCACTGCTGTCCTTTGACTAACCCTTTTTTTGTAATGGGTGTCGCTACTACCATTAGACTAGACTAGGCCTACTATATTTGACAGTAGCTTAGTCCTCGGTCTATTCTGACATACTGGTGTTAGGCCTAGTCACTGCTGTCCTTTGACTAACCCCTTTTTTTTGTAATGGGTGTCGCTACTGCCATTAGACTAGACTAGGCCTACTATATTTGACAGTATAGCACTCGGTCTATTCTGACATACTGGTGTCCTCAGAAGTGATCTGAGCCTGATGTATTGTTCAAAAAAACTTCTTAGCGTGCAGTCTTTGTGTAGCGGCCATATGCCTTGATTGCTCTGTATGCGAGTCTGTGTTGGGTTTTGGTATCCACCCGCGGTGTGTGGGTCACGTGAGCGCAGGGTGTGGGAACTAATTGGTCAATATAGGCACCTGGGCATGGGTAGTGCAGTAGTGGATAGGGGCTCAGTAGGGAGAGCACACTTTTCGTTGACCGTATCAATTTTGTATTTTTGTTTATGTTCTCGTCATACTGTCCCACTGGCACCGCACTCGCACTGCACGGGTATTTTGGACTACAGTTTTACTATGACCTTTGGATGATTTTAAACTTTGCTAATAAACGAAAGAACAACGAACAAGATTGTTTGTGCGTCAGCGTCGCTCCCTCTCTGTGCTCCTCGGTGGCCTTGATAGTAGCCACCGCAACAATTGTCAACGAAAACGTGCAACTAGGTTAGTAGCCTAACAAGTATCGCCTCTCGAACGTTTTGTGGAGATTAAGCCGACGTGCGGCTGAAGAAGGATATTGGGTTTGATGTCTAACGTTGTCGGAAACGGGAACAAGTTTGGATATATGGACAAAGAACTTCAAGTCTAAAGGATTACAGCAAAGCGAACTCCAGACCGGTAGGCCTGTAAAAACCACTTTATTCAAGCTGTGCATTGGCTAACGTTGTTCTGCTGATTCGTGGTAGGCTACAGCCTGCCTGAGAGGTAACGTTACGTGGATGTGTCGAATGTTTATTCGAACGTAAAGTGATTGAGCTGAACTTGTGGCTGCTAAACTGCAAACAAATGAACTGTTGACCAACGGCAATATGAGTGAAAAGGGTGATTCCAGCGAAAATGTTTCTGATGCAGTGCTTGCTAAACGTGAAATAAAACCCACCGAAAAGGCATTAGCATTACAAATTGAAAAGCTTCAAAAGGATCGCAAAAAACATGTAAATAAAATCAAGGAGTTGATTCCAGCAATCAAAGATCTTATGAAACTAAATGAAAATGCACCACAGGTGAAAACTAAGTTGTCAACTCTAACACAACTATATAATTCTGCCGTTGAGTTTCACGATTCATTAATTCCTTTATTGCCTGATGATGAGAAAACAACTCAAAATGAATGGTTCTCAAGCATAAAAAGTTACACCAGCGCATTTAAAGATGACGTGGAGACGTGGTTAAATGAACGTGAAAAGACTCATGATTCTGTTGAAACGTTGCCTACTTTGGCAAATGACGGTGTCGCAAGTGTGCTTCAAATGAGTAGGCCAAATGCATCTCAGGAAAATGATGTTGGTCAGGTGAAAATGAATTCTAATTCTGTTGAAACAACGTCCGCCTCTGCTACAAATTACTGTGTTACAAGTGTGCTTCAAATAAGCAATGCATCTCAGAAAAATGATGTTGGCCAGACGCAAATGAATTTCAGTCCTGTTGAAACAATGTCTGCCTCTGCTACAAATGACTGTGTTATAAGTGCACCTCAAACGAGCAATACATCTCAGAAAAATGATGTTGGTCAGGCGCAAATGAATTTTAATCCTGTTGAAACAATGTCTGCCTCTGCTATCAATGACTGTGTTACAAGTGCGCCTGAACTGAGCAATGCTTTTCAGGAAAATGATGTTGGCCAGGTAGGGCTACAAATGATTCAAAATCCAGTTGAAATGACGTCCAATCATGTTACAAATCACTGTGCTGTAATCAATATGCCTGAAATAAGCAATGTGTCTCAGGGAAATGGTGTTTGTCAGGCGCAAGCATACCACAACATGGGCCTACATAATCCTATAGATCTAATGTTACAGGACGACGTGCGATCAGATGACAGCATATCAAATGTGCCAAGTAACCGCTCTGTACACAGTTCTCAAAGGAGTTCTATATCAAGCACCTCTTCTGCCCGTATAAGAGCTGAAGCTGACCTGGCGGCGTTGATGGCACGGCAAAAGATGATACAGGCAAAACATGCGCTTGAAGAGGAAGAAGAACAGTTAAGGAGACGGAAAGAGAGGCTGCACATATGGCTAAAGTAAGTGTGCTCCAATCTGCTAGTTTGGCCAGTGCTACAACTAGGAGCACTTCTAAACGGTTAAAACCTAAGGATTCATATGTGAAACAAACTCAAGCAAACCCATTGAATGCAAACGCGGCCCCATTCATCCCTTGGACATCCGAGCCACCAAAGGTAGTCAAGCAGGCCACAAACAGGAGTGGCGACCCAGCCACAAGGCCCAAAAGCAAAATAGCCAACCAAGACTCTAGAGTTCAGTTCTCTTCCTCAGACCACCACAAGTCGCAGCCTAATCTTTGTATTGGCCCACATGATCAGTCACAGAGCATGAAGCAACGTTCATGCAATGCTGAAAGTCTGCTGGCCAACACTAGTCAAAGTACAGTTTTTGATCTCGTGAATAAGCAAAATGTAATAACCACCTTACTGATGCAACAACAGCGAGCGTCCTCTTTGCCAAAGAGAGAAATTCAAGTTTTTGAAGGCGACCCATTGCAGTATCATTCCTTTATGAGGGCCTTTGAGAATGGAATTGAAAGCAAGTCGGATAGCTACAGTGACTGTCTATATTTTCTTGAACAGTTTACTAGAGGGCGCCCAAGAGAACTGGTAAGAAGTTGTCTGTACGCCAATCCCGAGAGAGGATATGCTCAAGCAAAAGGGCTATTGCAAGAACACTTTGGCAATGAGCAGTCTATTTCAGCTGCTTATATGGAAAAGGCTCTACAATGGTCTCCAATTAAGACAGAGGATGTTAAGGCACTGCAAGATTACAGTCTCTTCCTCCAAGGTTGCTGTAATATGATGAACGATGTACAATACATGTTTGAATTGGATATGCCATCCAACATGCTCGCCATCATAAAAAAGCTGCCTTATAAACTAAGAGATCGCTGGAGAACAGTGGCCTGTGAGATACAGGAAAGACGCTGCCAAAGGGCTGTTTTTAGTGACCTCGTTCATTTTCTTGAAAGACAAGCAAAAATTGTAAATGATCCGGTCTTTGGAAAGATTCAAGATTCCTCACCAACGTCCAGTAACGGGCCAAACCAAATCTACTCTGCCCCCCGGGCTCGATTACCTCACTCACGTCAGATGTAGCGCTACGCGCGTTCATCTGATATTCAGCGATAGATGAGATATTTCAGGAGCCAGAAATCCTTGAATCTAACTGGGCAAACGGCTTGTCCATCAATTTAATTGACGTACACTGCAGCCAACCACATCGAAACCAACCGATGACGCTGGTTAAATTTGTTGGATTGGTTGGATTCAAAACAGTTGCTTATTCGCAACGTCACACCCTCTACAGCAGCTAGCGGCCCTGATTGGTCCGGTTAGAGAATAATGGCTTGAAATCTCTCTGATGGGCTTCAACATCAGATCGTTGCGCGGAAGTGCCTTACGAAAGTTACGTAGCGCATGATCTGACGTGAGTGAGGTAACGGGCTCGACCCAAGAGAAGTAGCTTTGCGACGACTATCAATACTGTTGGAACAAGGGAAAGGATTCCAGATAATGACCCACCTGTGAAGGTCTGTCTGTTTTGCGGAAGTGGACACAAGTTGGATGTGTGCCCCCAACTGAATAAAAGGTCTCACGGAGAAAAGATCGCCTTCTTAAAGGAAAAGGGTGTTTGTTTTGCTTGCCTGTGTGCAGGTCACATAAGTAAGGATTGTAGGAGGCGTCTGTCCTGTGATGCATGTAGTTCAAGGCATCCTACAATACTTCACATACAATCAAAGGAAAGGCAAAATGAATCCGAGACTGAGGCATTATGTGCTGCAGTGAGCAAAACTTTTGTGTCCAGTGGTTTGACTGGGGCTGGTGAAAGTGAATGTAAACTTCCCATAGTGCCGGTGCAAATTAAATCCAACAAAAGTGATAAAATCCTGACAACTTATGCCTTTTTAGATCAAGGCAGCACGGCCGTTTTCTGCACTGTCAACTTGATGAATAAACTCGACCTCTCAGGGAAGAAGAGACATATCCTGTTACGAGCAATGGGCCAAGAGAAGGTCATTGACAGTTATGTTGTCACCGGGCTAGAGGTGGCTGGTCTGGATAGTGATGTGTTTTGCCAATTACCTTGCACTTTCACACAGCAAAAAATGCCTGTTAAAGGGGTGGTAGAATTCAAAACCGCATTTACCTAGTCATTGTTGAATATAGGCGCCTTGACGCATCTCTGGCATGTCACCGTAACCTCAGCTGTATCATCGCCCTCCCCTGTATGCAAATTTTCGAATTAGTTTTTGCTGTGGCAAAACGGGCCAATCTGAACAAGGCTGCGATAATACGTAACAGGAGCTCTGACCCTCTTGGATCCACCCACTGACCACCAACTAAATTTGCATAACCCAACCCCTTTCTGGGGGTAGGCATATAAATAAGGCCAGAAGCGATAGCCAGCTAGCTTGAGAAAACGGCTAACGACTACGTTTGATAAGAGAAATATAGTTATAAGGATGTCTGAGCACGCATGCAACGTTCTAGGATGTAATGGCAATGTGAGGACTTTGCACAGGTTTCCACAAGAAGCGAGTTGTCGGTGACAGTGGTTGATTTTCATCTATAAAAACAGTTCAATCCGAGGTTGGCTATTTACTCATTTCACTCCGAACTCCATTTCAAACCATGGACAGTATCATCAAGCCGGCTTTACACAACGACAGTCAACAGATGAGCTGTACCGACGACTTTACCAACACAACCATCAACCGTAAGTAATTTAGTCTTCCTCTTATCTACTTATCTAAGCGAGTAGTTTGTGTCGTTAGCATGTTAGCTGTGTTTGTATGCTAACGTTAGCTACCTGTATATGGCATGGTTTTAGATATTTTTTGTGTGTGAATACCTAGCACGAATTGGTAGTTTACTGACATTTACCCTTCTGTGAACTGTTGATCTAAATGGGCACATATGTTTGCGTAAACCTTATAACGTTGCAGAATGAGAACTTGCTCTGGCCCGGACAGAATGTAACATTTGCTAACATCTACACGATTGGTATCGCGCTATTGTGGTGCTTGCTATAGCCTTTTTAATCGGATTGAATTGGGGTGTGTGTGTGTGTGTGTGTGGTTTTTTTGTTATATACATTTAGGAGTGCATCACAGCTACTGCCAGGCTCAGTGGAAGCTTCCTGTCAAACAGACGCCCCTAAACGTGTGTCTACGCAGCTCTCCTCAAGAACACTGACATCTCACCCTCGGAGTAAAGGTAAACTTGATCTTTGGCATTACAGGTTTGAACTCTGTCCCAAGTAGCCTTGCCGTGAATCCTGCTTGTGAAGTTACAAAAAAATGCCTATTAGCTCGTAGGCTTGCTGCATAGCTGTAAATATTTTTTTTTGTTTTGGAAATGTGTGTGAAATGTAGGCTACTATGAGCCTAAACCTGTGACTGATGGTAAGATTGCCTCTCTTGTAAGATATTGCTTGACACAGGGTATTCAACAGAGTCAACACTTTCAAAGAATATTATAATTATCTTTTAGGCATACAGGCAACAGCGACAAACCAGAGTGTAGATTTTGGCACCACAGTCTCTGACTTTTACATCTACACCAGTGAAATCTCGCACACTATGATGTGTGGCACATGGCAAAAGGTGTTATAGTTTTTGCATGTAAAGATCTGGAATATGTTTACCATGTTTGTTACCTCCAATAACTATTGTCTTTTGCCATTATCTAGGGTTGACTAAGAAGCTGGATCGATTTTTGTAAAGAGACTGAAGTGGAATAGAAGCATCGTCAACCCTTTACTGGTGTGCTGTTGGTTGTTCTTCTGGGGCTGAGAAGTTTAGGTATCAGAAGACCCCAACAAGTGGTTGAAACCAGGTCAGTATCCTAAACCACAATATTTACTGGATAAGCATGGTGTGAGTTGTACATATTGACTGTACTGCATATATGTAATAACAAATCCTCTTCTAATTCACTCCTCTTAGGGAATCCTGCAATGAACTGATTGGAGCGGGTCTTTACAACCAAGAAGCTTGCAGCGGACTCCTATCAGTTGTGGAAAAACTAACTCCTCATTACCGAACGTCTGCCCTGTAGCAGTGTTATTTTGCGCTTTGCTCCTGAAAACATCGTTTTCCCCTTCATTGGAATGCTTTGCTGGTATGTACATACCCTAACTACTTCCTGAACATGTTACTTTCCTCTGAAGAGATTTTTGTAACACTAATAGCATGACTAAGTTTGACCCAAAATGTGCTTGTCATTTGCAGCATTATCACTGTGTGCCCATTGTTTGAAAGTCTTTCTCTCCTCCTCCTCCTCCCCCCCCCGGGCTACTAACTGAACTAGAAAATCTTCGTGACACTTACCACTCAAACCTCAATCTCGCTGGCGAACTGATTCCTCTTCAACATCTGAAGTTTCTGTCGATTCAGGTTCAAACATGTAAGGTTGTGCGAATCGTCTCAGATCCTTTCTTGTCGATATCGAAAGTTATTGCTGCTGTTTCACGGAGTTTTCAGCTGTGTCCAGCTCTCAGCGTCATGGGGGGAGCTGGCCAATCAGCGAGCAGCTATTTGCATATTCATGAATTCGCCGAGTGGGCGGGGAAAACAAGTCATTTCAGTGCAGCCCTAATGCATAGGGTTCTTGTAAATCACTTTGCATGGCTCCTAGGTCATTTTCAGCCCCCGAAAAAAATTATGTGGTATAAAATGGGTCAAGGAACAGTTTTCAATAGTCAGAAAAACGTGTTCTAGGCCCCCTTTAATAGAAATAACATCCCACGTCAGACTGATCTTGAAAGATGGCCTCACTTGAGGCATGTCACTTTGCCACAAATCAACGCTGAAGTTGAACTGTTGATAGGCACTAATGTGCCGCGGGCTCTGGAACCCCTAGAAGTGATTCGCAGCATTGATGACGGACCCTACGCCATCAAGACCATTCTGGGATGGACCGTCAATGGACCACTTGGAGGAGATGGCGATGATCTCGACATAGCAACGGTTAACCGAATCTCTGTTGTGAATCTCGATGCACTTTGGCAGCAGCAGTTTAAGACTGACTTTCCAGAGTGTAGCCATGATGAACAGCAAGGCATGTCAAGAGAAGATCAAAAATTTATGAAGCTTGTAAAAGACTCTGCTAAGCTGGTAAATGGTCATTATCAGATTGCTTTGCCCTTGAGAGACAGTCAAGTAAACATGCCAAACAACAGGAAGATCGCAGAGCAGCGTGCTGTAAGCCTACAAAGGAGATTCAAGAAAGATGTGTCTTTTCAGAAACAGTATACAGACTTTATGAATGACATTGTCTTAAAGGGATATGCAGAACAAGTACCTAAAGAAGAGCTGACTCGTGACGATGCTAGACTGTGGTATATCCCTCACCATGGTGTTTACCACCCTCGAAAAGGAACTATTCGTGTGGTGTTTGACTGTGGGGCAACTTTTCAGTCAATATGTCTTAATGCCCAGCTCTTGCAGGGACCGGATCTCACAAGTTCGCTGGTCGGTGTGATGACCAGATTCAGGAGAGAACCAGTAGTGATCATGGCAGACATAGAATCCATGTTTCATCAAGTGAAGGTACCAGCTGAGGATGCTGACCTACTAAGGCTATGTTCAGACTGCACTCCAAATCTGATTCTTAGCATATCTGATCAACATCAGATCTCTCTATCGACCGCGTTCACATTGCTTGTCATATCGGATCTCCATGTCCGCTAATCACCTGGCATATCCACGTGGGTTACTATGGTACCCTAACGCATCATGCCCACAAATAATAAATAAAACCGCGGAGGGTAGAATGTTGGTTGTTTCTCTCTCAGATGGTTAAGTGGGGCCGTAGCACACAGCTACAAGTAACAAGGAAGTATCAGAGATGGAAGAATAAAGTTACTCATCTTTATTTCAGTGCATCAATGCAGTCCAGCACAGCTGTTAGTTGCCTTTCTGATGCGTGGTTGAAAACTTTCACTGACGTTGCTTTCCACACGCGAGGTAAACTCCAACTTGCGGCAAATCCATAACGCGTACTGACACGTTGTTATAGCAAACGACACTGTTTTTTAAAAGGAGAATTAACATTGATCTCTCACTTCCGTCCATCTGCATTCCACGTGTTGATGTTTGTGTCACGTGACAAATGACGCAAGTGACACGGTGAAATCTTATCCCATGTGGAAAAGCTGTTCAGATCGCAGCATATCCGATATGAATCGCAATTGACACCACATGGGTATGTAGGGCGTAACAGATTCGGAAAAATCGGAATTCATGTGGTTTTCTGCTGTTCAGACCACCCGAAATCAATTCTAGATACAATCTGGATATGAAAAAATCGGATTTGGGATGCCAATCTGAACGAGGCCTAAGGTTCCTCTGGTGGCCGAAAGGTGATCTGACTCGTGAATTGGTCGACTTCAGAATGAACGTACATCTCTTCGGCGCAACTTCATCACCAAGTTGTGCAAACTTTGCTTTGAGGAAATGTGCAGAAGATAACGCACATCAGTTCCCGCAAGATACAATCGACAAAGTTTTACATTCCTTTTATGTCGACGACTGCCTAGTGGCCACAGCCAATGAAAAGGACGCCTTGAGGTTGTTTCACGATTTGGTGTCTTTGTGTTCTAAAGGTGGTTTCAAGTTGACTAAATGGATGAGCAATCAACGTGCCGTCATGGATGCAATACCAGAGGAGCAGAGGGCTAAGGATATGAAAAACTTGGATTTAGATCGTGATATACTTCCTGTGGAGAGAGTGTTGGGGGTACAGTGGTGTGTACAATCAGACACCTTCAAGTTTAAGATCACAGTGCAAGAGAGGCCTCCAACAAGAAGGGGCATCCTCTCCATTGTAAGTTCAATTTACGATCCTTTAGGAATCCTGAGTCCTGTTGTCCTTACTGCTAAGATCATTCTGCAGCAGCTGTGTAAGAAGGGGCTTGGCTGGGACAGTCCTATACATCATCAGCTGCGCTGGAATGGACACAGTGGATCAAGGAACTTAGCCATTTAGAACAGTTTTACGTTACAAGATGCTTGAAACCACCAGACTTTGGAGAAGTAATTACAGCACAGTTACATCATTTTACAGATGCAAGTGAAGATGGTTATGGTGTTGTAACCTACCTGCTCTTGCAGAACGCACATTCACAGCTGCATAGTTCTTTCATCATGGGAAAGTCCAGGGTAGCCCCCTTGAAATCCATCACTATACCATGTATGGAGCTCACAGCTGCTACAATGGCAAGTCGAATGGATACGTTCTGGAAGAAGGAGTTGCATATGCAGCTTCAACCATCCGTGTTCTGGACTGATAGCACATCGGTATTGAAGTATATCAAGAACGAAACATCAAGATTTCGTACCTTTGTCGCTAATAGGGTCTCTGAAATTCTGAAAGTATCACAAGTATCTCAGTGGAGGTATGTTAACACCACCATCAATCCAGCTGACCTGGCCTCTAGAGGATCACGAGCAGATGTGTTCTTGAAGAATAAGATCTGGCTGACAGGACCGGAATATCTGCTGCAACCAGAACAGGATTGGCCTGTGAATCCTGACACAATCAAGCTCTTGCCAGACGATCCAGAGGTGAAGGTCAGTGTTGTGGTAAATGCTGTACATGGCTCAGAGGCATCAGACCCTACCACCAGTTTTATCAGTCATTTTTCCTCTTGGATGCGGTTGAGGAAATCTGTGGTCTGGATGTTGAGGTTGAAGAATATGCTGCGTTCCCTGTGTAAAAACAAGCAGATGGGCTTGAAGGAGCAACAGGTGCCCTCTGGTTCAGATCACAAGGCAGAGTTCAGAGGTCTGCTAACAGTAGATGAAGTGAAGACTGCAGAAATGGCGATCATCAAGTTTTACCAAAGAACACAGTTTTCTGATGAATTTAATAGCCTGCAGAATGGCGGAAGCGTCAGTAAGAACAGTTCTCTATATAAGCTTTGCCCTGTCGTGATGGACGATGTTTTGAGAGTGGGTGGCCGACTAAGTAGGGCAAATATGCCTGAAGATGCCAAGCACCCCATTATATTAGCCAAAGACTTTCACATCTCTGACCTTCTCCTCAGGTACATTCACCAAGAAGTGGGCCATGGTGGACGCAACTATATGCTGTCAAGACTGCGTCAAAGGTACTGGATCACCGGTGCTACTACAGCTATACGACGGATCCTGTCCAGGTGCATCATCTGTCGTAGGCTTCAAGCAGCTCCTGGGTGTCAGCAGATGGCAGATTTGCCCGAGGACCGTGTCTGCTCAGAGGAAGCTTCTTTCTCACGGGTTGGAGTTGATTACTTTGGACCCTTTGAGGTTAAAAGCAGGCGGAGCATCGTGAAAAGATACAGGTCAATATTTACTTGTCTGTCAATACGAGCTGTACATATTGAAGTTGCCTCTTCATTGGACACCGATTCTTTTATCAATGCACTGCGACGTTTCATAGCCAGACGTGGTCAAGTTCTTGAAATCCGCTCGGACTTCAACGTTTAACGTTAAATCCTCCATCGTGGTCGATTTGATCATCTAGCTCTCATACAGTAATTTGGATTAAAGCTGGAAACTGCAGGGGACTGTTGCGACGCATATATTGCCTAACCTCCGTCTGTGACAAGCAGCTACGATACAAATCTACAAGAGGAGTTTATCCCCAGATTGTTAGAGGCATAAAAAAGAGATAAGATAAATCTTTAGAGGCATCTAACGTCTTCCCCACATTTACACTTATTATAACGGTTCTGAAGTCTTAATTGTGGGCCTGTAGGCCTTCTCTAGCTAGCCTGACATAGCCCGACCATAATACTGCTGTTCATCCGTATTCATGGTCTGGAGGTTCTTTAACCTGACGCGATTATACTGCGGAGGGGAGGGCATTCACTCCTGGTTTGAAACGATTGGAAAGCTCGTCTAATCAGCTTCGCTTATTGGCCGGTAGACTCTCTACCGATGTAAACACGCCCCAGAGGACCGTTCCCAGACCATGGATACGGATGAACATTCGTATTATGGGCGGGCTATGTCAGGCTATTCTCTAGCTGGGCCATTGCCTGCCTACGCATTGCTAGACTTGTAGTCAAGACCGCTTAGACCAAGACCAAGACAATACCAAGACCAAAGGCTAACGAGACCGAGACAAGACCAAGACCAGAGGTTAACAAGACCGAGACGAGACCAAGACATATTGAGGCCGAGACCGAGACCGAGACCAAGACTGGAAAAAAAGTAGACTAGGCTATATTGGAAGTTATAACTTGATTTGAAAAACAACCTTGGTTAACATTCAACCCACATTAGAGAGTATTATTTCAACTGGTGTCAACAATATGGATAGGGATAGCGGCAACGTGGGCAGGAAATAAAAACTTATATTTTTTGATAGCTGTTGAACCAATTATTTAAAAAAAATATCCTGCTTTTACCAGCACAAACTGCCTACTGAATGCATGGTGACAAAAATGAGTGTCAGGCCTACTCTATCGCAATATTAGGCTAATTAAATACCAGCAGGGGGATATCACCTAGTCACACACTATGATGAGTTGAGGTCTACCAGCGAGATGTCCCCACTCCAGACATTTTAACCAGTAGAAAATCATTTCTGGGTAGCTAGGAGAATGACAAAGTCAACTCCATTACATTCAGTTCTATTCTATGTTGGCCTTGCTTCTACTGGTAAGAGTAAGTCTTTAAGAGCGGGTTTGTCAAGCCAGGTGGCACATTAGAAATGTTTGGATATTTTTATTCTATTTTATTTTGTGCATTTTAGATAGCTAGCTCCTTTTAACTTTTAAAGCATTTAAACCAACTGCTACCATATTGAGATTAATGTGGCACAATAGGCCAACTTGATGGGTGCATTCTACTTTTTATTTTGTACTTCCTTTAGTATTAGATGTAACACAACATGCAGTGTGCCAATGGTAATTAAAAATAAGAAATAGTTCCACACAATGGGTAAGACAGCACTATGCAGCCTTCACAAAAATAAATACTGACTTATACAGTTTAAATTTGTACTTTTACAATAGGCTAGTTTGAACAAAAGATGCATTTCATTCATATCTGCCCATAATTACCTACTTTGGTTGTGAGATGACAATGGGGCTGGTGTTCCAACGTTTTGGGCAGCCTGCACCTTTACTGCTTGACGATTCTCATCACTACATGCGGTGACTGAGTTATGCAAAAGTAATGCAAAACCCGGAGCGGATTATTAGCGGTATATATTCGCTATTACAACAAGTGGAATGGATTCTTTTGGGATGCAATAGAGATAACTTTGAGAATACATCAATGGCGTTCATTTATTTATCGCCCGATAAGAGTCACTCGCAAGAGATTTGACGTCATTCACATGCATCCATGAACCACTAAATAAGGGAGTTTTTAGAATGTCTGGGTCTCGGTAGCCTATATTAAATTTACCAAAATGAAAGATGAAAGATTTAATTCCAATAAATACAATAGAGATCAAGTTAACTAGCATGACATCTCACTCAGTCATCAGAACGCATGCCTATGCATACACGAACATTCCATAATTAAATTTTGCGAATGGAAAGTAGACTTTTAAGGAGAGTAATTTAGAGCTGCATGTAAGAAGATGTGCTCGGCTCTCTCTGTCACTAAGACCGGCCCATAAATGCATTTGAGAACCTTGCTCTGCTGCAGTAAGGGGCGTCTTTTGCGCTCACTCACTTTCGTTTTGGTGCGTCTCATTGTTTAGGCTAAATCATTTAAATCGGCAACTCGATATCGTTAAAACATATTTATTGCATTTATTTATCTTGTCTTGGTCTTGGTCTTGCAAGACACCAAGACAAGACCAAGGGATCCGAGACCAAGACAAGACCAAGACAATACACTGTCAAGACCAAGACGAGACCGAGACCACATAAAATTGGTCTCGAGACCGGTCTCGAGACCAAGACCGGTCTCGAGACATACAACTCTACGTATTGCCACTCAATTCGAGTCTCCCTTCACTAGGCCTACTCCAGCGTAGACCGAGGGGCTGGTTATGATCAGGCTACTATAGGCCTGAGTGGTGCCAGAATAATGTCTGCCTGTCAGAGTAGTCTAAACCGTTTGCACTTTTAATTCTTCATTTTCATTTTTACTGTGATTACGAAATAGCCGAGAGAGGGCAACCTAAAAGGGCTTTTGGCATAATGTTTGCTACATTTGAGCTTTGATCAGGCTTCTCAAGATGAGGGGGGATGCGGGGTGATGACACGACACCTCCGATCTGAAATAAAAATTGTCAAATTATGCCCCCTCTTAAACGGCCCTCCACCCTTGTCACAAGAAATGTGGAAATTACATGTAACATCAGAAATAGGCTTATGCCATTTCAATAGAGGCTTTGCATTTATATACATTATGCGCTATTTAAACATTTGAGGCTTTGCATTTATTTATGCGCTCCATGTAAACAAGGTTTACTGAAAAACAAGTTATCGGAAACTCCAGGCATAGCTTACATGATAGGTTGTATTTTCACATGGAATTGGAGAATATCACAGAGAGCTTTCATATTAATTATCTCTTCAGGCAGTTTTGCACATGAAAGTGACATCAACAGATACATTATATTTGTGTGTGTGTGTGTGTGTTTGTAGACACAGATAATTGTAGATAGAGAGTTTGTGTGTGTGTGTGTGTGTTTTTGTGGAGCAGTTTGGTATGGATAATTTCAGACATAGATTTACTATTGAGTGACCGTTGATGACCGTTTTTACCATGTCAATGTCAGTAAAATCTTCTCATAATTATTATTTATTTGTTTTTTAAGTTAATTTTCACCTGAAATCTCTCTTGATCAGCAGACCAGACTGACACAGAACACACACTAAATTTATGGCACACCATGTTTGCCTGCACAC
This sequence comes from Sardinella longiceps, assembly GCA_027497455.2. Taxonomy (NCBI): domain Eukaryota; kingdom Metazoa; phylum Chordata; class Actinopteri; order Clupeiformes; family Clupeidae; genus Sardinella; species Sardinella longiceps. The sequence continues at coordinate 32,458,790 of JAODXP020000021.1, read as the reverse complement.
ACAATTTCTGCCGTTGTCTATAGATATCTCTATCATCTGTCAGGTCATGACAGCAATAATGTGGCCAAGATATTTGATAGAGGGCAGGGAAGGGTGATTGTTTATCTTCTTTGCTCCTTATGATCATTATCTCACTCTTACCAGCATTATATATTATGTCACACTCTTCTCTGTTTGCGTGTGTGTCTTTGTGTGTATGCATGACATGATCATAGAGTTGTTCTCCTGATGCAAGATCTGTTCTTCTCTAGGATGGAGGGTTCTAGTTCAACCAAGAGGCCCCCCTCCCCTACACCCACCCATGTGTCCATGAAGAGTGATCAGTCCAGGGGTGGATTAATTTACTTTGCAGGAGGAGACTCTTCTACAGGACAGTAAGATCAGGGGTTGTGCCCCTCATGCTACATAATGTGGGTCATTTTTGAAGGTATGAGAGTGTGTGTGTCTGTGTGTGTGTGTGTGTGTGTGTGTGTGTGTGTGTGTGTGTGTGTTTGTGTGTGTGTGTGTGTGTGTGTGTGTGTATGTGCAGTGATGGAGGTTTTTCATCTGTGTGTGCATGAGAGCAATGATTAACCTATTTTACTTGATATGAATGTTTTTTTGTCTTTCAGTGTGTGTGTGTGTGTGTGTGTGTGTGTGTGTGTATGTGCAGTGATGGAGGTTTTGCGTCTGTCTCTGTGTGTTTTTTTTTGTTTGTTTGTCATTTGTGTGTATTGAAATGTATTGGGCTAGCAAGGAGACAGTAAATTACTAAATATTCTACAATCATTTTGAATTCACATACAGTGTGTCTATTCAGACTTTTCTTATTTCACAGCTTACCATTTGTTTGTGTGCAGTTTATATAAAAACAAACGATTTTTTGTATCCTCTCCTACAATTATTCATTACAAGGCATTTGATTGTTGGCTCTTGTAAGTGGGGCTACTGATGGGCCATTTATGGTGCATGGTTGTCTTGTGCAATTTTAAAATCTACTGGTCAGCCACAGTGGCAAGTAGACAGAAAAGTTCATTTCCATCCTTGGTGTGTGTTAATGGCTGCTGTATCATGTAGACCAAAGAAGAGGAAGAAGAGGTCCCACTTCCCTACTCCCAGCTATGTGTGTGTGTGTGTGTGTGTGTGTGTGTGTGTGTGTGTGTGTGTGTGTGTGTGTGTGTGTGTGTGTGTGTGTGTGTGTGTGTGTGTTTGTGTGTGTTTGTGTGTGTGTGAGAGAGAGTGAATTACACAGCAAATGTTTTTGTATGTCACACATACAGTACAAAGAAAGAAGAGGTCCCAGTCCCCTACTCCCAGCTGTGTGTCCATGAAGAGTGATGATTCCAAGGGCTGGCCCATCAACTTTAAAGGAGGAGAGTCTTCCACTGGACAGTAAGATAATGATTCCAGTCCCTCTCTCTCTCTCTCTCTCTCTCTCTCTCTCCCTATTGCACACTCTCAATCTCTCCATCTCAATTTGTGTGTGTGTGTGTGTGTGTGTGTGTGTGTGTGTGTGTGTGTGTGTGTGTGTGTGTGTGTGTGAATTACACAGCAAATGTTTTTTGTATGTCACACATACAGAAGAAAGAAGAAGAGGTCCCAGTCCCCTACTCCCAGCTGTGTGTCCATGAAGAGTGATGTTTCCAAGGACTGGCCCATCAACTTTAAAGGAGGAGAGTCTTCCACTGGACAGTAAGATGATGACTCTGGTCTCCTCTCTCTCTCTCTCTCTCTCATCCTCTTTCTCTCTTTATCTCCCTCTCGCACACTCTCAGGGCCCTATCATGCATATGGCACATGGTATCCTCGCGACTGGCACATGCTGTCGTTGCTATTCTGTGCGAGCATATTGTCCACCAGTGACCAGGTTTTCATTCGTCAGTCACGCATTCCTGAAATGCTATTTTGTGACTATTTTTGCACAACACAATAGGAAATGCAGTCCTCGTTCCAGCATAACAACGAAGGCCACAACATTAATTATTACAATCGGATTATCAATCAATTATTAAGTCATGGAAGATGTGGTTAACGTGTGGTTGAATGGAGAATCAAGTTTACTTTCGGTTTTGAATGACAATTCCAAAATATCTATTCAGGACAGGGAGAGAGAGAGAGTCTGTGTGTGTGTGTTTGTGTGTGTGTGTGTGTGTGTGTGTGTGTGTGTGTGTGAAATGTGTGAGGTGTGTGTGTGGGTTAGTTAGAGAACTAAGGTTTAAAATGATCATCTGGTCTGAAAGGCCACTGATTATTATGCAGTGTGTGTGATCTAGTCACCCCCACAGGAGAATGTTTTATTTGTCAGTTTTCATTTTTTTAATCTTTTCTGTCATGTGTGTTTGTTTTCACACACAGATATCAGCAGATCCACAAATCCCACCTGCTGAAGAAGTTCCAGTGTCTGGTTGAGGGAATCCCACAGCAGGGAGACACCAGACTCCTCCATGAGATCTACACAGAGCTCTACATCACAGAGGGGAAAGGGGGAGGATGGGTCAATGATGAACATGAGGTCAGACAGATAGAGAGAGCATCCTGGAGAAAAGCAGCACAAGGCAGACCAATCAAATGCAGTGACATGTTTAAACCCTTATATGGACAAGACAAACCCATCAGAATAGTGCTGACAAAGGGAGTAGCTGGCATTGGAAAAACAGTCTCTGTGCAGAAGTTCATTGTGGACTGGGCTGAAGGAAAAGCCAATCAGGATGTCTACTTCATATTTCCTCTTCCTTTCCGGGAGCTGAACCTGATGAAGGAAAAGAAGCTCAGTCTATTTAATCTTGTTCAGCACTCTTTCCCAGAAATCAAAGACTCAAGTCCTCTTAACAGTTTAGAACACAAAGTAATGATAATCTTCGATGGCCTGGATGAGTGTCGTCTTTCTGTAAATTTTAATTGTAACCCAGAGTGTTATGATGTGACAGAGCCGGTCTCAGTGGAATTGCTGCTTACAAACCTAATCAAGGGGAACCTGATTTCCTCTGCTCTCCTCTGGATCACCACCCGACCAGCAGCAGCCAATCAGATCCCTCGTGACTGTGTGAGTCAGGTGACAGAAATAAGGGGATTTAATGACCAACAGAAAGATGAGTAGTTTAGGAAGAGAATCAGTGATGAGAACCTGGCCAGCAGAACCATCACACATTTGAGGTCATCCAGAAGTTTATATATAATGTGTCACATTCCAGTCTTCTGCTGGATTTCAGCCACTGTTGTAGAGAAATCATCAATAGACAAAATAGAAATGCCACGGACTTTGACTCAAATGTACACACGCTTCCTGACCATCCAGACAAGTATTAAAAGTATTAAGTTTACAGGGAAAAAAGAGAAAGATGAAGAGGTGATTTTCAAATTGGGGAAACTGGCTTTCCAACAGCTGGAGAAGGGCAATCTGATCTTCTATGAGGAAGACCTGAGACAGTGTGGCATCGATGTCACAGAGGCAGCCGTGTACTCAGGTGTATGCACGCAAATTTTCAGAGAGGAGTCTGGACTGTCCAAAGGGAAGGTGTTCAGCTTTGTGCATCTGAGCATCCAGGAGTTTCTTGCAGCTTTATATGTGTTCCTCTGCTTCAGCAACAGACAGAGAAACATGCCTGACCCACAGCAAACCTCTCAGCTCTCTGCTCTGTTCAGAGCTGCAAGACTTCATGACCTACACAAGACTGCATTGGACCTGTCCTTACAGAGTAAGAACGGACACCTGGACCTTTTCCTCCGCTTCCTTCTGGGCCTCTCACTGGAGTCCAATCAGACCCTCTTAAGACACCTGCTGCCACAGAGCAGTAGCCAATCACAGAGCTCAGACCAAACAGTCCAGTATGTCAAACAGAAGATCAGAGATGGAATATCAGGCTTTGATCAGTGGAATATTAATGTAGAATCACAGGATTCAGACAGAGGGATCAACCTGTTCTACTGTCTGAATGAGCTGAATCACCATGCTGTAGTGGAGGTCATTGATAGGAGATCAGGAACTCTGTATGTTCACATGCTCTTACCAGGAGAGTGGGAGACTAAGAGATTTGAGTTTAAGATGCCAGAAGAGCAGCTGGCTGAGTTTGACCTGCAGAAGTACATAAAGACACCAGAGAAAGATCAGACTGAACTCCTCAGTCCAGATGAAGTTCTTCAGAAGCTGGTGCCAGTGGTCACAACATCCACATCTGCAAAGTAAGTAACACACTGTGTGTGTGTGTGTGTGTGTGTGTGTGTGTGTGTGTGTGTGTGTGTGTGTGTGTGTGTGTGTGTGTGTGTGTTTGAGAGAGGGAAATAGAGAGAGAGAGGTGAGAGTTGGTAGGGATGTTTGATGTATTGCCATGAAATGAGATGAAAACAAACAAAGGCTTGATGAAACAATGATGTTGTTATAATTGTCTGTCTAGTTAAATGCTTTCATCTAAAAAACAGTGACATGTCTGTCCGTCCAGGGCGGGCACAGGTGCCTCTGTGTGCCTGAGAGGGAGAGGTTAGAGCTTGTTTGATCCTTTAAATAGCAGAGCAGTGTTTTACTTGGAGAGCACAGCTGATGTAGTGGACAGTAAGAGGAGCTTAGGAACTCTGTGTGTAGACATGCTCTTACCAGGAGAGTGGAGGACTAAGAGATTTGAGTTGAATATGTCAAAGGAGCAACTGGCTAAATTTGACCTGCAAAAGTTCATAAAGTCACCAGAGAAAGATCAGACTGAACTTCTCAGTCCAGATGTAGTCATTCAGAAGCTGCTGCCAGTTGTCACAGCATCACATCAGCTGAGTAAGTAGCACACTGTGTGAGTGACACATGTTTATGCGGTGTGTGTGGGTGGCAGGGTTGGCCAGAGTTGACAGGGTTATTTGATCCAGTATTTGATGAGATGAAAACAAACAAAAGCTTGATGAAACAACGATGTTGTTATATTGTCTGTCTATGAACACACAGACAAAAACCAAAATAGCCCAGGTCATCCTAAACACTTTGTGTGTGTGTGTGTGTGTGTGTGTGTGTGTGTGTGTGTGTGTGTGTGTGTGTGTTTAAGACAGAGGCAGGCTTGTTTAATTCAGTGCCTTGAGGTAACATGGAAGCATTCTGAATCAGCAATGGTGGTCTCCAGCACAGCAGTTCAGAGCTCTCAGTGTTTCCCACAGATTAGGTAGCAATTTGTGGTGGTCCACTGTGCTGATGAGAATGGTGACCAGGGGGAGGGGCGTTGCCCAGACGATCAACTTTGGGGTCGCCCCAGGGTGGGTAGATGGCCAGGGGGGAGGGCGTTGCCCGATGGGGCACAAATTTAAGTTGGCAACAGTCTTACTTACTTTATTTACTGACCAAATAAATAAAGTAGGTAAAGTTTAAAGGCTACAATCACAGTGCAATTAGCTTATTATTTCATCAATTAATCAAGTAATGGGATAAAACTTAATTTTGAGGTTTTAAACAGCAATAAAATGCCTGTTAAAATGACCAAGCCTTTGCCTATTATTCTTCATCAAAAAATGTTTTTATCCCACACTGTAAAAAAAGAAAAGTTAGCAGAACTTGAAATTTCAAAGTCAACCGATTTCACTGGTTTTCTCGAGTTAGAGAGCATAACTTTATTTTTCAAGTTGCCAGGACTCATTAAAGTAAGTAAACACTACTTACTTTAACTACACAGTCGTTTCTTCTACCAACTTAAAATTCCTTGTTCTGCCAACTTGAAATTTCAAGTCAAGTGATTGGTCTTTGTACAAAAAAAAGCTGTCCTTACTGATACATCTTCAGGTTGAGAGCACATGGGGATTGAACCATCAACCTTAAAGTTCCAAGTCTGAAGCCCTAACCATTAATCTATGTATAGCTTAATTTCTTCCTAGACAGTAATGCCATATTTTTAATATAATTTTAAAAAGCATACACTACAAAAGAAAAGTTTGCTGAACTTAAAATTCAAAGTTAACCAATTGCACTGCCTTTTTTTAAGTTAGTCCAACTTCAAAGTGCAGAACTTGATATTTCAAGTTGCCAGGACTCATTAAAGTAAGTAAACACTACTAATTGTTTGTTCTACCAACTTAAAAATCCTTGCTCTGCCAACGTAAATATCTTTTTTTTGAGAAACCAGTGATTGCTCTTAGTACCAAAAAATGCTGTCCTTATCAACATATTTTCAAGTAGTGAGCACATAGGGATTGACCCAACAACCTAGTGATTTTAAGTCTGAAGCTCCAACCATTAGTCTATGTTTGGTTTTATCTGTATACCTGCTCTAACCATAAAACCAAGGCTGATAGACTGTGCATTTGGATGTGCATGGCATCCTTTTTAAATGCTTTTAAAAACAACTTTGATAACCATTCATATCAAAGCATTTTCTTTCTTAATTCTATGACACTGAAGAAATGAATTAAATAAGATTAATGTCAAGTTAGTTTTAATGGTCACTTGGAGTCACACTTCCGGGAGCTAAGCTCCCACTGGCTCTAGCGCAAGTCAACACTCTCATGACAGAGGTGTTTCAGAGTTACGTCCGAGAATTATGGGTACCAGTATTTTATTTGTCCATTTTAAATTAAAATATTGTCTTACTGTTCATTTTCAATTCAAATATTGTCTTACTGCTCAGTGCGGTTTCTCAAAAAGTAGGCAAGATTGAAACTGATGCCAAATTTAGGATAAAGTTTAGATTATTGGTTGATTTTCAGGGAAGAGCAAGGGTAACTGAGAAGCCCTTTCTTAAAAGACAAATGATGATTTCAAACTGGAATTCATAATTTTCAGCTGAGCTCAAAATTGATCATTTGATTGCTCCAGCAAAGGTATCACTGAAATGTGGACATGCTCCAGAAAATGTGTGCCTGAAGAAGCAAGTAAACTAATCTTGGTTGGTTAAACCTGAGGTTGCACACTTCCAAGTGGGTCATTCCGTGCCAAATCAACAAATCTCAGACAAAAATTCCGCCTGACCATCTTGGATTTGCTTCAAACTTTATGTGAATGATCTTACCATACACTGTAAAAAAAAATTTGTCAAATTTACGGTAAAGTACCGGCAGCTGGAGTTGCCAGAATTCTCCCGTTAAATAATGGTTAAACATTTATTTCTTTTATGTTAAACAATTGCTGACTATACAGTTAAGTAATGTGCCTATTACAATATTTAGCCGTAAAAAATAAAGTTTTAAAATTTTTAAAAAACACTGTTTTACCTGAAAAACAACATACAAAAATTGCAATTTTTAATTATGAAACTTTTTTTTTTTAAATGCAAAAACTCTGTTTGTTACAGTAGAATACTGAATTAATCCAGGTAATACCGTTTTAAAAATGTCATTAATTGAATGTTTTAATGTGGAAAAAAGTATTCATTTTACCTGAAAAAAGACACAAAAATATTAAATAAATTATCTTTATTTTACATTTCTGAAGTGATCATCAAATCATGTTACAGGGTGTTCTTGTTGTTATTCATAGATATTTTGTTCACATCACATCACCTTAAAACTATTTTAACTGGTTTTGAAATTAGAAGTTAGATAGTTTCAAACTTACAAACTGTAACAGTTTGCAAGTCTGGGGGAACTGGACTGAACTGAACTGAATTGAATTGATTGGTGTCAGTGCGTGCATTTTTCTAGTCTGGCAACCAAAATGCTACCTTTTTCTTAGCTTTAGCTTAGCATTGGCACTGGAATGTCACATATCAACTCTTTGGTAACATTACATATTAGGCTACATTCATTCCAGCACCTATGCTAAGCTAAAATTAGTGTTGTCAGACTAAGAAAACGAAGGCAGTGAGACCATAATGCTTTTACCCACATACAGTATGTAACTCCAGATAAGACTAAATAACCCTATTTCATAAAAAGGTGGAATATTCCTTTAAGTAATATCATGACATCTCCAAATCATAGATTGAAAACCTACACCAAACTCCACATCAGCATGAGAGGGAGTACTAACAAATGTAACTTAAAGGAATATACCGGAGTGAATTCAAGCATAGCCCGGATGAAAGAGCTTGCTAAATGCGCTAGTTAGAGAGTGGAACAAAATAATTTGGTACAGCACAGACCGAACGCAAACGCAGAAGCGAACAGGCACTTTACACTGAATCAATGGGACCTGACTGTTGGAAACCGATCTGAGGTTACATTGACTCAATGTTAAGTGTTTCGCGTTTGCGTTAGGTCTATGCTGTTCGAAATTCTTTCATTTCATGCAAAATATATTGCTGATAGAAGGCTGTGCAGCAGGGCTATGCTTAAACTTACTCCGGTATATCCCTTTCAAATGGAATCATTCTTTTATTCATATGAAATGTACACCACCAGTAAACTGTTGCAGTTTTAATCAAAGCCATACCTTCAACTTTCAGGCTTACTCCCACTTGTTTGAAGTCCAAAACACAGCGCACTACAGTTGAATATGTACAAACTGTACCAAAGCATTTATCTAACATTACTTTCACTAACACAGCAGCAGTGGTTTAGGCCTGTATAATACCCGTTGTACCTCTTTTCATCATCTGTCAACATCACTGGAAAGTCCACTCGTGGTCAGCAAGGTCAGAGATCAGAGTGAAGACTCTGGGATTAACTGCATACACTTTCTTTTCTTGTTCTTCAACTCAACTTTGGTACCACTCTCACGGTTGATTGAAAAGAAACACCTTTATTAAAAGAGGAAGAGAACATTCAGGTGGCATATCAAAAATATCTTGCATTTTGTGATATTCTAAACAAGACAGAAATCTTACCTTTGGAGAAACTCCAGTTTAGAATGTAATTCCACTGGGTAGTGTATGTTGAAACAGTAGTAACTGCTGAACATCAGGCACATAGCAAATGAGAAGGAAGTGATGTGGTCGACAATTTCTTTATCAATACTCAGCATAAATGTCTCGGCGCCATAGCAGGATGACCCTAATAATAAAAATAAATAAAGTATAAATATAGGATGAGAGTCACAAAATTGGCAGTGTTGTTAACTTATTAAATGCAACAGAAGTGGACTACAAGATAGGAATGACATACTGGTAGAGAAAGATTGCAGGCTTGGTTCACTGTACTTACCACACACAATAAGACAGTGTGTTGGTGGCACATTCTCCATTTGAACATCCTCAGCAAGGCTGGTATTCTCGATGTAATGAAACAGATGCTCCTCCTCATTCCAATCTACAATGCAAAACATGCATGCATATATGCTTTAACTGATAGCCTAGTACATTTTCTCCACATAGCTACAAGAATACCGTACATGTTAGATAATAGATACAAAGAGGTTAGCAACATGTGTGTACATGGGAGCAGCGCCGTTGACGTTCGCTAACCGGACACTTCAGGCAGCTGCTTCACAAAACAAAAATGAACATTATAACAACGATAACGACAACTAAGCTACTTGTCCTTCTAACGGCAAAGACATGGCACTGTTTTCTAAAACATATCTAAACATGAATTGAACCAGAGACACTTATATACCCTTCCAGACTTCCAGTTGTAAAAGTGTAATGGACGTTATTATGCGAGTATAGGCTAACGCAATGTAGGGATCAGCAACTGTCTATAGGTCTAACTAACGATTTTTTTTAACGATTTGATTTTTGATTTATGTTACTTACCAAAATAACGGAAGACAGCTCTTCTAGTAGACGTAAATTCTCAAATATCCCGAAAGTAATGAAGCTCCTTTGAAGTCTTAGAAAACCGTTGACTTGAACATTTCAAATCTGCAACAAAACCGAAACCAAACACTCCGGTCTGCGGAGTCGAGAAAAGTGGCGGCAGTTGTCATAGATACATTAAATTCTAGGATGTTGATTGGCCTATTTGAAAATCAACATGTTACAGTCAAACAGTGCCACTGACCTCAAAACAGTGCACATCCCTGGGCCTGAACATAGCGATTGAAATGATAGATATGAAACACATGAGTGCAGCCTGTGTGGCTTCGTTTTGAAATAAATTAACCTGTTCATTTGGGGTAGGTCTACCATTTTCATATGAAGGAAGAATCCTTGGGCTGCATTGATAAGGAACACTGGTGAAACTTTTTTACTGTAGAAATAATGGTCACTCTGCCAGCCAATCAGAAACCAGTAGGCTAGGCTATTCCATTCCACCAGGTGATTTTAATGCAAATGTACACATCAGCAAAGTCTTTATTTTACGCAAAATAATGCTGTTAATTTTAAGGTAATAACTCTTTTTTTAATTTAACGGTATTTTTCCAATAATTTGACACCTTTTGTATTTTCACAGGAAAAAATCTGTGTTTTCTACATATGAATACAGTAGAATTTAAAGTTATGCAGTGTTACAAATGCTAACAATTATTTACCGTATTTACTACAGTCATATACAATTTTACATTATACGGTCTTCATCTGTTGGAATTTGACAGCTATTTACCGTAATTTCTACGGACTTTTTTACAGTGTACCCAGGACCTATAATGTGAAATATTACCATTGTATCTTGTATAGTTGTTGAGATATGGGGTCTTAAAAAAGGGGGTCGTGTGTCAAGAAAGTGGAGCTCTGAGAAAATATCCATGTTCCACAAAGCGTTACTCTTAGAGTTTTCATGCTACATTTATGAAACTTTCAGGACATATTCTAAAGTAGTATGTGTCTTTACACTGTGAAGTACACCTTTCACGGTAGCACATTTGCTGAGTAATGCTTTGCTGAAAATGGCAAAAAAAATTACATGTTCATTTTTTCCTATCTATTTCACAGTACTGTATCTTGTACACGAATGACATCAGACATTTTGGTATTTCTATGTAGTTCAGACAAGTTATTGTACATTATCTTCAAGTAGGTAAATATTTGATATTAATAACAGCTTTTGAGTTTTGAGACATTAAAGATGATATAAATGAATTAAGACCTATAGTTTAAGCATATTTTCCAAATAACTGGTTGAGTGTACCTTAAAATCAAAGTTACCACCACAAAGCCCATGTTTTATTTTGCAAATGCTCAAGATTTTGAAATGGTACCTTTAGCCAAACCACATAAATTACTATATCAAAGATGGCTTTCACAGTCTTGGTGATTGGTTTTTCTACCTTCGTTGCTAGGTGTGTTTGTTTATTTGGTCCCTTGGTTGCTATGGACACATAGCCATGTGCTTCTGGGCCTAGGTTCTGCCCCTCCCTTTATTCATCAATAGATACAGACGGCAAGTACGGTTAACGCCCCCAAAATGCTAGGGTGGAGTCAGCGTGGGGGATAACAGAGGCCAATTTAACATTATGGTGAATGGACAAGGTAGAGAAAGTTGCTTAACAATAAAAGATCGCTAAGTAAAATTGAACAAAGTCCATATTAGATGTTTTGTCTAATCATGACCTGTTTGCCTACTTGTGTTTAGACTAAAATAATTTTTCCATCATTTGTTTATTGCAGTTACACTAACAGAAATGTCATGAACCGTCTCTGCTCCTGTCAAAAGTAAAGCAACTTTCAATCACAAGTCTGATTAGCTCAGTTAAGCAAGCTAAAGTTAGCTACATTTACTGTGGTGATCAATGAAGTTGGCTAGTTAGCAAGCTAATGAAGCTAACAAACATCATCTAGATTGTCATCAGTATCGCGTTTGGAGGGGTGTCAAGTTCAGAATTCACATCGGACCATCTGACCATCATTACTACCTTCAGACATTGCCCTCAAAAATGTGTCTGGCTCCTTGTAGATGGTGCTCAGTGTAACTTGTAGCTTAGCATGCCATTGACTCCTTCACTAATTTAGGGTTTGTTTTCCCCCACATGGGGGACACGAGGAGTTGATTTTATGGGCGTGCCCGGACTTGCCGTCTGTATCTATTAGGCTTTTCATTGGATGTTTGGTGTCCGCCTATTCCTTGTATGTTTAGCCAATGAGGTTTCTTCTTTTAAAGGCTTCTTTTTATTATTAATGAGCATTTTGCCTGCTATTGTTGATCATGATTATTGTTGGTTTCCTGGTCATCACGGCTTCATGGAGGATTATCACAAATTGCTTTTTGTGCACAATCCCTAAAGATAGGCTACTTCAAATACCACATTACAAATACATTGAATGTATAGCTGTAACTTTAATATGCTCAAAGGAAATGCAGTCTGTGATCCTGAGAGTTAATATGAGCTGGCTTATAATTGTAGGAAACTAAAACTTCTTATGACTGATCACTAAAATGGAGCATCAATCGGCAGGTGGCAGTAAATTCAGATTTATTGTCATGGGCCTAAAAGGACCAGCATTGCAATCTCTTCAAATATTTGCAAATTGATTGATAGATAGTTTAATTGATAGATGATTAATAAATAATAAATAATAACCTAGATATTTTATCAAAGTTTTTTGTATTTTTTTTCTAGCCATTTTTTTCTTCTTTAGTATAGTGAATTGACTTATCAGCAACGTTAATAATATTAAGTCAGTTTCTGTAAGAATCATGCGGGTGGTGATACAAACCCTCTTCATATTCCCTTCAAATTTTGAATACCAGTAGACATGTGCCTAAGAAGGACAAAACTGTATTTTTAAACATTGAGAATGTTCCTAACAAAAGTTAGGGCTTCCCAAAATTTCAGCATAATTTTGAGGTACTGAAGATTCCAGTTTTTGCCTTCAAATATCTCATTGCGCCTTGATCTTACCATCATGAAATTTTGGCACATAAATGTTGGGGAAATAAACCTTTGAGTAATGATGTCACTTCTGTGGCAAATTGAAGGCACTGTCCTTAAGGGCCTCTTCAAAGTTGGACCTTTTACATTTTTGTACCATTTTCGTGTGCCTCTCACAGTTCATATGACACTCAAAACCTTATTAGTTTGTTATATATATTCACTTTGGAACCTCCTCTTTTAGAATTTGAATAAAATATATGGGCATGAATTGGTGATGTTAAGCAAGAGGCAATTATTTTAGGGAAATATGAAATGAAGTGCCATTTTAGGTGCTCATAGCTCTGTGCGCCATCACTCAAAACAGTTGAAATTTGCCTTACTTTGTTCGTCTGCACTCATATTATCTGTGGTCCAAATATCTAGGTGGCTTTTTGTTCTATCACCGAGTAAATTAATTTTATTTACAGCAGATTTGCACCTATGATAACTTCTATGGAGGGTTGTGCTGACTAACCAGAGACGCCAAAGCTCTAACCCTGTTTGAGCCATTATCAGACTGTAGATGTGGTGGCACAGTGGTTATGTCACAGACTACCAATCAGCAGACCAGGGTTCAATTCCCAAGCATCACATTATTTATTTATTGCTTTGAGTAAGCAAATTATTAGGCAACATTACTTGATTAGATAAAGAAGGCTACCACTCAAATATATTGCAAACAATACAAAAGTATCAACATTAAGTGTCTTGCTCAGGGGAGTAAGAGGACAGTCAAGTATAGAACCACCAGCTTATCAGCTTACAAGTGTGCTAGGCTGTTTCTTTACACGTTGTGCTATCAACACTCAATTGATGCTGCTTATACTTTTATTCTTTGAAGATGTAGTCTTTAAATCCAAAATTTTGATTTGAAATATGAAAAGACACTTGTGCGCTTTTATAAAATCACTTGTGTGTCTTTATAACTGTTTGCTAAACCTATTATTCTTGGGAATGGTCTCCTTTGGGGCATTACTAAAGGTAATTGACCAATATCAAATCAATTGTCTGTAAATGTATCACTTTGTTTGAAACAAAAAAAAGTTGAATACACCCGTCAGACAACCTAACTATTCAGCTTGGACATTGCTCATAGAATCTATTTCAAGACTCAGTACATGAGAGTAACACATCTCTCTTCAGATCTAATGACTGTAAACTTAGATTAAATTTTTCTTGAACATCACATTAGACTCAGAATACTTGTGCAGAAGTGTTCCTTCCTACCACTATGAGTGCTTTTGTCAAGTTTAAGAGGAGCCAGAGTTAAGACCATGGTTAGTGTCAAGTACACAAAAGCACTGTCTGTGCTGCCAATCAATTAGCAAACATACTCTACAGTGAAGGGTGAGTCTGACCATAGAACTACACTTCTCTGTAATGGTGACTCAAAATGTCAATTACCCATAACCACCAGTGGCATCAAGGTAACCCTTATTGAGTTGCTTAGAGTGAGACATAGTTTTCAGACATCAACTATGCTAAGTGTTTTTAAACCAGAAACCTCCATTCTTGTGCAATTGAAAACAGCAACAACTCTGTTGTTGAACACAATCACTTGGCAGTTAGAAATCATTATTGTCTTGTCACACATCTATTCCTACCAATCTGTGGGAAAATTAAAAATTCATCTGATTTCAGTACATGGCAGATAAAGCTGGCGGTTTTTCCCCATTATTTAGATTTAGTGTTTATTAGAAAGCCCTGTAATTTCTCACTCTTTCCTGGACATTATGCACTGGCAGTTCTTTAGGGTTAGACATTGCATTTTACAGAGCACTGTGTGTTTTACTAGATCACAATAAAAATAAATACACATGATGAAAAGACTATGCAGAGTGTATGTCATTCAATTTGGTCTATTTGTGAGTGACTTTTTGGCACCTATTCTGACTCAAAAAAATATTTGTTATAGCAATTTGGCCCAAAATAGATGAATGTCTTTCCTAAATGTGCACTTTTGATTATGTAGCCACACATCTCAAGGGAAGGTGTGCAAAATTATACCTCAATATCTCAAATATTTCTAAGAAAACTATGCCTTTGAATGAACCCACTCCCTATTCCAAAAAAATATTTGGAAACTTCAAACTATAATACCACCAAAACTCTTGGAGACTCAAGCATGCCTTTGTATGTTTGTCAGGTGCCTCCAACATGGCTTCAATACTGACGTTTTTTATTTATTTATTTATTTATTTATTTTTTCAGCTTTGTCCACATGATGGTGCTGTTTTCAATTTCACGTATTTCTAGAGGGCCTATCGATGTATGTAATTTATGCAGTTAATAACTGGCATTTAATGGTTAATAAAGCAAAATGCCTCCAAGATATTTAGAATACAAATAGATTAGATACATGTCAACATAATAAAAATTGTTTCAACCTTTTTTACTGATGGCGCACAAAGATATGGTCGTCTAATTTCAATTTCAATTTCATATTTGCCAAATGAAACATCCTCTCTATCAGTACTTGAAAATTTTGCAATCTTCAACCAATTATATTTCGAAACAGGACCTCCCAATGTGCTCATATCTTTATGAATGAGCAAGGTTACGTGTTTGCACAAGCAGTGAGAGGCCCCAAAAGAAGGCTCCAAAACTGAAAAGTTGAGTTTTCAATGGCCACCTAATGGCTGTAAGTTGACCTAGTGACCATCATAAAAATATGTTTCAAAACTGTTGGACCCATGCTCTGATTTTGCCAAATGTCAGAGTGCTGTCTTAAAAGCCCACTGAAATATGGACAGGCAAAGTTGTGCATTTTGAAAAGCATCAAATTTCCACCTTTGCCATGTGTCATTTCAAAAGTCCCTAGTTTTTTTTAGGAAAGGTCCAAAACATTTAAATTGTTATTTTTAAATATCTATCCCATATATGTATCTATGAGAATTTTTTCATTGAGATCTGAAGAGGGTTTGTATCAGCCCCTATGGAAATCCGCATGAGTCTTACAGAAACTGACTCTTAATGATGATATCTATTCAAATTCAACTAAATGTTATAACCACAATTGTCAGCAGAAGTGACACGTGTTCAAATTGTTTCTAATATTGAGCTTTTGAGGTAAAGAATTACCCAATGCTTGTAGAGTTCTACTTGTAAAACACAGATCGGGGTATAATAGATTAGTAAATTGACTTATGAACACATTAAATTTTGATGTATGACATATATCCAAATATATGCTATAACCATGGTTGCCAGTAAGAATAACTTTTCTTCAAGTCATTACTAAGTCTGAACAATTTAGGATATAAGACTGAACCAAAGTCTGAATAACCCTAACTGTAAAGCACAAACCAACATACATGATGATACCGTTGACTTAATCAGGGTAACTAAGTTCAAAATACATGCATTGTGACATACGTTCTCGCTGTACCCACATTCTAGCTTCTAAGTAATAGGCCTTGGCTTAAACATTAAAATTGTAGCACATGATTTAACAATGGAAATGAAAAAAAGAAAGTCTCATCAGGCGCTAGGGCTCATGGGTAATGACTTTTTTCAAAGGGCACTAGAGTTGGTTGTGGGCGGGGCCCTTACTGCCACCATTGGGTTCAGAAGGCTAGTATCTCAGCCACCATGATAGAGAAGTATATCAACATAAACTAATCATTTTCTTGACAATATGTAGACCATGCTTTCTGACAGCCCTGCTGTCAGTATAAAGTAACTGAAAATCAATGAAGGGATTAAATGTCTAAATTAGAATAGAACTCAGAGAGTGCAACTTCCTTCCAAAGCAATAGGGTTAAGAATGTATTTGAAATTCTAGTTTGTGTACTGGATTACGGATCGTTCAGACATCATCCGTTACAGCTGTCATCCAAACTGAATCAGTTTTTGGGTGCTCCAATACTGCCATCCAAATCTGTGCAATTGTGAATTGTCCTGTACACAGACACCCATAAGCTGGTAAAAACATAACCTCCTTAGCAGTTGTGAACACTCTAGGCCTATTGCATCTGTTTGACTTACTCATTGATAAAATGCTTTCCATATAAAGCAAATCAAGTGTGCTCACAAACTTTTAGATCTTCCACATCTGTATCCCATTCATCATATGTTTATTGAGGAAATAAAATAAAATTAGTTAATGAAAATAACTAAAACTGCTTTAGAAATTAAAAATAAAAATATATATATTTTTTTTTTTAATTAAATTAAAAATTTAAAATAAAAAGAAATTGCTTTAGACAACTAAATACACTGATTATTCCACTTTTCCCTGGGGTACTAGAAGAGGTTATTACTGTTATCAGTATTATCAGTATTATTATTACTATTATTATTATTATTATTATTATTGTTATAAGTAGTAGTAGTAGTATATACAAAATAATGTTGTTCTTGTTGTTAGAGTCGAAAGTTGATGTCAGTACTGCTAAAATTGGGGGAGAAGACTCAGTTCTGTGAGAGGGAGGGACTGTGGCAAAGGTACCAAAAGCACATGGCTACATAAACAAAACAGAACATGGTTAGAAAGGCAGAAAAAATCTATCACCCCATACCTTGATAGCTGTCATTGACAGACTATTTTATGTACTTTTCTTTTGGGTACCACTTTGGAATTTGGTGTATTCAGAGTCTAAAAGCTTTTCTTTAAAGGTGCCCCGCCACACAAAGCCGTTTTTACCTGTTGCTTTTGGTATAGAATAGTTCTATATGACCTCAAGTTACACAGTGCATGTGAAAATGTAATACTGTCTTCGCTATAGGCAATAGCCCATTAAAAGAAATATGCAAAGAAATTAGGTCAGTTTGAATCCATGGTCAGTGCTACGTAGTATAGACAACGTTACAGCCATTGGCTGACTGAGGAGAATTATCGCCCAATCCATGCTCTCCTGTATTTGACTAAAGCCCACCCCTTGAAATACTCGCGAAAAAGAAGGAATATCCATGAAATGGTAACAGGCAACTTGTCAACTTGGCGAATTCAACAGTCTTGGTAAGTGTAATCTGACTGTGGATGTAGGCTAACAGTCGGCTACTCTTGCAATAAGTATCTGATTATGTTGGCTACTGTGACATCCTGACTATGTAGTAAGCTTACCTTTGCAAAGTGGCCGTTTACAATCTGCAAGCTAGGTTGGTGCAGATATCCTCTTTCTCGGTTTCATGATAATATTCCAAGTTTTTTTTCCGTACCTCGCAATTCGCAAGTAAAACTAATGTAAATATTCGTCCATGTGCTTTACAACGTCGAGCTTCAGCAGCGAATCAGAGCGCAGCCCATTGTAACAGTGGGAAAAAAAACCGGAAGAACCGCATGAAATTTTCGAAGGCTATTCCTACAGGCTGCAAACGATCTCATTACGGTCTCCTTGGACCGTTCTCAGTCCAAGTGAAGTCACATACCCTATTTGTAGACCTCAAAGAACAATTTAAATTCCCTGTAGTGGTGTGGCATGGTACCTTTAAGTTGATGTTTTTGTTTTTATGGTTGACTCTACCAGTAAAATTGTAAATGCACTTAAAAGTTGGATCCAATATTATCTTTGTCAATTTTGAAGTGCCATAAATCAAAAAGTTTGAATTCTTTCCAAAGTATTCCTCCAGTTCAATACAACATGATTACTGAAGTGATATATATTTAATTATCGAAGATCTCATATGCTTCAGTGTGGAAATATTGTCATCAAAAGTGGCCATCATTTTGTGTTTATACCATTTTCAGGAATCCATAACTTGGCAATTGTCTTACTCTAAGCTAAAATATTTGACAGTTCAGAACGTCTACATGTATGCAACGCCGCCTGAAATTTTCAATTTTCTAACATGAAGTATGTGTAAGTAATGGCCAACAGAACTTAACAAAGTTAAAAAACTGCATTTTTCCAAGATCAAGACCCTGTTTTTTAAGGCCCAATATCTCAGAAAGTAAAGTAGATACAAGGTTAATATTTTGCACAATTGCTGATGGGTACGATGGCATTAGGCACCTAAAGTTTGAACGAAATCCAAGAGGGTCAGGCGGAATGCATTTGTTGATTTCACACGGAACGGCCCCAGTGCAGCCTAGTTTAAGCGGAGGTTGCACACTTCCTAGTGCAACCTAGTTTAAGCTGTGGTTGCACACTTCCTAGTGCAACCTATTAGTAAATATAAACAGATTTTCAAATAAATGTGATTTTTGGTTAGCATTACAATCCAACCCTGATTGGAATGATTATATTCACAGAAAGCCTTACATAAGCAGTGTTTATTTTTAATAGAAACATCATGCCATTATCACATCTCCCAAACCTAATATCTTGAGTGAAATATTTAGCTTGTTAAGATGATTTTGATTTATCACTGATCTGAACACCTGCAACTTTGATGTTCATTCATTGTCAGTAATAATATTTTAAATATCCAAACAAGCTTTATCTTTTACGTTAGTGATCATACCTACAAGGATAAGTAAATTGTGGATAGTCATCTCCATGATGGTGTGTCATAATAAATATAATTTTTAATACAAAGTGCAACACAGTACTCAAGTAGCATGATGGTTATACTGTGCAATTTATAAATTGTTAACAATTGTTCATCTACTCATTGATTCTTCACAATTACATTTCAACATGGATAAACATGATCGAATTTATGTGGAAGGTGAGGGATTCTGGGACATGTCAATTTGACATCAAGGTAGCGGCAACTTGAGATGCTGTGTTCTGACTACTTATTTTAATGAGTCCTGGCAACTTGAAATATCAAGTTATGCACTCTGAAGTTGGACTAACTTAAAAAAGCCAGTGAAATGGGTTGACTTACAATTTTAAGTTCAGCAAACTTTTCTTTTTTAACAGTGTGTTAACTTACTTTAATGAGTTGGGCTAACTTTAAAAAGCCAGTGAAATCGGTTGACTTTGAAATTTCAAGTTCTGCTAACTTTTCTTTTTTTACAGTGCAACTGTTCAATGTAAAATAAGAAACCTTTTCCCCAAGGCTATTGGCTTCTAAAGCCATTAAGTGTCATCTGACATTGTACCAATTAGCCTACTTGCAGTACAGCCACACTCATGGCACAATCATAAATTGCTGTAAAACAGGATTAAATCCAACTTGACGAATAAATATTATTTGCCAATTGTGTTTATTGATTGTAAATTAACTAGCGTTGACAGCTAACTTTGACGCTTTGGTGACTTCAGTGAACTGCTATTAATGTGCAGATTTTTTTTCTGTAAAGATGAGCATTGGCAATTTTGGTAAGCCACGTCCACAGGCTACACAAATTCTCTTGATTAAACGTTAAAACACAACCCCAGGTGTTCTACCCACGATCATGGTATGAATTTACCTCGTGAGTGAGGTAAGGTATGAATTCCAGTTGTTGGTTAATTAGCCTCTTCCTTTAAACTGATAATGTTGCCGTAGCAAAAGCTAACATTGCCGATGGAGCATTGTAACTTTCAGATGCCGCTATATGGCCTCATCGTGCAGTGATAATGATGCGACCGGCCTTATTATGTAGGTCTATGCGTTACAAAAATCCGGGGACGTAGGCAAGGCGGGGGGCAGTTTTTGGCAAGGTGCCTTAGCTTTAAAGCACTGTGGGAAACCCTGGTGTGCGCGTGCGTGAACGAGAAGGGGCACTATGAAAGAATGGAACGATACAGGTGTAAGGGAAGTGGAACTATACGCAACAGATTTTTTTTTTTATTATTCGCGAAAAAATTCCCGCCTGGAGGGAGTTCCGGTTTGGCAATGGCGGAGTAAGCTGCAACTCGGAAGAGCTCTGTCTGCATTCGACATTTATTTGGTATTTTCGGACTAATTACAGTTTCTGAATTCGTGGAGCCGCTTGTTTAGGTTTCTAACTCGCTTTATTTACTGCAAATATGGTCAAACCGGGCAAACAGGGGAAAAAACCTGACGGTGAAAGTAGTGAGCTAACACCGAACCTGACTACTGTTAGCAATGACGATGGAGCCGGCCCTGTGTCACTAGCCGATATACAGAAACTACTTGCAGGCATGGAAGAGCGAATTATAACTAATTTGACGGCGCAAATTTCTTCCAACCATGCTGATATCGCTCAACACAGCCAGACAATCCAGTGCATCGAAACTTCAATGAATGACTTTCAAGATAGAATAACCACACTGGAATCCACTGTAGGCTATCTTTCAAGGGAGAATGAACAGCTAAAGCTAAAACTGGATGACCTCGAGAATAGATCAAGAAGATGCAACATACGTATTACGGGCATACCAGAGGGAGAGGAGGGGGTGAAACCCACAGCTTTCATCGAATCCTGTTTGCAGGAAATATTTGGGGCTGATGCCTTCTCCCGTCCTGTGGTCGTTGATAGAGCGCATAGACTAGCCATCCAGAGAAGACGAGACGGCGCACCACGTCCCTTCATTGCATGCATGCACCACTTCCAGGTGAAGCAACAAATAATGCAGCTTGCCCGGGAGAGGGGCTCCCTGGAGTACAAGGGATCGGAGGTCCACATATTCGGAGACTACAGTGCTGAGGTGGCGAGGAAGCGGGCCGCTTTCTCTCCGATAAAAGCCCAGTTGAAGAAGGCTGGATTACGCTTCAGCCTGCTCTTTCCTGCGAAACTCCGGGTGAACGTCAACGGTGCCAAGCACGAATTCAACACACCAGGCGAGGCAGCTGCTTTTTGGAAGCTAGAGAGCCGCCACAACATGACTGACACTACTACCACCACGACTAGCTATTTTCAAAGCTATCAGTTCCGTTGGACTGGCCAGTGAGTATGCAAAAGCGTTTGCCCAGATTACGGCTAACTTGCCTTAATATGTTTTCTCATGCGTTATTGTAATCATATGGGTTTGAAAGCTTCATTGGACTTTGTTTACCTTTATAACGTTCAGTAGTTAACGCTACATTACGGAGCTGGACTTTTTGCTCTATGTTAGGCTAATGCTCAGAACCGCTAGCAGATACTTCTGAAAAGACACGACCTGCTATTCATATTATTATGCATGTTATAACCTACAAATGGTAAGATAAAAAATAGTGGGCCTAAAGGAATGCTGATTATAATTATTGTTACTATTATTAATTTCTTTTTCCTCCTTAACTAATTTACTATTGGGTTTGCTGACATTAGACCAATAGTTTAGTGAACTGCTGGCTGGATACATAGCCTATATTTTTTCTTTCTTTTTCATTTTTTTTTTCTCCTCAATTTACATTTACATGGTTTGATATACAATACAAATAGTCTAGTGTATATGACAAGGTAATGTTCAGTTCATGTCATTGATATGTTGAGACCAACAGGTTAATGGTTTATTATAAACAGTATGGTCCTTTTTCATCATAGACAGAGTTAAAAGTTTAAAAGTGTAAAAGTGCAAACCAGACATAAGCACAAGTGCACAATGGTAACTGGGATGGGATGGGGCTCACAAGTACATTTGTTGTTTTACTGTTTTTTTCTTTTTTTTCTTCTTCTTTTTCTCCCTCTCTCCCCCCCCCTCTCTCTCCATCTCTTCCCCCTGTCTGTCTTCCAAATCTGCCTCGGCTTCTCTCATTACCCCCCTTTTTAGATCATAATGTCAAGTAGATCTTCCAAGGCCATGGGCAATCCTGTTAAGTTCATATCTTGGAATGTAAAAGGGGTCAACAACCCAATTAAAAGACGAAGAGTCATGTCTCATCTCCAACAATTGAAGGTGGACATAGCGTTTTTACAAGAAACCCATATTTGCAATAAGAGTCTTGCGTATCTGCAACAACACTGGGTTGGGCAGGTGTTCCATTCCACATTTAATGCAAAAGCAAGAGGTACAGCCATCTTAATAAATAAAAACATTTCTTTTCAGTCTAAAGAGATAATTAATGATCCTAATGGACGATACACTATAGTAGTTGGACATCTCTTTACCAATCCTGTGATTTTGGTTAATATATATGCACCCAACTTTGATGACACTAGTTTTTTTGAGAAAATATTTTCTTCAATACCTAATTTGGACAACAGTTTTCTTTTAATAGCAGGGGATTTCAACCTTGTACTGGATGTTACTTTGGATAGGTCATCTAACACTTCCCAAAATCTTTCTAAGTCAGCTGGAATGGTGAAGGATTTTATGAATCAATGTGGCCTCTCAGATGTGTGGAGATTTCAATTTCCCCATACCAGAGCATATTCATTTTTCTCTAATGTACATCACACCTACACCCGCATAGATTACTTTTTACTTGATAATAGACTGTTATCTAACGTTAAGACCATCACATATAATAGTATTGTTATTTCTGACCACAGTGCCATTGTGCTTGACTTGGACATTCCAAACAGACCACCCGTTGACAGAATTTGGAGGCTGAACCCTCTGCTGTTCTCTGATGACACATTTGTAGAGCTAATTTCCAACCAGATTCAGTTTTTCCTGGAAACAAATTCCTCCCCAGAGATCTCACATGCAACACTGTGGGAAACGCTTAAAGTATATATACGGGGGCAAATTATAGCATATTCATCTAAAATCAAAAAAGAAAGAAGTGTAAAATTGACAGACCTCTCACAACGAATTCTTGATATTGACTCTATATATGCTCACTCCCCAGACCCAGATCTTTATAAAGAACGTTTGAGGCTACAAACTGAATTTAATCTTCTTTCAACTGATGAGGCTGCACGGCTTATTTTAAAATCTAGGCACAATGTCTATGAACATGGGGACAAAGCGAGTAGATTATTAGCACGACAAGCAAGACAGGCTGCTGCCTCCCGTTCCATTACAAAAATCCAGTCACATGAAGGAAAGATTCTGACGGATCATAACGACATAAACAAAGTATTTGAAGACTTTTATGTGAACCTTTACTCATCTGAATGTAATAATGATGAGCTTTTAAGTAAGTTCTTTGAAAACCTTACTGTTCCAACTGTGTCAGAAGAACATAATAGTGCTCTGGGTGAAGACATTTCTATTGCTGAGATAATTACAGCTATTAATTCAATGCAAAATAATAAGTCCCCTGGGCCTGATGGATACACAGTTGAATTCTATAAAAAGTTTTCCCATCAGCTAGCGCCAATTCTGCAAGCCATGTTTAAGGAGGCCCTCTCCACAGGCGTCCTGCCTATGACACTGAGGCAGGCCTCTATTACACTGTTGGCGAAAAAGGATAAAGATCCTTTGTTGTGCACGTCCTACCGACCTATCTCTTTGTTAAATGTTGATCTCAAAGTGCTATCCAAAGTCTTGGCAAAACGCTTGGAGAATGTGGTCCCAGATGTTGTTTCACCTGATCAAACGGGCTTCATTCAGGGCAGACATTCATACTCAAATTTAAGAAAATTATTTAATGTCATCCACTCAGCTGGGTCAAAGTGCCCAGAGGTAGTAATTTCTCTTGACGCTGAGAAGGCCTTTGACCGAGTTGAGTGGGGATATCTATTCTTCATGCTCCAAAAATTTGGCTTTGGGGACAGTTTCATATCCTGGATTAAACTGCTTTATTCTTTACCATTGGCATCTGTTGTTTCCAATAGCACAAGATCATGTTTCTTTTCGTTAGGAAGGGGGACGAGACAAGGATGTCCCCTTTCCCCACTCCTATTCGCATTGGCTATTGAGCCTCTGGCGATAGCTCTTCGACAGTGCAAAGACTTTAAGGGGGTGCAGAGGGGAGGGCAAGAGTTTAAGGTTTCTTTATATGCAGATGATTTGCTCTTATATGTGTCTAATCCAGCCTTGTCTGTCCCTTATATATTAGATACTCTGAAAGAATTTGGGAAAGTATCTGGATATAAAATAAATTTGCAAAAAAGTGAATTTTTACCTCTCAACCCCACAGCCACCGCACTCCCCCCCGACCTTCTCCCCTTTAAAATGGTCAGAGAGGGCTTCCGTTATCTAGGAATTGAGGTCACTCTCAATTTTTCAACAACCTTCACAAAGAATTTCACTGCCCTTTTAAAAAAGTGTAAACAGGATATGACCCGCTGGGCCTCATTACCATTGTCATTGGCAGGTCGAGTCAATCTCATTAAAATGATGATACTGCCAAAGTTTTTATATCTTTTTCAGAACATCCCTATCTTAATTAAAAAATCTTTCTTCAAAACGTTAGACAAAACTATTATTCCTTTTATTTGGGGAAATAAATCAAGCAGAATCAGAAAAAGCATGCTTCAGAATTCAAAATGCACTGGAGGTCTGGCATTACCTAACTTTCTCTTTTATTACTGGGCATGTAATATTCAGAAGTTAATTCATTGGGTGGAAGATTCTCCCATCACTAAAAAGGCTGATTGGGTGCAACTTGAATTTGCATCATGTCCCACGCTCATCTCACTAGTGTGTTCCAGTTTACCTCTACTTCGTAGTAACCCGAGTCAGAATGCAATAGTTAACAACTCAATACGGATTTGGGCACAATTCAGAAGACATTTTGGGCTTCAGGGAACTTCAACCCTTTCTCCTATTACATCAAACCATATGTTCACCCCCTCATGTACAGACCCTGCATTTAACTTGTGGTTTCATAAAGGGATTAAAACAATCCATAGCCTGTATACAGAAGATACATTTGCTTCTTTTTCTCAGTTGTCCCAAAATTATGATTTACCCAAAACACATTTCTTTCGTTACCTTCAGATTAGAAGTTTTGTGAAGAAGATGTTCACCCCATTTCCAGAGAAACCACCAAAGACACAATACGATTCTATCCTTGAGTTCAATTCAAACTGGAAAGGACTGATATCACGAATTTATGGGTCTATTAGTAACATTAATCCATGTTCAACTGAACATTTAAAAAGGGCCTGGGACAATGATCTTGGAATAGACATGACTGAGGACCAATGGGAGTCAATCTTAGACTTAATACATACGTCATCTACATCTGCCCTCCATGGTCTAATACAGCTGAAGGTTGTACATAGGGTCCACCTCACAAATGCTAGATTGGCAAGAATCTATCCGAACGTTGAGCCATTATGCCCCAGATGTAGAGGTCAGCCAGCAGATTTAATACATATGTTTTGGCTATGCCCAAAACTCTCATCCTTTTGGATAGATGTTTTCAAAGCTTTTAGTGAGATGTTTGGAATACAGTTTGACCCTAACCCCATCTGTGCCCTCTTTGGATTAATACCAGTTAAATTCCGAGACCTTTTTCCAAACAAAGCCTATGTGGTCATAGCTTTCACAACACTTCTTGCAAGGCGTTTGATTCTTTTAAAATGGAAGCAACAGGCTCCCCCATCCTTTTCGAAGTGGATTAAAGATGTGTTGTACTTTCTGAAGCTGGAGCAAATTAAATACACACTCAAAGGGTCTTCACAAACGTTTAACAGAACTTGGAGACCATTTTGGAACTACTATGATGGCCTACAAGAACCTCTTGATATAGAGTAGAACAACGCTGCCTCCTTCCCAAGTTTTTTTTATTATTATTTATTTATTTATTTTTCCCCCTTACTCAGAGAATTTAGCTCCTAATCGTGAGTCTTATTATGTGGCGCTAGGATTCCATTCTGTGGCGGAACGCCACACAATGGTCTATGTATGGGAAACACTGGCTCTACCCCCAAGAGCCACTAGGTGGCGTGAACAGAGAGACAGAAGTAGCAGATCAAGGTGTTTTACTTGGAGAACATGGATACACATAGACAAAACTTCCAAACACAGTCCAGGTGACAGGATCAGAATCCAGAAGGCAGTCACAGTTCAGACAACCAAATTCAAAGCAGCAGGTAAGATCAAGAACAGAGTCAGACAGACAAGGGCCAAAGAGAACAAGGGAAGTCCAAGGACACTAAAACCTAGTCCTAGGACACTAGTCCTGTGAAAACTAAACTCACCAAACAGGCTTTGGACAAGTGATCAACTAGAGTGAATAGAACAGAATACTTATAGATACTTTATCATCCCCTCAGGGGAATTATTTCTCAGTGAGTGTAACATGTTCTCTATTGGCATGACTGGAAAATGTATTCAAATTGTCAACTCAAGACTGAGCAAGGAACATGTAGCTTATATAGGTATGTGTACAAAGCCCATGAGAACAAGATAAATCACTAATTAACAAATGAGAAGGGGAACTAGCTGGTGAAATATCCACTAGTGACCCCACATGGACAAAAAAAGAAATTACAGTCCATAAATCCTGAAAGGTTTGAATCAGTCATATGGAATAAAGCCAAACAAAAGTGACACATAAAATAAGTTGGATTTGACTTATTTGATCCCCACAGATGAAATCCACTTATCACAACAGCCAAGTAATAGATCAGACAAATATAAAAACTAAAAAATACTAAAAACATAAATAATCAATAAATTAGTCAATATGTGTTACCACGGCATGCAGTGGATCCTGAGACATGATATACAGTCAGGAATGAATGCTGACCACAGAAGACCCTAATGTATGGCAGTGCAATATTTCATAACAGTAGTGTAGTGCCAGCTTATCCAACATCCTTCTCTCCCCCACCACCTCAACAGAGTCCAGGGAACCCCCCAGTACAGAGCCTGCAGTCCTGACCAGCTTATTCTGCCCCTTACATGTACTGTATATAGTGCAGGTAAACTTATCAGGTGACCAGCCTCACCTGTGCCACACACACACACACATACACAGAAAGGGAGCAGGAACAGAGAGAGAGAGAGAGAGAGAGAGAGAGAGATAGAGAGTGGATTGGAGGTTACATAATATATTTGGATAGGTGTGTGTCTGTGTGTCTCTGGGTTTCTGGGTATCTGGGTTTCTGTTTGGCCCTATAGGACTGCAAGCATTTTTACATTGTTGCTGTTTTTGGTTAAAGCTGCAGATGTTGTGTGTGTGTGTGTGTGTGTGTGTGTGTGTGTGTGTGTGTGTGTGTGTGTGAGTGAGTGAGTGAGATGGTGTGTGTGAGACCAGTGAAGCCAGTCTTCTTCAGACGCTCAAGACGGTGGCCAGTGGCCTTCATTCCTCTGAGCTCAGGGTGGACCAGGGACATGAGCGGGTGGCAGGGACATGCCTGTTCTTTCCAAGGGGCTTGGTGATCAAGCAGACTGGAGAGGGTGTTGGTAGAAGTAGCAACCAGACTGTGAGGGGAGGAGAGGTTGTGGTGTAGCTCAGACAGGGCTGATGCTTGTCTAGAGGGAGCAAGGAGGTTCTAGTCAACAGACCTAATGTGGCGGTAGGTAGGGGGAGTGGTGATATGGAAACTACATTCAGTGAGTTTGGGATCAGAGATGCCAGCGATAGAACCAAAGACAGGAATGGCATTGAGAGCAGTAGAGCAAATCAGGTGGAGAGTGTTAAAGTTTGTGAATTTTTTATTTGATTTGATTTATTTGACCAACTCAGGTTCAAAATAAAAGAACATGATACAGATCATAGAACGCACCATCTCTTTCAAAAAGAAAGTCAGGATTACACAAAAAAGCCCTGAGGCTAATTTCCATTGAAGGTGTGTGGCCTTGATTGTGGAAAATCCACATGCTGAGGTGCTTCTGTTTTTGTCTGTCTCTGTGTCCGAGTGTGCATTTGTGTCTGTGTGTGTAGGACAGAGTGTGTAGGAGAGAGTTTATGTGAGATAATGTATATCAGAGAGACAGTGTGTGTAGTATTTGGAGGAGTGGATGCGAGTGTGTGTAGGAAAGAGTGTGTGTGCAGTAGGAGAGTGTGTGTATGAGAGTGTGTAGGAGAGAGTTTGTGTGAGAGAATGTATGTCAGAAAGACAGTGTGTGTAGAGAGTATTTGTAGGAGTGTGTGTGTGTGTGTGTGTGTGTGTGTGTGTGTGTGTGTGAGGGGAGTACAGAGTGTGTGTACAGTAGGAGAGAGTTTGTGTGGCATTTATCACCGCTATTAATCCCTTGAATAGGTATGTTATTAACAATGCACATCTTTATTGAACATATGCAGGGAGCATCTAACAGTTGTGCTAGAGGAGTGTTTATGTGTGTGAGAAGAGTTTGTTGATTAATATTCATAATATAATTTCCAGGCTGCTGCAGTGTAATCTGACAGAGAAGAGCTGCTCCTATCTGGCCTCTGCTCTGATGTCACCCACCTCAAGTCTCAGACGGCTGGACCTGGGTTGCAATAGCGAAGAGGAAGGAAGCTCTGCAGACCTGGGAGACTGTGGTGTGGAACAGTTATGTGTTGGCCTTCGTCATCAAAACTGCAAACTGGAGGAACTATGGTAAGCATTCAACTATAAGTTTGTATGTGTGTGTGTGGGGGGGGGGGGGGGGTCGGGGTGTAGCCACTCTGTTCCAGTAGCCACTCTAACTGATTGGGGATGTGTCTGTCACTGAGGTAGTGCTGAATCCAGGGGATGAGAGGTGTGTGTGTGTGTGTGTGAGGATGTTCCAGTAGCCACTCCAACTGATTAGGGGTGTGTCTGTCACTGAGGAAGTGCTGAATCCAGTGGATGAGAGGTGGGGGAGGTGGAGGAGTTTCCTGAACATCTGATGGAGCTGGATGGTGTTGAAGGCCCAACTGAAGTCAATGAAGAGGAGTGTGATGAAGTTAGCGGCCATTTGCAGGTGTTGCAGGAGGGAGGGAGAGAAGGAGGCATGCCACAGCATCCTCAGTCCCCTTTTTGGCCTTGGAAGCAAACTGATGAGGGTCCAGTTGTGCTCAGACCACTGGGAGGAGAGTTTGGCATCAGCTTTTCCAGACATTTCATGAGGATTGAAGTGAGTGTAGCTGGCAGCTAGTGCTTTAGCTCTGAGGGGTTTGGTGCTTTCTTGGGGATTGGGATGATGGTGGATGTTCTCCATAAAGCGCTTCTGTAGGACTCCCAGAAGAGAGTGCATGTAGAATGGGAGGGAGCTCAGTGGCACAGTGTGTGTGTGTGTGTGTGTGTGTGTGTGTGTGTGTGTGTGTGTGTGTGTGTGTGATAGAGATAGAGAGAGAGAGAGAGAGAGAGAGAGAGAGAGAGAGAGAGAGAGAGAGAGAGAAGAGAAATTGTCCCATGGTGTGTGTTTATGTGTTGCACATTACAGCATCTGCCAGTGCTGTCATCAGGCTTTGAATGTCCTCTGGATGTTGTTCCGTGGGTTGATCTTGGCCAGGGTTCTTCTGGTGTCGGCTGATCTGATGAGAGAGAGAGAGAGAGTGAGAGAGAGAGAGAGAGAGAGAAGAGAGAGAGAGAGAGAGAGAGAGAGAGAGAGAGAGAGAACTAGTAAAAAGGACCCATTTTGTGTGTGTGTGTGTGTGTAGGGGGGGGGTGAAGAGAAATTACCTTATTTTGTGTTTGTGTGTTGCATCTGTCAGCTCATTAACACTGGCTTTGAGCGCCCTCCCCGAGATTTTGTCCAGGTCAGCTGCTTTCCTTGGTTGATCTTGAAGAGTGCTGACCTAGCTGAGCAGAGAGGAGCCTTGTCTCCCCCTCTCGTTGGGTTGATCTTGGCCAGGGTTCTCCTGGTGTCGGCTGGGCTGATGACCACAGGTGCTGACCAGGTGGAGGAGAGAGTCCAGTCCCCCCTCTCGTTGTCCCCGCTGGTGCTTCAAACTGGGTATAAAAGTGCTGAAGTCTATCTGGGAGAGAAACATGAGTGTCCTCAATCCCCTGCCTGGTCTTGTGCTGAGTGAGTTGTTGGATCCCCTCACTGCCACATTTGCCTGCTGTTTCCTGTGCTCCAGAGGTTCTCCTGGATTTCCCCTGCATGGCTTCTTTTGGCTGCTCTAATCCCTCTGGAGAGTGCTGATCTAGCTGAGCAGAGAGCAGCCTTGTCTCCTCCTCTGTGCGCAGCATCCCAGCCCTTTAACAGCTGCTATACAGTAGCTCAGCAGTCATCCAGGGTTTTTGGTTGTTGCGTCCTGTATAGGTCTTCACCTCAGTAACGTCCTCTGTGCACTTTGCAATGTAGCTGGTCACCGTGTCAGCATACTCCTCAATGTTAACATGATGCTCTCCATGAGATGCTGTTATTTTCAAAATCCCCCTGTGAGAATGAGCCCAAAAAACTTAATCCCACGTCAGGATGTGACGACAAAGACACACTGAACAATTGCAGCGAACGATACAAACGAGTCCAACAACGTAGATATAATGAATAATAAGTGGAAATTTATTCACAGTGATCAAAAAGTGAAGTGGCAAAGCCAAATAAAAACCAAACCAAAGGGTTGATTAATTTTAAAAAAATTACATATTGATCAAATATCAATATGTAGCAATGCACGGTTCAGAATTCCTACCAGCCTCACAGCAAGCGGTCACAAAGCAGTTTCCCCACACTCTCTCTCTAGCCAAAAACCACAGGGCTTAAATAATGCCAAACAATTAACCAAATTGGGGTGCACCATTATAAACAGGGTATTCATAGGTATATGCATCATTAACATTCACTTATATTATTCAACATCATATTTACCAAACATTTTAAATACATTTGGCTAATATTTATATAACATTTCATATGTGGATTATTTACTAAAAGTGTTAAATACCATAAGATTAAATATATAGAGAATGCATTTCCCCCCATACAAAACAGTCAATTCCATTCACCCCAGTCAGTGTTTGTTTACTGTGTGCAAAGTGTATGAGATGACGGCTAAAATGGATTATGGAGCAGATCAGCTGGTACCTAACTGATCGCTAGGATGTTGACATGTGGGTGAGTGACGGAAAAGTTTTGTTGGTGTGATTGTAACGTTAGAGTTCTAATGAATGGTACCGCGCGTCATACCAAACATTACCACGTGTGTAAATGCATGTGCGTGTGTATGCGTGTAAATCAGTTCAAGTGTCGCGGGTAATATCAGACATGTTCGTGAAAAGGAGGGGCTGCAGTGCTGAGACTGCTCCATCTGGCCACACCCTCATGTGTGTCTGGGTTGCCCTGGACCCGCTCAGCATGGCTTTGGATGCTGCTGGAACCAGCAGCACACATCTGTAATCTGACATGATGGGGTTGAGGGATGGCCTTGAGACGTGTGTGTGTGTGTGTGTGTGTGTGTGTGTGTGTGTGTGTGTGTGTGTGTGTGTGTGTGTGTGTGTGTGTGTGCTGTGTGTGTCTGTGTGTGTGTCTGTCTCTGTGTGTGTGAAGAGAGTCTGTTTCTATGAGTGTGTGTGTGTCTGTGTGTGTGTGTGTGTGTGTGTGTCTGTGTGTGTGTTTGAACAGAGTCTGGGTCTCTATGAGTGTGTGTGTGTTTGTGAAGAGAGTCTGTGTCTCTATGAGTGTGTGTGTGTGAGAAGAGAGTCTGTGTGTGTGTGTGTGTGTGTGTGTGTGTGTGTGTGTGCGTGCGTGCGTGCGTGAGTAGAGGATTGGTTATTAAAGCAATATACCGGAGTAAGAGTAAGTTTAAGCAGAGCCCTGCTGCACGAGCCTTCTAACAGCAATATATTTCGCATGAAATTAAAGATTTTCGAACAGCACAGACCTAACGTGAAACACTTTACATTGAGTCAAAGTAACCTCACATCTTACTAACAGTCAGGTCCCATTGATTCAGTGTAAAGTGCCTGTTCGCTTCTGCATTCGCGTTCGGTCTGTGCTGTACCAAATTGTTTTGTTCCACTCGCTAACTAGCACATTTAGCAAGCTCATTCAACAGGGCTATGCTTGTATTCACTCCGGTACTCTCCTTTAATATGCAGATGTATTATTCTTTCAGGCTGGAGAGCTGTAATCTGACAGGGAAGAGCTGTTCCTATCTGGCGTCTGCTCTGACATCACACTCCTCAAGTCTCAGAGTGCTGCACCTGGAGTACAATACCCAGATCAGCTCACCAGATGTAGAGCAGCTCTGTGCTCTAGTGAAGAACCCACAATGTAAACTGGAGACACTAGAGTGAGTAAACATCTAAATTTTTCACTCAGCTCTTTAGAACATGAGAGAAACCCAACATTGCATGCCATTGATTTTCAGTCCTCTACATTCTCTCTCTTCTGTCCAATTCCTCTGTGTTCCTCTGCTTTTACTCATCTATCCATCTTTCATGCTTTTTCACATCTATCCACACACACACACACACACACACAGTCATGTAAACACACATTCCCAGTACGCACACACAAACACACACACACACACACACACATAAGGTATATAGGGTAGGCCTAACACACACACCCTACCCAGCATCTCACACTCACACACACACTCTCACACACACATACACTTGCACCAACCCCTACTCACCACACACACACACACACACACCTCACGACCCTGCCCAACATCAGACACACACCTTCCTCACCGTCACCCAAAACACACACTCCAACACACACATCCTCTACATGCCCCTCCACAATACCACACACACAACATGTAAGAGGACACAGAGTATGAAAACAACAAGCGGTTTATTAACAAATGGAAAATAATGAAAAGTATAGACAAACAGGGATCACACACACTGCCATAGGCAGCGTCTGGGCTTAAGGCCTCAACAAAGGCTAAGGCAAGCACCCAGGATGGAATGTAACGAGACCAGTGTCTCCATGCTCGCTGCTAACTGGGACTGGAGGCAACTTAAAGGCATCAGGCCACCTGTGCACCCAATTCCAGACTATTGCTAATTTGGCACCACCAACACACCTGTATGGATGGAAGCAGAGAAACAAGGCAGGGAGAGAGGCCATGCCCACGGGGCATCACATACACACACACACACACACACACACACACACACACACACACACACACACACACACCTCCTCACTGATCACACAGTCCCTGCTAAACACCACACCCACACCCACCTCCCCTCACTGATCACACTAGCCCTGCTCAA
Source organism: Sardinella longiceps (assembly GCA_027497455.2). Lineage (NCBI taxonomy): Eukaryota > Metazoa > Chordata > Actinopteri > Clupeiformes > Clupeidae > Sardinella > Sardinella longiceps. The sequence goes on along the minus strand of JAODXP020000021.1, from coordinate 32,425,497 downwards.
CAACACCACACACACACACACACCTCCCCTCACACCAGAGTGCATACTATGTGGTTGACTATGGTGAGATATGATGGAACTGTTACGTGTGTGTAGTCATACTATGACTAAGGTGCGTGTGTGTGTGTGTGTGTGTGTGTGTGTGATGGTTTTGGTGTTGAGCAGAGTTTGTGATCAGTTAGGGGAAGTGTGTGTGTTTGTGTCTGCACATGACAGGCTGATTTGTCTCTTCAGCTGATTTCTCATCTTTTTTTTCTTCATTTCTTTTCTTTTTTTCTCCTTTCACTCTGCTGTCCTTTCTTGTTCTATCTCTCTGAAAGTGGTGGTGTTGAAATGGTGTGACAGAAATGTTAGAGAGAGAGAGTTAAAGCCCTTCTCATCTTTTACTCCTCATAAGTGTTTGGTTGTATCCTTCAGCCTCAGCCCACATCTCTCTTTCTCTCCTCCTTCATTCCTCCTCCATTTGCTCTTTTCATCCATATGTCTCTTTCACAATTCTCTGTCTGTTTTTCATGACAAATGCTTCAATGTCCATCCAAATCCAATAGGCTGTAATGCCAGTAAGAGTGTTAATATGCAGCCATCTCTATTGGTTAAGGCAGACGCCAATCTCCAAAAATTGACTTTTTAGCTCCATCCTTACTGTTTGTGCTGCAGTGTGTCAAATGTGTGAGTGTGTTTGTTCTGGCTGCTGTTCCTGATGTCAGAATAAAAGCCCTCTGTCTCTCATGCAGTCTGGCTCACTGGGAGACAGTTGTCATGGACACTGATTCATCAGCTGCTTCTCTCTTTTCTCCTGCAGATGGGGTGATGAAGAATCTCTGTGAGTATCAGTGTGTTGATCCATGAGATCCAGACCCAACATGGATGTCTGCCTTTGATTTTGATTTTCTGTCCTCCACATTCTCTCTCTTCTGTCTCATTCCTCTGTGTTCCTCTGCTTTTACTCATCTATCCATCTTTCATGCTTTTACTCATCTATCCATCTTTCATGCTTTTACTCATCTATATGCATCTTTCATTCTTTTAGTCTTCATGCTTTTACTCATTTATCCATCTTTCATGCTTTTACTCATTTATCCATCTTTCATGCTTTTACTCATTTATCCATCTTTCATGCTTTTACTCATTTATCCATCTTTCATGCTTTTACTCATTTATCCATCTTTCATGCTTTTACTCATTTATCCATCTTTTATGCTTTTACTCATCTATCCACACACACACACACACGCATGCACGCACGCACGCACACGCACACACACACACACACACACACACACACACACACACACACAGTCATGTAAACACACATTCCCAGTACACAAACACACACACAAGGTATATAGGGTAGGCCTACCACACACACCCTACCCAGCATCTCACACACACATGTGTTTAACCCGCTATATTCCTCAATGGGAAAGGGGCTTATGTGTGTGTGAGAGTGTGTGTGTGTGAGATGCTGGGTAGGGTGTGTGTGGTAGGCCTACCCTATATACAGGGTGTCCGCGGGTTTGTAAAAAGTTGTAAAAGGTAGTAAATGAAATCAGGTCAAATTAAGGCCAGTAAAAAGTAGTAAAAAGTAAGAAGTGCCATCTGACGAGGTAGTAAATTTTTGAGCCCCCATCCAAATGACGCTATGAATTTTTCAATTTGTTTAACTTACATCCATCCTAACTCCTTAAATTACTAAACTCGTTTGGCCTACTGTATTATTTTGCGTTGCGAGTGGAACCTGAGTGATAAGCTGCAGATGACGCCTGCCTACCTCACGCGCGCTCAATCAATCTGGGTAGGCTACCTGCCAGATCTCTTCGCAAGTTCGCTATTAGTTAATTTCAAATAAAGGAACAGTAACAAAGGCTATGAACATTAGACGACTTGAGGTAAAAGGCTGTGAGTGAAACTGCCGCCCCCATCGTGGGTTTTCAAACTTTGGCGGCATAGCCTAATATTGACAAACTAGAAAAGCACTGAGAGAGCGCAGACCTCCGCCAAGGCAATGTGGACAAAGACACAACATAAATTCCAGATTGTGTTCTGGATCACTGATCGTACCAAACTGATCGTATCGGAATATGTAGGATGCCACCGCCCCCAAAGAAAAAAAAAGTGCGCTGCTAGATGTTGTGGAGGTAGTAAAAATATTGTAAAAGGTAGGAAAAAAGATAGTAAATGGTAGTAAATTCGGCACCAGGATTCCTGTATATACCCTGATATACCTTGTGTGTGTGTTTGTGTTTGTGTGTGCGTACTGGGAATGTGTGTTTACATGACTCTGTGTGTGTGTGTGTGTGTGTGTGTGTGTGTGTGTGTGGTTGATGGTCGGTGGAGCTTCATACTCTGCCCCCTCCCCCTTTTTTCATGTCTACACATGACAGGCTGATTTGTCTCTTCAGCTCCTGACTTGTCATCTTTTTCATCTTTTGTCATTTCTTTTCTTTTTTCTCCTTTCTCTCTGCTGCCCTTTCTTATCTCTCTGATAGTGGTGGTGTTGAAATGGTGTGACAGAAATGTGTTAAATCCCTTTCTCATCTTTGACTCCTCATAAGTGTTTGGTTGTATCCTTCAGCCTCAGCCCACATCTCTCTTTCTCTCCTCCTTCATTCCTCCTCCATTTGCTCTTTTCATCTATATGTCTCTTTCACAATTCTCTGTCTGTTTTTCATGACAAATGTTTCAATGTCAATCCAAATCCAACAGGCTGTAATGCCAGTAAGAGTGTTAATATGCAGCAATCTCTATTGGTGGAGGCAGACGCCAATCTCCAAAAATTGACTTTTTAGCTCCACCCTTACTGTTTGTGCTGCAGTGTGTCAAATGTGTGAATGTTTTTGTTCTGGCTGCTGTTCCTGATGTCAGAATAAAAGCCCTCTGTCTCTCATGCAGTCTGGCTCACTGGGAGACAGTTGTCATGGACACTGATTCATCAGCTGCTTCTCTCCTTTATCCTGCAGGTGGGGTCGTGGAAATGTTGTGACTAAAGAATGTCTGTGAGTATCAGTGTGTTGATCCATGAGACCCAACATGGATGACTGCCATTGATTTTGATTTTCTGTTCTCCATAGTCTATCCATTCTCATTACTCTTCATACTCTCATCCCTCTTTTCTTACCCTATTTCATTTTGTATCCCCACATCTCTCTCTTTCCTCCCTTTTATCTCTTTGACCCTCTACACATCCACCCCCTCAACAATCACACACACACACACACACACGCAAACACACACACATACACAGACCCCTTACGCACCCACCGCCACACACACACACACACACACACACACACACAAAACCCCACCATCACCTCCCAGGCCACACACACCACCAGCATTCACATCTTTTTCATGTTTCAATTTGACATTCTGAGATTGTAAAGAAAAACAGAAGAGGACAGGACCCTGATGCAAGTATGGAGGGGTCTTGTTTTGTATGGAAAATCATACTACTGTGTGCGGCTTCCACCAATAGCAATAGTTTGCAATGCAACTTGAAATTGAAATATTCTTTAGAATGCAGATTTTTCACTTTCAATGAAGCTCCGTTTTGAAAAGTGAATGATCTCTATTTTTGGAATGATGATGTCAATCTGATGCCTTACTGATCCCTTACTGATCCCTTACTGTTTGATCTGGCTGTTGTTCCTGATGTCAGAATAAAAGCCTTCTGTCTCTCATGCAGTCTGGCTCACTGGGAGACAGTTGTCATGGACACTGATTAATCAGCTGCTTCTCTCCTTTTTCCTGTAGGAGGGGTGATGGAAATGTTGTGACTAAAGAATGTCTGTGAGTATCAGTGTGTTGATCCATGAGACCCAACATGGATTTCTGCCTTTGATTTTGATTTTCTGTCCTCCATATTCTCTCTCTTTCCTCTGTGTTCCTCTGCTTTTACTCATATATCAATCCTTCATGCTTTTATTCATCTATGCACCTTTCACACTTTTACTCATCTATCTATCTTTCATGCTTTTACTCATCTATCCATCTTTCATGCTTTTACTCATCTGTCCATCTTTGTTTGTTCCTGATGTCAGAATAAAAGCCCTCTGTCTCTCATGCAGTCTAGCTCACTAGGAGACAGTTGACACTCATTCACCAGCAGCTTCTCTCGTTTTGCCTGTAGGGGGACTCTGAAAATGACACGGATGATGATGAAGATGAGGATGATGAAGATGAAGATGATGTAGAGCTGCTCTGTGATCTAATGAAGGACCCATACTGTAAACTGGAGACACTAGAGTGAGTAAATATCTAAATGTTCGTATGTAAAAAAAATACCTTTGAACCAAAGAAAAATGGAAACACGGTTGAATGTTTGCAAATGTCAAAATGAGGGGGGTTGGGATTTATCAGCTAGCTATGTACACTAGTATAAGACGTATTCATCCCATGAGTATGGATGTAAGTAAGGGAATATTGTCCACCGGTCATTATAGGAAAATATTTCCTGACAGGATGAAGAGGACCCCAATGTGAATGTGAATGTGGAGGGTTCTTGCTTTGTCCTGAAGGAAACCAATTTCCTCTAATGGACACTTGTATGACTATTAGCAGAAAACGATGAAAACTTCATATGAACGTCTTTTGAATTTTATTTGTTGACGCTGTGTGGCTTCTCTAGATAATTCGCAACGTTACTTGAAGTTGAAACATCTAGTTTTCCATCATGGATAGGCAGGGAGTTCCCCAGAACAGCTCTAGTCTCTCACTGAGCTGTAATCACACTGTTTCTGAAATGTACTGAAATGTTGATAGATGATCAGATGTACCACAGCCAAAATACAGAGACAATTGGGTTTTATTTATGGCAGCTATTTATTGAAGCTAATGAAGCTAATATGTATCTTTAGGTAATATGCACCTGACAATCTATACAATAATTAAGCATTAGTGAATTTTGAAAACAAACCTTCTGTCATACTGTGCTCTTCCTCTTTGTCTTCCTGACTGACACATGAAAACTTGTCTGTGTGTGTGTGTGTGTGTGTGTGTGTGTGTGTGTATGTGTCTGTGTGTGTGTGTGTGTGTGTGTGTGTGTGTGTGTGTGTGTGTGTGTGTGTGTGTGTGTTAAAGGGAACATCATCACAGTGATGACCTCCAACAGAAAAGCTGTTCATCCTGTACTGAAGTTCCAGACTCCGGCCACTGGGCACCAGTGAAGCCTGAAGTCTCTTCAGAGAACAGAGTCTCCACCTACAGCCTGAGCTCTCCTGCAGGGAGCTATGAGTGCTCAGTGTCTCACCTGCGCTGGTCGTGTGCTGCTCCAGTCTCCCTGCAGTACCGCTTCACAGACTGGCATGTCTATGCTGAACAGTTGGCCCAAATGCAGATCAGACCAGCTGGTCCTCTGATGGACATCAAGGTCATATCAGGAGAGCTGGAGGAAATTCATCTGCCACATTTCCTCTGTTTGGGGGCTTCTGAGGCATCTGTGTGTGATGCTGTGAGGGTCCTGCATGGGCAGGGCAATGGAGTGTGTTTAGAGGAGTGTAAACTCACCCGACACCATGCCAAGCTTCTTCACCCCTCCTTCTCTCTGTATGGCATAGTCTATTTTCTAAGATCTCTGCTTTCTTCCATGAGGGTCCATGCAAAAGTGCTGGTGTATCAGAGCAGCACGTCAGCCCTGGGCTTCCGCTCCTACCTCCTGCCTGAGGACCCTCATCTGAGGCAGCTGGTGGAAAGAGATGAGGAGAGGTTAGGAGGAGTCTGGAAGGCTAAACACCACCCTCATAAGCCGTTACAGATGGAAGATTTCTATAGCTTGAGGACTAACTGTCCATCTGAGATCAACCCTGAGGAGCTGCAGCTGAGAAGGAGCAACGACACCCCTGAGCTCTTTGATGTGGAACTTCTTGAGGCTCCTCCTGCCTCCTTTCAGATGGAGTTATTCAGCTCTGCAGACAGCAGGGGGCAGTGTGTGTGGAAAGCAAAGTTCCAGTCGGGTGGTGACAGAACAGAGGACCACGCAACAACCAGGGATCTTTCCACACAGGGTCTAGAAGGTGTGATGATCATAATAAACTTATGTGTGTGTGCTGTGTGTGTGTGTGTGTGTGTGTGTGTGTGTGTGTGTGTGTGTGTGTGTGTGTGTGTGTGTGTGTGTGTGTGTGTGTGTGTGTATGTGTTTGGTGATTGAGTGTGACTCTAATACATGATGTTTGTATCTGTAATACAGCAGGTCAGAGCAGCCAGACTGTAGCTGTGTCTCCTTCAGTGTCTCATAACCAAGTCCAGAGAGACGTTAACATCACAACTCACATCCACGGTAAGGACATCTATTAAGACTGAATGACAAAGGAAGGAATATTTAAATGCATGATTGCCTGCTGTATATTCACACATGCATAGAAGTAAACTTTACAGATAACTTGTGGGTGTAAAATTAAGTTTTATATTCATATATTTCTGTCACCTGTTGTGTGTGTCTGTCTGAGTGATATTCCTTGTGTTCTACTGGTGTTTGTGTGTGTGTGTGTGTGTGTGTGTGTGTGTGTGTGTGTGTGTGTGTGTGTGTGTGTGTGTGTGTGTGTGTGTGTGTTTCCGTCTGTTTGTCTGAGTGACATTCCTTGTGTTCTACTTCTTATTTTATCTGCCCTTCTGTTTGACAAGTGGGACCTTCAGCAGCAGCTCACGCAGACAGGTAAATGAAGTGCATTTAGCTCCCACTACTGTGTGTGTGTGTGTGTGTGTGTGTGCGTGTGCGTGTGCGTGTGCGTGTGCGTGTGCGTGTGTGTGTGTGTGTGTGTGTGCGTGTGCGTGTGCGTGTGTGTGTGTGTGTGTGTGTGTTTTTGCATGCATATATGTGATTGGTAAATTATAATTACTGTCGTTGTGTGTGTGTCTTTGTGCATGGATATGTGTGATTTGTGTAGTGCAATATGTGTGATCGGTACATTATAATAATGTATAATAATGGATGGCGCCGTGCTGATGGCAGCCTGTTGCAGCAGCTCCTAGTTCTGTGTGGAGTTTGTTATGTTGCGTTGCATGTAGCGTTATTTGTTTTATACTACGTCTTAAGCAGTGCAAGATATTATGGATACTAAGTGGCTTGTGCGATTTTTATTTTGTTTTATTGTTTTTATAACTTATACGGGAGATACTGTCAAAGCGGGCAGCATTGTTTACCTTCGGGACCAGCTGATAGCGCTCTCCAAACCACCACTACTGCCGGGACCTAGGCATCAAATCCCCAGGGAGTTGAGAAGGAGACGCCGGGGGTGCAGGGCCGGTGTTTTACGGAGATCAAGGAAAAGGAGATTCAAACCCTTCATTCCATCGATCATCATGGGGAATGTGAGATCGTTGGCAAACAAGGTGGATGAACTGGCGGCTTTGACACGAACACAGCGGGAGTACCGTGAATGCAGTCTCATGTGTTTCACCGAGACGTGGTTGCAGGAGCATATTCCGGCCTCCAACATCTCTGTGCACGGCTTCTCTACAGTGCGGGCTGATCGGGACTGCAGGCTGAGCGGTAAGAAGAAAGGAGGGGGAGTCGCTGTGCTTGTTAACAACAGATGGTGTAATCCTGGCCATGTCACGGTGAAGGAGCGTGTTTGCAATCCCAATATCGAACTTTTAGCCATGACTTTGCGTCCCTTCTACCTACCGAGGGAGTACACCTGTGTAGTAGCGATGGCTGTTTACATTCCGCCGTCAGCTGACGCAGACGCTGCATGTGACGTCATTAACTCTGTCACTGCCAGACTACTCACTCAGTATCCAAATGCATTAATTGTAGTTTCAGGAGATTTTAATCATGTCTCTCTCTCTACAACACTTCCAACTTTTAAACAATATGTAAACTGCCCCACTAGGGAAAATAAAACACTGGACTTACTATATGCAAATGCTATGGATGCATATAGCTCTAGTGCTCTCCCCCCCTGGGCAGATCAGATCACAACCTGGTCTTGCTCACTCCCACCTACACACCCATTGTGCAGAGGCAACCAGTGTCCACAAAGCAGGTGAGGCGTTGGACACCGGAAGCCATTGAAGGGTTACAGGAATGCTTTGAGGTCACGGATTGGAACGTGCTCTGTGAGCCTCATGGAAATGACATCAACTCCATGACTGAATGCATCACAGGGTACATCTCTTTCTGTGTGGATAGCATAGTACCCACAAGGACAGTAGGGTGCTATGCCAACAACAAGCCATGGGTCACCAGCGACCTGAAAGCATTGTTGAACAAGAAGAAACAGGCTTTCAGGGATGGTGACCGTGAGGCCCTAAGGAGTGTACAGAGGGAGCTTAAAGTCAGACTGAGGGAGAGCAAAGAAGCATACAGGAGGAAGCTGGAAAACAAGCTCCAGCAGAACAACATGAGAGAGGTGTGGAGTGGGATGAAAACCATCACTGGCTTCAAGGGGAAGGGGAATATGGTAGAGGGTGGCCCTAGCAGGGCCAACGAGCTGAACGTGTTTTTCAACAGATTCAGCGCGGGGCCCCCATCAGCCTCCCCCGCCTCTCCAGGCTCCACAAGCCCCACTGTCCTCAGTTCCTCAGTCCACTGTGCTGCTCCCCCCTCTCCCTCCCCCTCCTCCAGCATTCTCCCTCCTCCCTATCCTATGCCCCCCTCCAGCCCCTCCACCCCCCCTGCCCCCTCCAGCCCTCCCAAATGTCTGTCAGTCACCAGCGACCAGGTGAAAAGGCAGCTGGTCAAACTTCACCTGAACAAGGCTGCAGGTCCAGATGGTATCAGTCCCAGGGTCCTGAAGTCCTGTGCGGACCAGCTGTGCGATATTCTGCAGCACCTGTTTAACCTCAGCCTTGGACAGGGGAAAGTGCCTGTGCAGTGGAAAACATCCTGCTTAGTCCCAGTCCCTAAGAAACCCATTCCATCGGTCCTCAATGACTACAGACCAGTTGCCTTAACATCGCACATCATGAAGGTGCTGGAGAGACTGGTCTTGGCACATCTAAGACCGCAGGTGACCTCCTCACTGGACCCCTTACAGTTTGCTTACTGTCCAAAGGTGGGGGTGGAGGATGCCATCATATACCTTCTCCAGAAGGTCCACTCTCACCTGGACAGAGCAGGCAGCACTGTGAGAATCATGTTTTTTGATTTTTCCAGTGCATTCAACACAATCCAGCCTGGACTGCTGGGGGAAAAGCTGCAGAGGATGAGGGTGGACACAGGCATCACCTCCTGGATCATGGACTACCTGTCAGATAGGCCACAGTTTGTGCGGCTTGGGGGCTGTGTGTCTGAGCAGGTAACCAGCAGTACAGGAGCACCTCAGGGGACTGTTCTTTCTCCCTTCCTTTTCACTCTCTATACCTCTGACTTCCAGTACAGGTCAGAGTCTTGCCATCTACAGAAATTCTCTGATGACTCTGCACTGGTGGGGTGTGTTAGAGGGGGAGAGGAAAGTGAGTACAGGAAGATGGTGGACTGTTTTGTGGAGTGGTGCGCTAACAACCACCTGCTACTAAATGTGGCTGAAGACTAAAGAGCTGGTGGTGGATTTTAGAAGGAACAGGACTAAGCCCAACAGCATCACAATCATGGGGAAAGAGGTGGAGGTGGTAGAGAGCTATAAGTATCTGGGGGTGCACATTGACAATAAACTGGACTGGAAACACAACACAGAAGCGGTTTACAAGAAGGGTCAGAGCAGGCTCTACTTCTTGAGAAAACTGAAGTCTTTTAATGTGTGTACCAAGTTGTTACAAATGTTTTATCAGTCTGTGGTGGCAAGTGCAATTTTCTTTGCTGTAATCTGTTGGGGTAGCAGTATCAGAGCATGTGATTCTAACAGGATAAACAAGCTGATAAAGAAAGCAGGCTCTGTGCTGGGGGCTACTTTGGAACCCCTGGAATTGGTGCTGGAGAGGAGAATGATACAGAAACTGCTAAACATTATGGACAATCCCTCTCATCCATTACACAGTACACTGGCAAAGCAAAAGAGTGTTTTTAGCTGGCGGCTTCGCCAACTCAGCTGCAGCCGAGACAGATATAAAAGGACTTTTTTACCAACTGCAATAGCACTTTATAATGACTCCTCTCTGAGCAGAGAGAGACGACTTATCTTTTAATCTGAAATGCACAATACTTATGTTTTACTAAGCTTTTACAGTCTCATTTGCTACTGGGACTAGTGATGTCTTGTACACTGTAACTCACCTCTGCAATGTCTTGTGACTGAATGTACTTTATATGTGCATAACTATTTATTTATTATCTCATGTGTACTGTATGTGTATCTGTTATATGTTTTAGCTGCTGGAACAATGGAATTTCCCTTTGGGATAAATAAAGTATATCTATCTATCTATCTATCTATCTATCTATCTATCTAATGTATGTGCACATGTGATTTTTAGTTTAGAGTATTTTGTTCTCTGACTTTGCGTTTGCATTCACATCCCGCAGGCAGAGTGAAGACAACAGTTGAAGGTCGTGACTAAGGACATTTAGTGAGCATCAGTTTGATCTGATCTGTGTGAGTACAACAGTGAGCTGAATGGAGAATGGAGGCGTGTTCTGATCAGAGATGATTGACAGCTCATGCAGCATGGAGTCAGCAGACAGAGGAGGACCAGTCACTCTCAAACATGTGCACAGATGGACATATGGACTGGGCAGGAGAATTACACCACACACACACACACACACACACACACACACATAGCGGAGGAGTTGATTGCACATTTACACAGACGGACATATGGACCGGGCTTGAAAATTATAGCAATATCAGTTGGATATATTTGTTATGGTTTTATTAGTTAGATTTCAATATAACAATCGAAACTGTGGGTGGGTCGGTCTATCTGTGCTTACAAAAGAGAGAAGTGTAAAAGCTGATAGTATGTTATTGTACACAGAGAGAAAGAGACAGATAGAATGTTCGTGTAAATTAATCAAATTTGCATTGTTCGCATTTGTATCATTAATGCATTTTTCATAGTCTTTACTTCAGTGAGTATATATCTGTGTGTGTGTGTGTGTGTGTGTGTGTGTGTGTGTGTGTGTGTGTGTGTGTGTGTGTGTGTGTGTGTGTGTGTGTGTGTAGTGTAGTGAGTGAGTTCTGAGTGCCTTTGTGCTTTTTTGCATTTTGGTGTATTCTTTGGTTTTTCATTTGCTCTGCCTCTGCTGTGTTTTATAACATGTTGTGATTCAATAGCCATTAATAAAGGCTTTCTATGAAGAGTGTCATGGATGTTTCTTCTTTTATTTTCAGATCACTTCTCCATTGAGCACTTTCACCTTTGCCTCATGAATATGGATTTCAACATTATGCTGTGTGTGTTAGAAATGTGTGTATTTGATTCATGATTTCAGATGCTTTTCTACAGCTCTGTCTCCATCAGAGCCATATATAGAGATTAGAGGCTCTGTCATCCATCAGAGCCGTATATAGAGAGAGTTCGGACAACTCGAGATTTTCAGTTCTGTCCTCTGATTGGCCTAGAGGACGTCACATGTTTTATGGGCACCATGTTATGACCCCTCTCACGTCTTAGTCCCATACACTTAACGTGGAGCTCCGGATTTAATCACGTTATTTTGCAGAATAAAGGTAACACACGCCAAGACATGCAGTTGTGTACATTGTTCTGTCAGTCATGCATACGCGACACTCGTTTTGGTAGCAATGTGTTACTTTACAGCTGCTTTGTGAATAGTTGCGTCTACAGTTGCAAAGCTAAAAAGTACAGTTGTCACAGGTGGACTTAGTCTTTCCTGGTTGCCAAATGCACATTTGTCATGATGGCCTTATTGTGTGCAGATTTTAAGTATTATTGTGTTTGCTGTGTGAACATAATCTTCACTGAATTGTACATTATTGCTTCTGCTTTGCTGCCTATGGTTGCAATTAGTAGCTGATCACCTAATGACTGGCCACGCCCTGGTAACAGCGTATAAAAAGCCAGTCTAATTATGGGAAAACATGGGCTAATGAGGCTTTCCAGCACAAAGGTTCACCAAAAGGCTCATTACCCAAAAGCTCATGAGATCTTTCTCTCTAGTGTCACCTGCTGCTGTCCAGGCTGGCCTCCACTTCTTCTATTACCCTTCAGTCCAGTAGAGGGCTGCACTGCGCCTGTCCAACCACCGGTGAATCAGGAAAGACGAAGATGGGGAAGTTGTTAACAGTTGCAGAGAAATTTTGGGAGTTGGAAAAACTGCACCAAAACCGCTGAATGTCACGTTATAAACGGGCTCAGGCTGGACTAAGTAACTAAATATCAACAAGATAAGGTAAGATTTGCATCATTATTCCCCCAACGTAAGTGAACAGAAAAATCAGTAACGTTAGCTTGCAGTCAAGTTAATCGGTCAGTTGAGTCGAGTATCTGTTTTTGTTGTGTAGACATTCAAACCTCTTGTAAGTTATGCGCTAATTGCGTATTTTCGATTACCCTAGTTAGCTTTATAAAGATCACACTTTATCCTGTATAACGACAATGGCCACACGGGTTTTATCCCAAACGTGACATCTTTTTGTTGACCCAAACGTTAACGTTAGGTGATGATGACGATGACTTAACATTATGTAGCCTAACGTTAACGTTAACTTATCCTGACTTCAACTCATGGCCAAGAGAAAATAGCCGTAACGTTAACAACAGAAATCTCTGGGAAATTACACAGTTTATGTGCCAGAGATGTAACGTTACAAAATCCTATGACAAAAGCCATTTCTTTAGCTGTTGTTGCTTGAACTTCTACGCAGCTCCAATATCATTATGCTACGTTACTGTTGCAGAATGCATACAGTCTTGGCAGGAAGTTGGACCTGGTTTGTCTCTCTGTAAAATTAATATTAGTGGACTTCTAAAGTGTTTAATTCAAAAATTTCTTTCTTTCTCACCTTGCAGGATTTCTTTGGGATTAGGCCTACTTTTTGCTCAACTAATTCCAAAATGTCAGGCTCAGAGTAGATTTATATGGTAGGCCTAGTTGTATAGATGTTTGCCATATCACCTCATGCTTTGAAAAGACTGGATTTATTTTGCAGAAGTTAAGTCCAAAATGTCAGGATTTGGTGAGGCGTCCCCAGACCCAGCAGACATGCTGGTGAAGACGGAGATCAAAGAGGAAGATGAGGAGGAGGAAGAAAAGTATGGTGATCGTCAGCACGATCGGATTATCATTCAGGATGTGGACGAGAAACCAGATCTGGAACACTCCTGTAAGTTCACACATTAATGACTTGTTTATGAACATTTAATGAACTTGTGTTCCCGTGGACTTCATAAAACGTCATAAAACAGGCCGAAAACTGTTCCTATTCAGAAGTTGTGGAGGTGGTGTGTGTGTGTGTGGGGGGGGGGGGGGGGGGGGGGGGCTTTTTGCCTTTAATCGAATAGGACAGTATAGAGGTGTTATCTCAATGTTATGACTGAGGTTTGAATATCACATATGGACTGGTGTAACGGAGGCCAGCTAGCTCATGTAAATCCTCATCACCCAATTCCTTGGGCGCCTCTGCCGGCTGAATTAGAAGCTCAGGCTTTTAGCTCAGTTGGTTAGAGCGTCCCACTCCCACACCAGGAGATTGTAGCTTGCGGGGCGGCAAAAAACGCCATTGAGTGTTTGTTGGTGATTCTTTTTGCAGTATTGCAGCACATGTTTTAAACCTAGCCTAATAAACAAGAAATACTAGACAACATTGTTAATGACTGCTCATTTGACATTTGAGAGCTGAGAATTCAATCAAAATATTTCTAGAGATGGCGCTTTCACTATTTTCAGCCCATTATTTCACTCATTGATTGAAACATGGTATACACACAATAAATATATTGAAAAGGGAAAATAGAACTTGTTGTTTTTTTGCCGGAGGGGGTCTTTAAATCCAAATGTTACGCTCGTAATCGTGCTTCTATTGAGCATTCTGAAGTGCAATTTACCGTGCTGTTCACGGCATTGGTTTCTGTAGGCTTCTGAGTTTATTTAATTTTCCATTGTGCCTTCCATTATGCCATGTGGTCTTAGAGCGCCCTGCTTGTGGCCAATCTGTGTAACAGCCTTGTCTTTTTCTACAATAGTGTTTTGAACAGCAGTTTATCATTATTGTTAATTCTGTATGTAATTATTTATTTGTGTGTAATTATTTAGTAATTACGTACATATAGATGTATCTATTTAATTATATAGGTTTATAGGTTTACAGTGTTTATTATGAACAGATTATATTGCAACACAGTATTTTAATTGCACATTCTTAATTTCTTATTTACAGAAAACCACACACATACATGAATGTAGGCCTACACACTCTCTGATCCATATACCCTGATGTAAATCTGTTGCAGTTTGTTCATATGCACTTACACTAGTGCCCTAAGCAGTCTTGCGTTCATTATGGATGCATTTAATTTGATAAGCATTCAAGAAATAATATTTCCAGATACACACATGCACACACTCTCACACACTTATAATCATTCATTGGTTTAGGCTTCAATTGGTTTAAGTAAAGTCATTTATTTATACAGCACATTTAAAAGCAACTGGAGTCGAGCCAAAGTCCCGAACAAGAAAAGCTTCAAGCTAAGTCATAGCAGTATGACCACATTTACACAAATCAGAGCCTACATCTACTATAATTTAGGCTGTCATATATCCCTTTAGACAGACTGTGAGAAAGATCTCTGAGTGCTCTCTCTAATTTTTTTGTATTTCATGAATACAACTAATCGGATAAAAGTAAGTCACCTTGGCTAAATGAGAAATTATTTCTACTTTGGGAAATGGCTCAACGGGCCGCATGTGGCCTCTGGGCCTTAGTTTGCCCAGGTCTGTGCTATACTATTCGCAACTATTCCTAGCCGATAAAGGGACATTTTCTGACAACTATACAACAATTTCCCATTGCCAACCAATTCAGTTGATAGCTGGCTAGCAATTTATGCTTTTTGGGGAGCAGACCTTTAGAATTATAGGTTCTTTGTCATTAGAAAAGCTCAAACTGTCTTTTCCATCTGTCATTATTTAGCCTGTAGGATCTCATTTTAACTCTTTCTAACTCCTTCTTTTGGATAGCCCTGAACTGCAAAGAAGAAATGCTTTCCCCACTTGAAATTAAAGAAGAACCTGATTTTGGAGACTATGGTGACCACTTCTCATTCACGTAAGTGCTCTTTTATATCAGTATTATAACACATTAAATACATTCTCTGTCACATATTTATAGAGCAGTGGTTCTCAAAGTGTGGTCCGCGAGCAAGCTCAAGTGGTCCGCGACTTGATTACCATAAAAATATGTGAATTTAGCCTGTGTCATTATTTGAAGGCCAAATATTAGTTGTTCACTGAATATAAGAGGCAGACCTGTAATTCACTGTTTATTAAATTGAAGTGCCTACTCTATAAATGACTTGGTTAAAGGTTAGCAGCATGTGACTTGGCGAGGGGGCGCAAGGGCAGGTGGTCCCTGAAAATATTTTTGGGCAAAGTGGTCCTCGGTCTGAAAATGTTTGAGAAACACTGTTATAGAGTGAATCTTTGCTTGTTTAACAACTCTAGCATTTGAAGTTGATGCAAAGTTTGACTTGAATTTCCTCAGCCAAACCGATCTAACAACTGAGATGGCATCTGAAATTACAGAACCAACGCAGCCATTGGTTAAGACAGAGTTGAAAGAAGAAGTAGGAGATGATGGTGATGTCCTCCAACTAGAGCATCTGAACACAGTTAAACAATTGAAAGAAGAACCCGGAGAGGAATGTCACTTAAACACAGAAACTGCCACTTCCTCATCAACCTCCGCCATGGCCGAAGAGGAAGAAGAAGAGGAAGAAGAAAAGTCTGATTCTGCAGAGCATGGAGATGAAGATGAGGAGGACTTCTCACCTACAAGTAAGCCCTTTGAGTTACCACTTCCTGTGTCAGTAGTACATTTTAGTGTAACCAGCTGAAGCTGGGTTTAAGCACTCTTCCCCTATAAGCCTTTTGGGTCAGTGGCGCCTCCAGGCGTACGGCTGTACGCACTGTGCGTACCTTGGGAGAGCGAGCGAGAGAGAGAGAGAGAGAGAGAGAGAGAGAGAGAGACGCGCAAGCGAGAATAGGGCGGAGAGATTTGTCAAGTTCTGAAGTAGCCTATTTAAATGTTTTAAATGTGTCAATTAGGGCTGGGCGATAAAACGATAGCGATATGAATCGCGATAGACACGTACTCGATAGCAATAGAAAATGCGCTCGATAGAACTTTCGATAGATTTTTTTTTTCCCGGGCGGATTCTAGCTCTCCCTCTGTCCGCATTTACAACAGGCGCGCTGCGCTCATTGGCTGCGCTGGCTCTACCAGAAAGGGCACGCACTGACTGACTGTTTACACTGTTTACTAGTTAGCTGCTGCAACTCAGGCTTGCTTTTCATGTAGCCTGGAACTAGTCAAAGATACTTTCAGCTGATTCATGTTCTGATTAAGTAATGCAGGGCAATCGTAATTAATAACTGTGAGTAAATTGTTTGAAAAGTCAGAAAGGCCTGATGAACAACACTGTTCACATAATATGAACTTGTAAAGTACGGCAGCTGACAGCTAACGGTGCACATGACGTTACTGGCTGCAGGGACAGATTTGACGATGTTAGCACACAACACTAGCAAGGTAAACATACAACAGACAAAGCTCAAACTAGCTAGTATGGTCAGCAACCTACTGAACACATTAAAGCTGAATGATTTTGCAATCTTACCTTAATCAAAATCACTGAAGTAATCCATGTTATCAAGTAGCCTTGTGTGAAGTGAAAGGCATACCAGTGTACCAAAACAAACTTCGTTTTGAAGTCACATTATGCTAACTGGGGGGTATTCCATCAACGGAGCTATTCGCTAAGCCGCGCTAACTTCGGCAAGCGGCGCTAGTTTTAGTGTGAGTTCAGTTCCATTACTCTCGCTAACAGTAATCGCAGCTGAGTTGCTGGGGTAACATATGCTCCCAAACTAACCAGCTCCGTGGCAGGTTAACTGCAAGGCTTAATAAAGCGGTGTCTCAGAAAATGCAATCAGTCAGAAACACAAGTCACCCAAAAAGGTTCCATACACCTGCTTAATAATCTTTCCCACCAAATAAAGGTTGATAGGTTTTGCAAACACTGTGATCATGCATGAATTCCCCTTTTTACTAAATTACTATTGATATTTCGAAGTATTTATTAGGAATAATTTTAGTTACGAATTAAAAACAAATGCATGCATAATCAGAGACGTGACACATGCCGGCCCATCACGTGGTGTCAAGTTGTAGGCTGCGTCTTAATTGAATGATTGATTGATTTCAGTTGCAGGTGCAAGTCTGCTGTGACAGAACAACATGAGACTGTCAACTTGTTCCAACAAGCAATGGTCAAACATTATGATTCAAAATATATTTTCAATCACCTTTTCAAATTTCTGCATTGCCAGTAGGCCTACTACTATAAACATGTGATATTGAGTTATTTCACACAAAATTCTACAGATGACGTATGCATATCGAAGTTTCTTTCTTAAAATTCTTTTAGTTCTGCCTTAATTTTACGACAGTTCATCAGGTATTCCTAAATCACCTATTTAGGTCTAGTGTTGAGCTCGTGCACGCAGCCTTGTTTAAGTTAACGAGAGGCAGGCGCAGCTAACTTGCGTTGATGGAATGGCTTCAGCCTCATCTCTGAGTTGACGCTACTTCAAACGAGGCTTAATCACATAAGCGCCGATATCATTAGCGACTTTGCAGGAATACCTCCCTAGTCTGCTTCAGAACAGTAGCCACATAGGCTACAATGTAAACCATACAAAGCCCCTCTCTGATTGGCCTATTTAATAGAAGAACAACCTAACATAATTTTAGTTAAAATATTAATTTATGTATTGGTAGGCCTATTTATTCAGCTTATATTTTAGTGTAGGGAGACATTAGACTTAGACTTAAATTATTAGACTTAAATTATTATTTTTTGACTACTAGTTTTATTTAAGGGAGAGAATGGGCTGAACCCTAAATAATGGCTACTTTAAAGCAGAATTCAACCCTGAAACAACATTGTGCTCAAACACTGTATTTTACCATACATTTATACATGACAGTGCTGCCATTTAATGTAATAACTCTATATTAAAAATAAATAAACCTAAAAAAAAAATGAATTTAAGGTGTTTTGCGCACCTGGGCCCATTTAAATACGTCATTAAAAAATTCAATAATTATCGATATCGACCAATATACTGAGCCTATATCGTGATAGAGATTTCAGCCATATCGCCCAGCCCTAGTGTCAATAGGCAAATTTATTTTAGGAGGCTTGCATGGTCGTATCTATCGACGACATGATGCGATTTCGCTCTAGTGTTTTTGTGATTAATGTTTTCATGTAGGCTATTTGCCTATTTTCTTTTGTTTGAAAGCTCGAGAAAAGCAGTAGGGCC
The DNA here is from genome assembly GCA_027497455.2 of Sardinella longiceps. Taxonomy (NCBI): domain Eukaryota; kingdom Metazoa; phylum Chordata; class Actinopteri; order Clupeiformes; family Clupeidae; genus Sardinella; species Sardinella longiceps. The sequence goes on along the minus strand of JAODXP020000021.1, from coordinate 32,407,106 downwards.
TAGCCTTTTTGGCGAGTGCCCATGCCGCGCCGATATCACCCTAGGCTATGCATTATAATTTTCTTACAATGGGCCATTTGCGAGTTGTGGGCGCCCTTCGTTTCGCGCACCAGTGGAAGGCAAAGGGGAGGGGGAGAGGCCCTGTCCCTACACCGGGCAGCTATAGTGCAAGAAGTTGGTGTAGTCTACACCACGCAGTAATTCCTTCGAAATAACCATAGCCTACTTCATTCATAATATTGTTAAGCCAACCCGACAATATCACAAACAATTTCCTGGGTTGTGCGAAATCTTCGCTTGCCTACATTTCAAAACAACAGCAACAGCATCAAAGCGCTTAGACCTAATTGATGCATCATACATGCTAGGGTTGGGACATGATTTTCGAATATTCGAAAATCGACAGTGCGTTCGAATATCGAATAGTTAAATCGAATACTGTTTCAGCCATATCATCATAAAAATAACAAAAACCGTTTTGAAAAAGACGTTTCCTAACCAATGTTTCATGCAACGCGCAATTTAGCCTGAAGGTGCCGCTAACAATAAACCTACCTGTAGCCTACAGCGGTAGTAGCAGTCCTATACAATAACAGGCGGCCAAGGAACAGAAATACCCCCGTTTGGCAAAGTTAGCGAGAGCTTGCTTGAGTGTGCCTGCGACGTCAGTGCCATCGGAGCGAGTAGCCTATTCTCCGCAGCTGGATTAATTGTCAATAGACTGCGCAACCGCCTCCATCCTGAGCATGTGGACATGTTATTTTTTTAAACAAAAATTTGCTGTTCAATTGTTGTCATTATAATTCCAGCCTATTAGGCTACTGGTAAATATTGTAGCCGTCCAGGCAGTTCATTCAGGCCGTTTCAGTTGCGCAAAGAAGGAAGCCGTTTATTTTCTGAACTTTGATTTAAGATAGAAATATGTTGTACAGAAAGTCAAAGTCTAATTAAAAAGTAGGCATACTATGCTCATAAGGCTAAAAACCTTTTTGTAAGCACTTATGTAGCCTACGTTAAGCAACGTGTTTGATAAAGTAGATACTTTGAATGGTTACGATGCCTCTTCATTTTCTCTATTATATCGTGTGTGTGCATGCGGTGGGCGGGGCGGGGGGGGGGGGGTATCGATTTTCGAATAATATTCGAATACTTGTCATCGATTTTCGAATAGTGTTTTTACCCAAAATTCCCAACCCTAATACATGCATGATGTCCTCTACCTTCAACAGGATAGGCTGCTCACAAACCCAAATTAACCCTCCGCGAATGTGAGAACCAGGAGTCTCCATTTGTCCAAGACACGTCCTTCCCATATAATGACAGAAAAAAGTTGGTTCTCCCCCGCGCATGTGTGTGTGTGAATGCAACAAAAGTTCACTGTCGAGTTTATCGTACATAATCTATGTAGGCAAGTTAATGTTCATGTAGGTCAATTTTGAAATTCAAGTTCAGGTTCACGTTGTATTGAAGTTGATTTCTAAAGACGAACGGCTGACGCACGCACACTTTTTTTTTTTTTTTTTTTGCTCAGGGCATTTGTGCGTACCCTACAGTTCAATCCTGCAGGCACCATTTCTTGCTCCTTTCCTGTGTCATGAGTACATTTTAGTGTAATCTGTTTTAAGTCCCTTGTGTCTTCATATTGATCTCCTCATCAATATGGTACGGTATTGTTGATGTATTCGAGTCTTAAAGGAGAAATCCAGCTTTCTCAGCCTTTTTCTTAAGGTAGCTCCAGACCAAAGATCTGCGGCATTCTAAAAACCTGCGACAATCTAAAACCCAGAAACTGCAATTTGACATGTTAAATCTTTTGCGACGGCTTGCAACAGCTTGAACAACCTGTGTTTTTTTTTTATTCACACTGTTGCAGCTACTGTACTCTCTAAAATGAGTCTGAATTGAGCTTTAAAGACGGCATTCCGGTACCTGGGTAAACAGGGCTATTGACTGATTCACACTGGATTTCTCCTTTAACAAGAACTACTATTAAGCTGTTCACACACTGGCTCCAACGTGTGTGTGTGTGTGTGTGTGTGTGTGTGTGTGTGTGTGTGTGTGTGTGTGTGTGTGTGTGTGTGTGTGTGTGTGTGTTTGTGTGTCTGTGAGTCTGTGAGTGTTCATGTGTGTTTGTGTGTGAGTGTTCATGTGAGTGTGTGTGTGTGTGTGTGTAAGAGTGTGAGTCGCCACAGTTGAATCCTAGCCTGTGTCTGAAGCCGTCTGCACACCGGTTCCGACAGAATTGTGGACAACTTCCGATTTTGTGTCCATATTGAGCTGCATAACAGATTAGTAGATGGTTTCGGTTTCCAAACTGCTGTACTGCTGTGTTCAAAAAACGAACGAACTAGCTAACTAACAATCTAACTAACTAACAATCTAACTAACTAACTAGCTAGCTAGCCAGCTAAATAACTAACCAACTTCCATTTTAGTCAAAAATAACCTGTCATATTTGGGGTGTTAGAGGAATATATTGTGCTGTTACCATTCACCTGTCTTTTCAATGAGTTTGGCATCAAATGTAAAATTTTATGTGTTAAGTTGTTATTTGGTTTAGAATACATTTTGACAGAGAGAGTAGAGAAATCTCTTTGTTTACATTCACCACATACAAAACTAGCCCCTACAGTAATATGCTACCCGTTTCCGCCCTTGTAGTTCTGATGTGAATTCCGTTGGTTCTTGTAGTTTTCATCTTTATTACAAATGTTTCAAAGTGGCGTATAGCAATTGATTTAATATATTAATATAACTCCAAACAATGATAGAGAAGATGCATTTCAGAATTTTGTAGAAAAGGACTCAGAGAGTGCAGTCCTCCACCAAGGCAATATGATCACTGTCGTAATATTAAATTTTAATTTTATTTTCATATGGTGTCCTGGATCACCAATTACCACACACAAGTTGTCAGATAATTTCATCCATATCCAGCCAAACAGATCCAAGAGAAAACATAATAAACAAACAAACAAATAAATACCTTGGGACATGATATGGGCATGTATCCCATAAATACATTTACTTATATTTGATACTACTTTTTACTTGCACTGTAATTTCTTTGCATTTATGCTTTTTCTTTATGTTACTCGTATTGGTGCTCCTCTTACTGTCTGTATAGTGCCGTGAAACAAATGTACTGTATTTTGGCGCTCTACAAATGTAAAATCTGATTGAATTGAATTGAATTCATACTTTCACATTGCCCCAAAGTGAAGTTACTGTTTTACCATGTTGGGTTATGGTGTTTATGCAATATAAGCACATAACATGCAAAACAATGTTGAGTACGTCATCTGTCGGTGGTTTACTGGTAACATTTAAGTTTTAAGAATGGCCCATTGTCATCGAGGGAAAATGAAGGTGGAGATGGAATTGAAGCACTGACGTCAAGATCAAGGTAAGCATGACAAGATTTAAATAATGTACGATAGTCAATCTAATTGGGATTTTAAAATGATTAACAGGGAAACCAGCCGGATGTCCCCCTAGCTGCAAAGGCAAGCTACACAGGTCGCTGAGGAGGGGTTTCTAAGTCATAAACAGGGCTGTGATTCGTTGGTATTATGTTGCTAATGTATAGGTACTGGGTAGAGACATCAACACATATGTATTTTCTGGGTAGAAAAAAAAACCCACATTAAATAGTTAATATTTCAAAACTAAAATGTTTTGAACATTGAGGTTGTTTTGTTAGCTCCGCCATCTAGATTTTTTGAACAGGTTCTGTTTCAAAGTAGTGTACTTCTACTCTGGGCAACTTGTGTCTTGATGCTTTCTCTCACTGAACATGAATAGAAACTGGTCACTCTGCCCAAGTCAGTAGTAGTTGATGTGACTGCGGGGTAAGACCTGAGGTTACACTTTATTTGAAGGTACCGTGATAAGACTAATATGTTGTCATAAAGTGTCACCCGCTATTTGTCAGGGTTAGGGTTAGGGTATGTCAGAAGTCATGACTGGTTTATAAAGTTTATGACAGATTCTTGACAGTGTCATGTCAGTCTTATGACGGTATCTTCAAATAAGACCTGATGTACAAATGCAACTAAAATAGGATCACGCAACTTCTATGTTATTTTTTTAAAACAGCAGCACAGCAGTAATTACCTTATCCTGTCTGTCACACAAGCATAATGCATGTTACACATGATACTGAATTTGGGTTTTTCCACTAGTTTTCCTTTTTAATCATCAAATTAAAACAAATAAACTCTTGAAATACATCAGTCTGTGTGGAATGTATGTATACATAATGCAAGTTCGATTTTTTTAAATGGAATTACTGAAATAAATCAACTTTTTCATGATATTCTAATTACATGACCAGCACCTGTAATGCATGTTACACATACAAGAACATGCATCTAATTTAATCTTTATCCCTCTTTTATTTCAGTCGCTTGGGATCACGCTTTTGGAAAGATCCGGCAAAAGGCAGCCAACATGAAACACGAAGCACTACAGGAATCATCAGAGGAGTGGATGATTCTGAATAATTATCTGGTCGTCGGTGATGATCGCTTTTATGAAACAGAGAACACCATCACTTCCAGCACACCAGACTCCACCTTTGGTCTAGACCCTGTCCCCTGTCCTCTCACTCAACACGTCACCCTCACTTCAGCTACAGATGAGTGTGTCACTAGTTCTGTGGCTAGACTAAAGCCTGCTATTGCCCACTTTGGAGGAAGAAAGGAATCGTCTAGTGCTGCTGCAGTCACACACGACTGCACCCTTGCTTCGTCCCCCGTCGTTCCATCTCCAACTTCATCCTTAAGTTCAGCTTTACACCCTACCACCAACCAGAGGCAAACAATGAGAGAACCATGTGGACTTAAATGCAGAAGAAAATGTTCTCAAAGGTTTTCTGAAGCCAGACGTAGAAATATTTGGACCTGTTACTGGAAGCTGCCCTACAGTGAGAAACGGTGTTTCGTGTTCCATCACGTTAGCCAAGTACCAAGGGCAAGGACATGCGGATATCCTAGTCGCCGAAGCAGGACGTTTATATATCGACTGACAGATGAGCATGAAGTCCCACAGCAGGTGTGTAAATGGTTCTTCCTGTCAACGCTGGGTTACCACCCAACGAACGACAGCTTAGTTCTTTCTGTGATGCGCAAGGAGATGTCGTCAGGCCTCGTTCCTCCACCTGACATGAGGGAAAGACACGAGCCCGCCAACAAGCTGGATCTCAAACCTCTCCACGCTCACATTGAGTCTTTTCATCCTACGGCGAGCCATTATCGTAGCGAGCATCTTGCACCACGCATGATTCCCTGCTACCTCCCAAGCACCGTCACCATCAAGCATATGTATCTAGACTACAGAGAAAAGGGCAACCATTGCTCTTACGAGACCTACAGAAAGGCAGTGAAGTCCCTTGACATCGGCTTTAAACGAGCTCGAGGGAGGAGAGGGGGAAAACTTAAGCTTGGTTGTACAAGACCTGACCAGCAGGGGGAGCACAAACAGAGAGAAAAACAGAGAGACTAAGCCACAGAGAGAGAGACATTTCTTGGGAATTTTACATGGGAAACCGGAAACATTCCTTGTTCTACAGTCAATATCAATTAAATAAGTAATGTTTTATGTTTTGGTAGAAATGGACTGTTATGTCTGTCAGCATGCAGATGAAGAATTAGGGGTGGACTGATGGATAGACATTATATACATTACTAAATAAACCAATCGATAAATCATTTAGTATGTACATATACAAATTAATTAATTAATTAATGAATAGTCAATCCTGCTTTTAACTCACTGTCTCTGCAGACTTTCCAACTCCTGCAGACAATTCAGTTCTACTCGGTAATACACACATTAATTTATAAATATTTTGATTTAATAGATTAGTAAAAAAAAAAAAAAAAATGGATCTATCTATTAATGATCTTTTATCTATTATGGCAGTGGGTCTGAAATGTTCAAATATTTACATTTGGTTTACTTTCAAAATAACATCCAATAAATAACAGATTATTTGATTTTCTATCTATGCAGTCACATGAAAAACATAGAAATTCAAATATAAACTTTTGCCTTGGTTTGACCCGTTGTTATTTAGACCAATGCAAAGGCAGAACACAGTAACTTCTAAAAAGGGCTTAAGGTCAAGTTTGAAGCATCTTTTGTTGTTGAAAAATAAATACAGTCGTTAATAATATCACTGCTGAGTTAAGGTCTTTTGACTTTGTATAGGGGAGTGTGCTACTTGTACAGTGTATACTGTAAATTTACTATTGCTTGTTTGGTGATTTTGTTGTTCCATGTTCAATAAAACTGCTAATTTTACAAACCAGTGAATATTTGTGATAAAAATGAACACATTCTCTTGATAAGTTCTGAATTTTTCTACTCTACACACTTTCATAAATGGCAAGCTTGAGAAAGCTAGGCTAATTACGGTATGTCAAATTATTGGTGTGGTGGAGCAGCGAATGTTGTTGTTGTTGTTGTTGTTGTCGTTCATCATCTCAGGTGACTAGGGTTCAACTCTCAAACCCCAGGATGCGATTCTGTGTTGTTTTAGATCAGGGGTGGCCAATTATTTCGCCACATTGATTTTTAAAAGGGAACATTTTTTAGTTCAATTTACAATTCAATTTAATTTATATTTAAAAGTTTGAAATATTGACTGATGGGCCGGGTGTGAACAGTCAACCTGTTGATGGGGATTGATTCTGGTAAAATGGCAAATCTCAAAACCTGTGAAAATATGTGAACATGTATGGTTAAAAGGGCGAAAATTTTCTTTTTCATGAATGCAACAAATGTGACATCAGGTCTGTGATCAAATTCACCTTGGCCAAATGAGAAATTGTTCCAATTTTGGGAAAGCTCCACGGGCCGGTTTAAATTGCCCAACGTAGCATGTGCTTTAGATAGAAGTGTCAAGTGTGTGAAATTCCAATCAACATGCACTTTATTTTATTCTGTGAACTTTATTTTGTATGCATGCTTGTGTGTTTTAGTTTGTAATTTTGCTGCACAATGTGTTTGATAGTAATTTGAAGCTAAGGACATTTGTTTGTTTACTTATTGTTACTTTTTATTTATTTATTTATTTATTTATTTATTTATATATATGTATCGTTTGTACCATTTTAGATACCCAAAAGAAAACCAGCAGAACTGCAGGATGACGACGAAGAAGAAGAGATAGGACCCAGCCGAGTGAAGAAGGCCTGCATTATTGTGCCACGTGTGGCAAGGGTTTTACAAAGGCTTGCGTTCAGAGGCACCAGGCCACGCATATGACCGAACGACCCCACAAGAGCTCGGAATGTGGAAAGACGTTCAAGCTGATCTACTGTCTCCGAACGCATCAAAAAATTCACGCTGGAGTAAGGAATCATCAGTGCTCCGTGTGTCAGAAGAGTTTCTTTACCTTGACTCAAGTCGCCAGGCACGATCAAACGCACTCCGATAACAGACTACATCAGTGCCCCGATTGTGGTCAATGCTTTAAGCGACTTTACAACGTGACGGTGCATCGGAGGACACACACTGGGGAAAAGCCGTACGAGTGTACGATATGCAAGAAACGGTTCCACAACGGCACGAATTTCGCAAAGCATAAAGCGACGCGCGATGAAAAGGATTCCCATCAGTGCACTGTGTGCGGAAAGTTATTCAAAAATATCATTTGCCTTAAAATCCACCGGAAGTGTCATAGCGATAAGCCAAATCAAATAGTAAAGCGTCATCAGTGTCCCGTGTGTCAGAAGAGATTCCATTCCCCAGCCCAACTCGCCAAGCACTCGCCAAAGCACTCAGATAACAAACCACATCGGTGCGGCGATTGCGGCCAAAGCTTTAAGCGACTTTTCGACTTGACGGTTCATCAGAGATTACACACTGGGGAAAAGCCGTACGAGTGTACGATATGCAAGACACTTTTCCACAGCAGCGCATATTTGTCAGCGCATAAAACGATGCACAATAGAAAGGATTCCCATCAGTGCACCGTGTGCGGAAAGTTTTTCAAACATAAGAGGAGCCTTACAATCCACCAGAATCACAGTCACGGTGATGATAAGCCATACTCATGTGGGGTGTGTGGGAAACATTTCGCGTACAAGTATCATGGCAATCGGCACGAGATACTGCACTCCGAGTGTGGCTGTCGCTTTTGTCAAGCCGCTCAAAGTACACCAGAGACTCCACACAGGGTGGATGATGTATAACTGTTCGAAGTGTGGCGAGGGCTTCATGGACAGATCCAGGATGACCAGAAATTATGTCAACACTCATAGGGAGAAAAGGCCTTTGAAAGACCTTTAACCACCTGGCTAACCTTGTAAAACATCAGAGGATCTACCATGCTAAATAAGCACTGTAAACCTCATGGCGAGCCGGAAAAAAATTAAAGAACATACACAGTATATATATATATATATATATATGTATGTATGTATGTATACACACATGTGTGTATATATATATATATATATATATATATATATATATATATATATATATATATATATATATATATATATATATATATATATATATGGGCAATTCCACGAAAAAGTAAACCTCACCTTAAAACTTTAAGTCTCACCTACATGGACATACAAATTATTTCAGAAAACTTCCAATACAAAAAAGTATTGTCTCGATGTAAATATTCAACTGAGCAAGTTTCGAAAGGATATCTGTTTGTTAAAATTTTTACCCTATTCAGCTATAATGTAAGTCTATGGAGGGGCTTATAATGGGCATAAGTGGGTGATAACACACACAAAGCTGCAATGCTATCAGTTATTTTTCATTGTTATATTACTATTTCTCTTGTTACAGGTTAAAATCCACCGTTCACAATTGTTTTGTATCGTTTTGGAGGGTTTTTCCAGACGTCACGTCCATAACGTCACATCCATAACGCCATGTCTCCCAATGAAAACCAACTTTTTTTACATTTACATTTGAAATTAAGTCTTTCTCTGTCTTTACTGAGGTGTCCTGTTTGGTATGAATGTAGTAATATTTACATTTCTCTAGAAATTTCACACACTTCACAGCAAAAACTATGCTCTCTCAAAAGTTTGTCCGTTTTTCGTCACGTCCATAACGCAAATTGAAAGGCTCATATTCTTATGATGCAAATCATGATATAAATTTTTTCTGTTTGCCTGTATTCAGCCATGGAGTTTGCAGAAGAATATGAAAAAAAATTGTGAAATACTGCTAGGTTTGTGGAGGTTATCTGGCCTTTTGTTCATCAATAATGCACGAAAATGTCACGTCCATAACGCTGGAATTGCCCATATATATATATATATATATATATATATATATATATGTGTGTGTGTGTGTGTGTGTGTGTTCAAATATAAAATTCGTAAAATAGGTAATTTTGTCGATCATTCGGACTAAGCACTGTAAACGACATATGACGAAACAAAATAAAAAAAAAACACAATACTTCCTACTTGTCAGACCAATTTATTGATAGGTTGGCCACAGTGAATTTAAGGAATAGTCCACCTCTTTATGAAAATTGGTTATTCACCCCCTTACCTGGAGTTACTGTACATATGTAGGTAAGAGCATTTTGTTTTCAGTGTATGCGTTGTCCTAGTCTAGCAACCCCAATTTTACCTTTAGCTTAGCATAAGCAATGGAAATTTAAGTTGCCAAAGAGTTGCTATCGGGCAACTTTGCATTCCAGTGCCTTTGCTAAGCAGTGGGCGTGTCTGTGGGCACCATTTGAATGTGCTTCAATAATAACAGTCTGTGTGAACAAAGGTGGCGAGTGACTATTTTGAATATGAACTTTGTTGATAAGATCTTTTGTCTTTTAATATTTTTTGCTAATTGAGTTGAGTACCTGGAGTAATCGTTGCAGCCCTACAAAGAGGTAAAAATAACTACCTCAGTGTAATGACGACTACCAGTACTCAATTTTTAACAGCTTACAAATCACCATAATTAATTCCTTACGTTATTCTGTGGTATTATTTTAGGGATAGAGTATAAGCAGAGAGGATTCAAGCAGAGCTCCACGATCTTTGGTATAAGTGATCCGCCGGTCAATGTATCCACTGCACACCGTTCTCCGATTCGATCCCTCAGGAAGTATTTTTGATATAATGGCCGGCAGACAACACATTATCCCGCCAATTATACGGCTACTAGCCAAACGAGAGAAAACTTAAAATAATGTCAAGTTTTGAAATTTAAGATGATTATCATCTTTTTAGTTAACATTATCATCCTTTTATTTTATTTTATTTTATTTTATCATCTTTTTTCTTTTAATTTTATTTCTTGTCATTTCATGGCTTCTGGGGATAAACAAATAGTTTGCAACGCAATTTCAACTTGTTGTTATTGTTTATCTGATAGCTTGGAGACCTTCATTATTTAGTTATGATCATTACTGCAATATTATTGCAATACATTTCTTTGTGGAGGTCTTGGCTTGTGTGTTTGTTTTTGTATGTACCGTATGAACGTTTTTACTGTCAACATTGGCCTTTTTTATTATTATTAATTATTTATTTATTTATTTTACTTTTTTTTTTTGACAATGTTTATTTGACACACACAAACACAGACAGGCTTTGAATACAAATATGCCAAATAAACAAGTAGCGAGCAACTGAGTGCCTGTAATATTTTAATTAATTAATTAATTAATTAATTAATTCATTGGTGCAACAGGTCACCACTTACTAATAACCACAGGGAAAAAAAACACCTGACTGTGCACTAGCAATATACATTATCATACATTACTAAAACATTGCACATATTTATTACAATACATTTATTTGTGGAGGTCTTGGCTTGAGTGTTTTGTTTTTGAATGTATGGACATTTTTACTGTCAATATAAGCCTTTTTATTTATTTATTTTTTTAAACACACACGCACTTGAATACAAATATGCCAAATAAATAAGTAGCGAGCAAGTAAGTGCCTTAATATTTGAATTAGTGCAACAGGTCACCACTTAAACACACACAATACATCACATCCACACACACACAAAATACATCACATCCACACAAATACAACTTCTTTTTTTTTTTTTACATGGCTGTATACTAAGAATATACAACACAGTCAGATTTTCTAAAATTATCCAGGTTTCAGAGATGCATGTCTGACATGTCATATTTGAGTAACTAAAATATAAAAAGGAAACAAAACGGGTTTGTTTTAGATTTTAAGATTGGATGAGAAATGAATTGTACCATGTTTTTACTAAATAAAGAGTTTTGTTCAATTGAGTCTTGTTTCTTCAAGTGAGCCCATTTGACCAGCTTGGGACCACTTTGATTTGGGTCATGCGGAGCCGGACTCAAATCTACAGCCCTCCAGTTGCCACCTTAATTCAGATTACAATCTCCCAATTGATCGCCAGGCCATGTCCTGTGACCCAAATTCAACATGTCACCATCTCCATAGACACGATTGTTCTGTTGTGTTCTGTTCTATTTGGAGGCAAGACCAGTGGCGTTTTCAAAATGACCTAACGTTACAAAACGTTACATACGTCACCCATAGGGGCAAATGGGAACTGTTACGTTACGAAACGTTACCACTGCTGAACTCGCGCCAGACTGCTGGTTTGTGGGCATTAAAATGTCCTGTCCTGTGTACTCGGCACGATTGGCAGCCAAGCCAAACTCAGGTGATCTTGATAGGCTGCTGCTAGTTGGCTGTTACAAACAATTCGCTGCCAGGCAAAACTCCGGCAGTTCTGATAGGCTGGTCCTGGTTGGCCGCTATAAAGCACTGGCTGGTAGAACAAAGTTGGGTGATTCTGATAGGCTGATGCTAGCAGGTCTCGGAACTTCCTCTTTCTTTATTACTTTCTTGTAATAAACCATGGAGAGGATCATGGCTGTTATCTGTAGAGAAACATATTGAATGAGCATAATCTACCCTGCTGTAGTAATCATCTAAATCCATTTTTAGGTTTGTCATGTTTCATGTGTGTACATTTTCAGGGGTTAAAGTGGGGGTATGCAGTTCCAGCACCTCAAATAAATTAACAATATCATCCCATTCTTCTATACATTTTTTCTTTCTTTGTATTGTGCCAACACAAAATCTGAGAGTTCCTCCTCCTGCCAAATCCCACTTTAACCACTGTACTGTACATGTTATTACTGTTGTTGTTGTTGTTTGTAGTAGTAAAAACATACCTCCACAAAACAGGTTACTAGGGCAACAGTTCCCACGGTGTAAGCCGTTTTCTTGGTGTTGTTCACTAGGGGTACAACACAGCCCTGCACATTCTGTTGACAAGGCCACAGGAGAGGAGAGGAGAGGCATTAATGTTTTGTTTTTGTTTGTTTTTTTTAAAGATATTTTTGGGGCTTTTTGCCTTTAATCGGATCGGACAGTATAGAGATGGAAGCAAGAGGGAGAGAGAGATGGGGTGGGAAATGACTCCGGATCGGTCCCCGGAGTAATGGTATGGCGCTCTAGCCCACTGAACCAAGGCGCCACCGAGAGGTATTAATGTTGGCAGCCATTTTACATACCCTGCCTTTGTAGCCTACAGATCTGAAAATACTTTTATATTTTCTGCGGATAAAGACCTGACAAATCTCTTGTCGGGAGTAATATTTAACTCAGACTTACACACAGGTGAAAGTAAACTTATACACACCTATACTAGGTATAAGATTAACAGGTGGTACGCAGTAGTGAGAAGCAACCAAAAACCCATATTAAAAATAGGTTTAATAGGTTAACAGACAACCGACCAATAAGCAAAGCTGATTAGATGAGCTGTCCAATCGTTTCAAACCAGAACTGAATGCCCTTCCCCCCGCCATATAATCGCGTCAGGTTAAAGAACCTCCAGACCATGAATACGGATGAACAGCAGTATTATGGCCGGGCTATGTCAGGCTACATAACATATAGGTCCCTAACTTTTTATTTACCTTTTGTAGGTACCGGTCTGGTATAGTAGCGGTAAGAAATTTTAACTATTTTCACCCCTGGACTTACATCGGTGTGGGCAAGAGCAGCTGTGCAGTCTGCCATGTTGTCAGCCGTGTTGTCCTTACAGCACTCTCGTGGGTACAAGCTACTGTTGATGAAGTAAGGGGAACCTGTGAAGTCAGTGTAGTCGTTGTAGCCACAGCACTCCAACTGTAACAAGAGAGCGAGAGACTTTTAACATTTGGTACCACTTTATAGTAACCGTCTTCTATAAATGGTTATCAAATTGCTTATTAACATAAGTAAGAAGTTAATTTGAAAGTTAGTGGTTCCATTCAGTAAAATGATTTAATTTCGTCAAGTTTTTCATTTTATCATTTAGCCATAACAAGCTATAAACTAACTGTTAACTTACTAACCACTTAACTATGCTGTAAAATTCCTGTTTATTACTGTTACCTAACTGTTAACTGTTGGGGCTCAGCGGGCTAGTGCGTCATACCGCAAGTCCGGGGACCCGGGTTCGATTCCGACCTGAGATCATGTCCCGATCCATACCCTTCTCTCTCCCACTCATTTCCTGTCACACTCTCTACTGCCCTATCGAATTAAGGACAAAAAAAGCCCTATAAAAATATCTAACTGATAACTGTTATCTATTAACAGTTAAATAACTACTTATTGATATTAATAAGCCATTTAATAACCATTTTTATTACACGGCTATTTATAATGCTGTAGAATGCTCCAATCACTTCAATGGGACTCTACTCTCCAACGTTCTACCGGTCTGATAATTTTTAATAACGGACCGTTGGTAAGTATAACAGACCGCTGTCAAGCAAAAGTGAAACAGAACGTTGTCTTAACCAATCAGCTGATCTGTAACAGTTAACAGAACACCTCTTTTCCGTGAACGGTATTAGCCATCTGAATCATTAAATTTACCGTTAAAGTAGTGATAAACAAGGTCGCATGTTAATAATTTCTACAGTAGGTAGCCGTGTAATAAGCGGGATAACGTTCGGTGAGGCGGTCATTATCGTATCATATCTCAGTAATGCAACGCATCCCGACGCGCTAGAAGACGGTTATTATAAAGTGCTACCGTGTCTTGTTATAACCACACAGCGATTCAACAGTTAAAAACAATAATTAAAAAAAAACTGCAAATCTTGCGTGAGACACGTTTGCACTTCTGGATATGTTTGCAACAACTATGAACGGAACAGTCAGCCAGACGCAGGTAGGTTACACAAACAAAACCAAAAGTCCATTAGTCTAGAGGCTTACAGTTTTTCTCTGTACAATTCTCGAATCATCCTTACTATTTGCAAAACAGTAAAAGCGCACAAAGGAGCATGGGAAATCCCAGGCTAAAAACATGATGGATTGCTCAAAATCCTTTATTCGTCTCTCAAAATTAATTATTTGTGTCATAAAGCATGTCAGGCCATCAGAAGGACAAGTTCTTGCGTCATCATGTGTGAACAAATTGCTTAGTCAAGTTGTCAATGTAAGAGCACGCATGAGGAGTGTTCTGATGTAAACTATGGTTATAAACCTTATAAACTATGACATTTTGGTGATAAGTATTGTATGTTGTAAATGACACGTTAGTGTATGTGAGAGATTGTTTGAAGCGACTGGAGACGATTCAAAATTACGCTGCTACTGTTTGTACTGCAATTTGTTGACAAACCATGTCATTGTGCTACAGAAAGGAAAAGACAGCACTTCAGCACTAAACTAGAAAAGCGCTCAGAGAGCGCAGACCTCCACCAAGGCAATGTGGTCACAGACACAATATACATTCTAGATCATGTTCTGGATCACCGATTGCCACCAAAATCGTATCAGCTCTTGCTTGTTCCAATATACACATTGTCCGAAAATTTGATCCAAAAATGTGCAGTACTTTACGAGTTATCCTGCTGACTATCAGACAAACAAACAAACAGACAGACAAACCAACACGACCGAAAACATAACCTCCTTGGCGGAGGTAATGATAATAATAAAAAGCTCACCTCTGCCATGGTGGATGTCCAGAAAGTTGTGACGCTGTCACCCATCCCGTAGTCTTTTCCTATGCTCGCTGTTGTATACACTGCGGTCTCTTGAAAATACTCACTCACCTGTAGTAAGAACAAAGGTAAGAAACTGACAGTGTAATGATTGTGACAACTTATCCTGACTGTGAATTATATATAATTTTTCAATTCAATTTCATTTGTAGAGCGCTCAAATACAATACATTGTCTTGTGGCGCTTTACAGACAGTATACAGGGAGCACCCATGACTAACAGGGGCAAGGAAAAACCTTGGCCAGATGCGTGGTGGTAGATACCCACAGGTGTCGTAGTGGGGGAACTGAGTTACCAGGGCCCTAAGGGGAAAGAAGGCCCTTGAATTCTAAATTCACTCTGGAATTATATTTTCCTTTAAATATTGGTATAATTTATGGGTAATTGGGGCCCATGGCCACTGCTTGTGGCTAGGGCCTAGAATTTGGTTCAACACCCCTGTAGATGCCTGTCTATTTCGGGTCACGCTGCTGGCTTTACAGGTGAATCCCACACAAATTGCTGAAAGTAGCGGTCTTTCTTAACAGTTTAACTTCGTCATAAAGATTGTTTCTTGCAATCAACAGTATACAAGGGGGAGGGCTTGTGACAACTAACTTATTTTCCGACGTCAATTTGCACCGTGGCGCATTTAACAAAGTAAAGCGTTTTTTTTATGT
Organism: Sardinella longiceps; assembly: GCA_027497455.2. Classification (NCBI taxonomy): domain Eukaryota; kingdom Metazoa; phylum Chordata; class Actinopteri; order Clupeiformes; family Clupeidae; genus Sardinella; species Sardinella longiceps. The sequence continues at coordinate 32,391,430 of JAODXP020000021.1, read as the reverse complement.
ATTTTCAATGGCAAGCGTATAAGCGTGAACCAAAACATGGCGTCCAAACAGATGGAACGTCCTCCCACTTCCTGAACTCAGTACATCCTGGGTGAGGACTAAACGGTAAAGGCTAGCGGCTGGAAATGACATTGAAATCTCACCGTTATGTTGGTTGCCTAGTAACAATGTCAAACGACCTACTTATAAATACCTCTAAACCAGGGGTTTTCAACTGGTTCAGTCCCAGGGACCACCATTCTGACTAAGAAGTCATCGGCGGCCCACCATCGTGAGGTTGTGCGGGGCTGTTGTAAACAGAGATTCCTACTTTACAAAAAGACATTTTAGCCATCAAACCACCTCATTTACACAACTATGCAGAGATTTTATTCTTAAGCAAGATTTGGAGTGATGGACATTTTATAAAACCCCTGAAAGCAACCTACAACTGTAAAATGATTCATGCACCCAAAGCTGTGCTTATTTCTCAAATTATGTATTCAGAAATCAATTTCAAATACACTAAATTGAAACTGGAACCCATGTCACGGACCACCTGTTGAAAACCCATGCTCTAAACAATCTAAAAACATTTTAAAAATAAAAATTTAACTTGTCAATAGTAAGATGGTCCGCACACCAATTTTTTGTTCCCTTCCTGAAGCCTGAAGAAGAGCAAACACTCAAAACGTTGCTAACAAAATAATAAAAAAAGAAGGAAACAAAAAATTGGTGTTTTTATTTGGTTTTGTAAATGTAACAGTACCCGGGAGATTGTGAGAGCGTACGGTAAAGGTTTACCGTTGAGTTTTTACCTACATCCTGAATACGGCCTATTATATCATATATTATATCATATTATGACTGAAGGAAGCATGAGAGGACGGGAGTCTTACGTTGGTTTCAAACACCAGGAGTATTATGGCAGCACAGCTGAGCAATGAAGATGGGGCCTGCCATGACGATTGTCATTCAACATCCGGTCTAGCAACGCATTGACTTAGCGTTATGACATTTGGTGTTTTAAGTCTTTTAAGTGTCTAATATAAGTGGTCTTACTATGAAGTTGTGCTCACTATATCCATCAATAAAGTTCGTCGCCAGATAAAAAATGATTTTTTCAGCAGTAAAAACGGTGTTTCTATGGCTACAACAAGGAGTTTTGTGATTGATTGTGGTATTTCATGAAAATTACGTTGATTTGAATGAGAGGCAGCGTCTAACGGAAGTTCCAAGACAATCGGAAAGCAAAGAGACAAAAAAGACAAAAGGGCGGGGCTGCATAAGGTGAATATGACTGAAGGAAGCATGAGAGGACGGGAGTCTTACGTTGGTTTCATACGCCAGGAGTATTATGGCAGCACACAGCTGAGCAATGAAGATGACCAGGATAAAGCTGGAGGACTAGAGAGAGAAAGAGAGAACCATGTTACACTGTGACATTTTCCTTTTTTATTCCTTAATTGTTAATTACTTATTAATAAAAAATATAATATATATTAATGTAAATGATATACTACATTTGTATAGTTAACATTTTCTTTGTTTTTAGATTACATATCATAAGTAAAAAAGCACGCAGAGAGCGCAAACCTCCGCCAAGTCAATGTGGTAACAGATGGTGTTCTGGATCACCGATCGCTACCAAAATTGAATTAGTTCTTACTTGTCCCAATACACACGTTGTTCAAAAATTTCATCCAAATCCATGCTGCACTTTTCGAGTTATGTTGTACACAGACAGACAGACAGACACGCCGGCGAAAACATAAACTCCTTGGCGGAGGTAATAAGCAAAATATCCTTCTGGGGTTTCCACCCGTGTGTGTGTGTGTGAATGAGTGAGTCCTACCACATGGTCCCCAGAGAGAGAGGCCATTAAGCCAGTGTGTACTGTCACTGTGTGTGTGTGTGTGTGTGTGTGAGAGTGTGTAAAAGGTCGTCGGTCACTCACGGTGAGCAGTCTGTAGCGGTGTGTGTGTGTGTAAAAGGTAATGGGTCACTCACGATGAGCAGTCTGTAGCGGTGTGTGTGTGTGTGTGTGTAAAATGTCGTCGGTCACTCACGGTGAACAGTCTGTAGCGGTGTGTGTGTAAAAGGTCGTTGATGTATGTGTGTGTGTGTGTGTGTGTGTGTGTGTGTGTGTGTGTAAAAGGTCGTTGGTGTGTGTGTGTGTGTGTGTGTGTGTGTGTGTGTGTGTAAATATCGTCGGTCACTCACGGTGAGCAGTCTGTAGCGGTGTGTGTGTGTGTGTGTGTGTGGTTCAGTTCAGAGCACTCACTGTGAGCAGTCTGCAGCGGTTCAGCATGAAAGCTCCTCTGCAGCCCAGGATGGCTGAAGGCTTGACTACAATGCCGATCACGATGAGCAGGTAACTGACGTTAGGCAGCTGCCGCAGGTCCTGAGGAGCGTCCCCGATTAGGCTCAGGTAACCACGCAGCTTATTGCCCAGGGGCAGCATCGTACTCATGAACAGGATATTCAGAGTCAGGCCTGTGACCTGGTAGGACATAAGGATATAAGGACATTGTGGTCAGACATAAGGACATTGTGGTCAGACATAAGGACATTGTGGTCAGACATAAGGACATTGTGATCTACTGCTTAGAGCAGCGGTGGTCAATTATTTTAAGGTCATTGTGGCCGGACCTAAGGACATAAAGACATCGTGGCCAGACATAAGGATATTGTGGCCTACCAGTTAGAGTAGGGATGGGCAATTATTTTTGCTGAAGGACCACACTGGCTTTTAGATTTTGACCTATAGGCCAGGTGTTAGCAGTCAACCGGTTGATGTTGGTAAATTGGCAAGTCTCAAACCAGTAGCCCCACTTTCTTCAGAGGACATTTTAACATGCAGGGTTAAAAGGGGGGATTTGTATTTCATGAATACAATAAATTTGACAAATCAAGGTGATAATCTAAGTATAGTCCTGTGACCATGCACATCCTTTACTCCATTTTTTGGATGGGTGCTGGATCAAAGTAGAAAGTACTTGTCAGCAAAGAGATGGTCCGTACACCAGTTTTTTGTTCCCTCTTTTTTACATATATTTTTAACAAGCAACATTTCGAGCCAGTGCTCTTCTTCTGGCTTCCATGGATAAAAGCGTCTGCTAAATGCATAAATGTAAATGTAAAACTATATAAATTAGGATATATTCAACGTTTAAAGAAATACTGTACATAAAAAGTAAAAGAGATTTGAGAAAAAGAAAATAATATAGCATTCTAGCTAAACTGTTAGTTTAGAGTTTCAGTTCAGATTTAACTTTGATACTTACAAAGAGGGAGACAGTGACGGCCACAATGGCGATCTTGGACCGAGTACAGTGCATTTTCTCTGCTCCTATTGGTCCTGATGAAAAGTGTGAACAGGTCTTGTCTGGCTTGGCTTTCCTTCATGGGATCAAGATGACAAAACAACAATAACAACATCAGCAACAAACATGTAGAGAAATTGACCCACTGACTGATATATACTCTTTTTTTGTATTTGTGTGATTGGGGGGGGGGGGGTAAGTACATGTAACGTTTCATTGTAATGATTGCGAAGCAGGACCCAAACGCACAGCAATATCAAAGAAAGATGCTTTACTTATCAAACAAAAGTGCAAACACTCACAGCGTGACTGGCACGAACAAAGACCGACATTGACTGAGGAAACACAGGGGTATAAGTACACATGAAGAGGACGAGGGAACAAGACACCTGGGACTAATAATTCACCTTTTTCACCTGGCCGGCATGTTCCGAACAAAAACGAGGCTCGGGTGGTAAAACTAGAGGAAGTGCCGACGAAACGTTAATTTTTCTATTCAATTTTATTTGTGGAGCGCTCAAATACAGTGCATTGTCTCGTGGTGCTTTACAGGCAGTACGGGAAGCATCCATGAGAAACAGGGGCAAAGAAAAACTCCCTTCGATTTATAAATATAATAATCAATAATTTCTCACAGATGCCGGACAGAAAATCTACTGCTGGTCCCCTCTCTTACTGTTGGTCAGGTAGAAGTTGGGCAGATGAGGGGCATCCCATCCCCAGAAGCTACATCTGGGGAAGTTTTACCTCCCAAGCCTTGTTCTAGTGCCTCATAGTGACGTAGGTGAAAAAGGTGAATACTAGACACAGGTGAGGGGCGGAGACAAGAACAAGGAAGCTAAGGAGCACATGGAGCACAGGACCAGGAAGTAAACAATAGGGAGAAGACAGGCTGGAACGGGGAACACAAAGACAGACTCTTACAGATATTCAGTGAGAAGTACAATAAAAACACGCACACACAAACACACACAGACACTGACATTACGGGCCAACTTTAGGAGGGGAAATTACTCATTGTAAAATACAGGTTGTTTAGGTTTTTTTTTTTTTTTTTTTTACAATTTCTGGATTCTGGACAACGAACTGGATTTCTCTCAAATAGCAAGGAAAAAATAAAAAAGTTGTGTGAACCACTGAAACCATTTGGAGCATTTTCTGCTATAAACTTGTTTAGCAGCATGCTAAAGTTAACCATTTGGAGCATTGCTGTGTGTGTGTGTCTGTGTGTGTGTGTGTGTGTGTGTGTGTGTCTGTTTTCTGCTAAACTTGTTTAGTAGCATGCTAATGTTAAGTTAAGCTCATTGAATCACACTCTGCAGCACACGCTGATAGCCTCTGACTGATCCACATGAAGAGGCGTGCCGACGCTCTATTGTACGTTACCATGACAACGGGGACGCCGTGGCTCAGTGGGCTAGAGTGTCATACCTTTACTACGGGGACCCGGGTTAGAGTCCAACCCGAGGTCGTTTCCCAATCCCACCCCATCTCTCTCTCTCTCCCACTTGTTTCCTGTCAATCTCTATACTATCCTATCCGATTAAAGCCAAAAAAAAAATATATCTAAAAAATGACAACAGACAGCCATCTATATAAACAGATGTAGAAAAAGGATAAAGACGAAAATAGATGGGTACAGCAGATACATACATAGACACATACAGTACATACAAAGTGTACATTTCCTTTAGATAAAAATATAAAGAATGTAAAAAAAAATTACCGTAAATAAGCCTTAGCACAATAGATGGAATTAGCAAAGTCTTTTGATTCCAGGTAGAGGTTTCGTCAGGTGGTTGTCTGGACAGGTGTGTATGTGTGTATGTGTGTCAAGGTTTGAGTAACAAATGTATGACTACAGTCCCTGCTTTTATACAGTGAATCCTAGAGAAGGGGTGTGGCACCAATATCAGACTTTCCATTTCCACAGGGCAAAGTCCAGGATCTCACACTCACACACACACACACACAGTCACAATACTAACATATGCTTCAAAGGCTAAATAAACTCGGCCAAAGGCCTCATAATCTATTCATTTGACCTCATATTGTTATGTAAATTATGCGTTTACTGCACAATTAACATTTTAAGATCACAAACAAATCACCTTTGTATGCTTCTCAATTAAACAACACAAACATAATGAAACAAGTCTACAAACAAGATATAATAAAAATGAGACAGGAAAGTTTGTTATTCAGTCTGTGTAGCATCAAATTTTCTCATTCTTTTTTTCTTTTTTCTTTTTTCTTAAAGACAGCATTCAGACACATGGAATAACACGGCTATTGACTAATTCACACTGGATCTAGTGATGTCCATTGTCCTTGACCTTGACTTTACCTATAGTCCAATATTATAACCGTTATGTTTTTATTTCCTAACGTGTCTTTTATTATTATAGGTGTCATTAGCATGTTATGTTTTTCCCTAACGTGTCTTTTATTATTACAAGTGTCTTCATCATGTTATGTTTTTTCCCCTAACGTGTCTTTTATGATGTGTTAATGGCCACTCTCTGTTGGTAGGCTTTTGCCTGCTGGCAGCTGTTCAAATTCCCCCACAGATATGACCTAAGACACCCTCAACGACCTCGACCTCGACCTTCAACTAAGATCCAATATAATTACGGCTTTTATTCAAGTATAGGAAGGCATGACTGTATGTGACTTCACAAGTATCTCAGACCTCAATATTTACTTTATATATATATTTTTTTACTTGGTATGGTTAATTGCTCGATGCACCGACCTCAATTAACAATCAGGAAATTGCATGAACTCCAATATTAGGCTGAATACCTACTGCATGTTCTGAATTTCAGAATTTATAGTATAGGGTCCTCTGGAATTTAATTCTTGAAATTCAGAATTTTGCACAACCCTAGTTTACCTCAATCTGTCTGCTGATACCCACACACACACATTTTCTCTCAAACATACAAGTTCAGAAGGATGGGAGCAGGCTTCACTCCAGAGTCTTTTTGTAATTTTTTAAGAGTGCTGGCCCAGCATTTATGCAGTCAAGATTCAGGAAAGGAGGCCGCACTATGCATATACACCTTTTATACACACAGACGCGTTTCGGCGTTCTGCCTTCCTCAGTGTGTTCAGTTACAACAGTGAAAAAAGTTTTTAAATACCCACACCCATTGCACCCCCACATCATTAACCAATGGCTATACAATGACAATTAGTGCCACAATTGTCTTTAAAAAGAAAAAGTTTAAAAAGATCAGCTGATCTGGTTCATAGATAACAGCATAGCATGAAAAACATGAAAAACATTGGAAATGAACATTACATAATATTCTTTACAAAAAACAACTCAGTGACAGTTCTTCATTCATTCCATTGGGTATACATGTATTTAAGTTAAAAATATACCAAGCCTTCCTCTGTAGGAGGCGCTTCTCCCGATCTCCCCCTCTTGGAGACCGTTTAACCATTTCCAACCCCATGAACTTTAGTGCATTCGCATCATGGCCTACTGCGTTAAAGTGTCTGGCAACAGACGATTTCTCGTCTTTTCTTCTAATTGCGCATTTGTGCTCAAACACCCTAGTTTTCAAGTGGCGTTTCGTCTTTCCAACATAAAATAATCCGCAAGGACATGTCAATAAATAAACAACAAATGTAGATAGACAGGTTATTCGGCCCTTCACTTTGTATGTTTTGTTTGTTGTAGAGTGTGTGAATGTTTTTTCAGTCATCATGCTGTTACATGACTAAAATCGTACCCGATTATCTTCTAGTGTGGGCTGACTTTAAGCCTGTCTGTCACCTGTGCACATCTGGAGGCATTTGTCTGTTTTTGGCTCTCAAGAGTGAAGCGGCTAATGGTTTAGCCTCACTGAGCCCAAGCAGCGACACAGGCCTTCAACGTAGGAACTGTCATAGTTCATGGAGGTGTAAGGATTGCTGTGGCTTTAGCTTTGAGTTCATCCAGTTCGTCAATTTTCAATTCATATGAATTATGTATATATCGCTATTGGCATTAATATGCCCTTGTGTTTTTGAGTGTGATTAACCCTATGTGAATAAAAGATCTCTCAAACATACACCCACACACACACCATGTCACACTTTGCTCCAGTAGGCAAATCAGAGTGCTGGCTTGAAATTACCTATTGAAGGTGAGTACACACACGGACCTCTGACACACATATTCACTTACACACACACACACACACACACACACACACACACTACACCAATAAATAGCCAATCTACAACGCTCTCAAGTGTTAGTGTGGTCAAATGGCATGGTTTATTACTTGCACATTATCTGGACTCGTGGCACACACACATACACTCTCTCTCTCTCTCTCTCTCTCTCTCTCTCACACACACACACACACACACACACACACTCATTTTCTCTCAAACGTACACCCACACACACACACCATGTCACACTTTGCCCCAGTAGGCAAATAAGAGTGCTGGCTTGAAATTATCTATTGAAAGTGTGAGTACACACACGGACCTCTGACACACATACTCATACACACACACACACACACACACACACACACACACACACACACGGACCTCTGACACACATAGTCATACACACACACACACACTACACTTTGCCCCAGTGAAACAAGTCAAGCAAGTACTGTACCTGTACATGTGCTGTCTTGGCATGGGCTACTGAAATATGTAAACACACCTGGCCCACACACACACACACACACACCTGGCCCACAAACACTCACACTCTTTGCCCCACTAATGCTGAAGTGAGCTATAACAATGGGCTCTTGCAATTCAACCCTTCAGCAGGGTTTCCACCGCCGTCTGTGACGTAACTCATAAAGTCACTCCACGCCCTGCAGCTGAATTTAAACACAGTTTAAAACATAGTTAACTGCATTTAAACATAGTTTCTTGAGCAGATGATAGCTATTTAACAACATTTACACACTCTGTATTCTAATACATGTACATATACACTGTAGTTATGTCTATATTATATGCCTACTATTTGTACAGTATGTGTAGGCTATATGCCTACTATTTGTACAGTATGTGTAGGCTATATGTCTACTATTTGTACAGTATGTGTAGGCTATATGTGTACTATTTGTCCAGAATACTACTTTATGCCTATTTTTAAGCGTATTGAGAGCTAACTCCTACCAAAGTCAAATTCCTTGTATATATTAATATACATGGCCAATTCCTTGTACTGTATAATAAAATATCAATAATGTACAGTACAGACCAAAAGTTTGGACACACTTTACCATTAAATTATTAACTTTATTTTCATGACTATTGCCTTCACTGACAATCTACAAAATAAACAAACTTATATATTAACACGTGGCATTATGTACTTATTTTTTTTTTTTAAAAAAGTGTGAAATAACTGAAAACATGTTTTATGTTCTTGTTTCATCAAAATATCCTTCTTTTGCTCTGATAACTGCTTTGTACTCTTTTTATTTTTTTGATGAGCTTCAAGAGATAGTCACCTGAAATGGTTTTCCAACTTTCTTGAACAGTTATTCATTCCCAGAGAAGCTAAGAACTTGTCGGCTTTTTTGCCTTCACTCTGCGATTCAGCTCACCCCAAACCATCTTGATCGGGTTCAGGTCAAAAATTTTGTCATAACCTCACACTTTTTTGTTAAGTACATAATTTCATATGTGTTCATTCATAGTTTTGACACCTTTAGTGAGAATCTACAATACAAATTGTCCTGGAAATAAATGAATCACATTGAATGAGGGGGTGTGTCCAAACTTTTGGTCTGTACTGTACATAATCATGATAGTACACAATTTGCAGTGAAATGTGGGCCTCTGCAGACTGTGTTCTTATTATAGTTTTTCTCAATTGGTTTGGCTCATTTCTTCAAACTGAGATTACATTCTCAAAATAACATGGTCAAATCTTCAAACTATCCTTCAGTTGTTCAAAACAGAGTTGTATTTCTCATTGTTTTCATCAAATTGTAATTGCATTAGTACATGTCTCTATTTTCTTAGTGCATTTTGGAAATGATTAAGTTAGCACAGTTTGCCTACATTTAGCACATATTCCAATTGATTAGATCTTGTTGATCTCAACTGATTAGTACATATTCAGTCTAATGGCTTTTCTCTCCAAAATATGTCAGCATGATTTCATTGTATAAGTCATCAAATGCATAATGGTCTGTTCAATTGTCAAAATTAGTCTAGAGTAGAATACCTTGAATACTATACAAATCTCTTGAAATACTGTACCCTAAATATCATTTTCCTTATTTGTTTTGTTCATAAGTTTATTTTGCAAGATTGTGCACTCAAAATATACATTTTCCTTTTATTTTGGTGTATCAAAATAGTTTTATCGTGAGAATAGTGTTTTTCACAATTGCTATAACACATTTCTCTAAACTTTTCATCATTTTCTTCAAACAGTGTCGATGAAGAACAGGCTAAGAGACATGTTGGAAATGAGTGTTATTTCAATGGTCCGGTAACACTTTGCAGTAAGGGTACATGAATTATCATGAATTCATGCATGATTTCATTCATGATTCATGCAATACTTCATCTCTGAATATCTAATGACTCATCAGGTATTAGCATGAATTCATTGTTTATCATTAATGACCTCCTGCTGAAATAGCAGATGATCTTAAGCATTAATTACTCTGGGTACATCATCATGAGTCATGACTAATTACACATGATCATGATGTTTTTGTTCAAAAGAATTTGATGTAATTTGATATAATAAAAGTACTTATTTAGCCTACTTTGGCCTAGTTCCTCATATCTATCCCATACGTCAACTAAATTTTACCAATTTAACCATGTCAACACTTTAGTTGAGGGGGCACAAACATGAGGAATTCATCATGATCATGCTAATAATCATGACTCATGCTAATTAATCATGAGTCATGATGATGTACCCAGAGTAACTAATACTTAAGATCATGTGCTATTTCAGCAGGAGGTCATTAATGACAAACAATGAATTCATGTTAATTCCTGATAACTCATTAGCCTTTCAGAGATGAAGTAATGCATGAATCATGAATTTATCATGAATGATTTCATGCATGAATTCATGATAATTCATGTACCCTTACCGCAAAGTGTTACCAATGGTCCTCTGCCACATGAGAAAACATCTAAACATTTTCACTTGTAGTGCTCACACAATGCAAAAGAGATGATGCATTTTGGGGGGCACTGACTATTTGAATGAGAAAGAAACATTCATTTTGGCACATGGGTGAACTGTTTTGGGAGAGCTATGAGCATTTGCTGGTGATCCATGGTGTTTTTCTGAACCATCCAATTTAGTTTAGCAAAAAGCACTAAGAGTGTGAAGAACGTCCAGTCTGTTTCAGGAAATGTGCTTGGCAATTGAGAAGGATCTTTGCAGTTTGGGTGCCACTGACTCTTTACATGAGAAAGAAATTGGGCCCTATCTTGCAGGCGGCGCACCATGCCTTCGCGACTCGCGCAAGCTGTCATTGCTATTTTGTGCGAGCGCATGGTTCGTTTTTCTGTCAAGTAATTCACGTTGTCTAGCTAGCAAGTGACTTTGCGTCCTCGGAGGTGTGTCGAAGGTGTGGCTAGGGCGCGAAGCGCAAAAGATGCTATTTTGCAGACGCAGAAAGGGATCCGCCAGTGACTGGAAAACCTGGTCATTCGTCAGTCACGCATTCCTGAAATGCTATTTTATGGACGCACAACGCAATAGGTAATGCAGTCCTTGTTCCAGCATAACAATGACGGCCACAACAATAATTATTACAATCGGAAAATCATTATGATGCTCAGGAAGATGTGGTTAACCACAATTTATTAGCCTGTAACAGAAAACGAGTGAGGATATAAGAAGGGGGGACGTTAAATGGAGAATCAAGTTTACTTTCGCTTTCGAATGAATATTCCGAGATATCTATCGGGACTAAATCAGCTTCCTTCGTGTCTTGTGCAGCCTGTAGACATCAATTTAATATTACCATACCCATTACGGCTCTAACTATGACTAGACCCGACGTGTGAGCTTGCTCGGTATTCAATATTTTAATTTCTTTAAATGCCCAAGGAGGAGATCAGCTGGTGTGATAGCAATTCACCAGGCGCTTTGCGCTGTACGTTCTTAAAGGCAATGAGAGATTGATCTGTCATTGGTTATGCCTGTGTTACACCCATAACACACCCATGATTAATTAGGCATCCTAAGTCCAACCTTTTTGGACTTTGCGCCGGCGCGAAGTTCATTTTCTGCGCTGTGAAAATAGCAAAAAGCCACCGACACGCCCCCAAAACCATATGCGCCATCCGCCAAACAACAGTTGACTTTGCGTCGTCAAAATAGGGCCCATTAAGTCGGAAGCATGGGTGAACAGTTTTGGGAGAGATATGTGATTTTGCAGGTTAGCTATGGTGTTGTGCAGGATTGTAAGAGTGTTATGCCAAATGATCTTAGAGTTTTGAGAATGTCATTCCTGTTTCAAGAAATGAGCCAAACCAATAGAGAAAAACTGTAAAGTAAATAAAATAATAATTACTGATAGCTTGCTATTCACATTGATAATTAGCCTACATTGTGCCTAAAGGTTCAATTGTATATAGACGTTAACAAATATTTTTTTTATGTTGGGATTCTTAGAAATCAATTACGACCCATAACACAGTTTCCACTAGCATGACTTCACAACAGTCATTGATATGCTCTGTAATTAATGCTTTAATTTAATAAGGCTTTAATAATTAACTTTATTCAAACACAGGAGTGGACATATCTTTCATATCTGGTTTCTCTCGAACACAGAGGGGGACCAGTGACTTTCACAGAGCTCTTTCACATATCAGCACTTAAAATCTTCCAGCATTGTGCGTAGGCTGTTAGTTTCGCTTGTCAGGTGCCATTGTTTGGAAACACACATTCTTACACACACACACACACACACACACACACAGACACACACACACACAGACAGACACACACACACTCTTACACACAGACACACACAGACACACACACACTCTTGCACACACACACAGACACACACACACTCTTGCACACACACACTCACACACACTCACACAAACAACAATGGGTCTGATACCCTGTACAGTGCTTCATAGCGTAGTAGACCTTTTCTCAGCGGTAGTAGTGTTGATCAATAAAGAGCTAATGATACACATACAGTTATTATTTACTAAGTGTAAGCTACTAAACTTAGTTTGCATATTAGCTTAATTTAATTTAGATTGACTGGCATTGGGTCAAAACTCAGGCCAATAAGGCCATTCTAACTGGCTGATGATGCTGACAAGTTTCTGCTTTATGATTGGTGCACAAGTCATGCCATTTAAGTCTTTGAGGGTTCATGGGTTCGAGTGCCATTGAAGTGAAACAGCATGGGTGAATTAAGTAAGGGATAACGGCCTTCGAGGTGTCCCGATATAGAGATAATGGACGACGCGTATGGCGAAGAACAGCCCGATGGCGAAGCCTACGCGAAGTCCATTATCTCTCTATATCGGGACACCTCGAAGGCCGTTATCCCGCTTATCACCCGGTTGCAACTAAAACGTATAGATGGTAAGCAAGTGTTTGAAACATAAAAGAAACATGTGGCTCGGTTTAGAAAGAAGTTATCCTGTTCGGTTGGGGTACTATTTTCTTATGAAAGAAGATCCGCAAGGCTGCATTCTAAAGAGCATTGATAAAGAACGCTGGTTAAACTTTTTTAACCCAACAATGCCTCAGGTGTCCTGTTATCTAGAAATAACGTACACCCTGACAGCCAATCAGAAAACAGTATTCCATTCCACCGGGTGATAAGCGTTTCGGAACGTAACAGTTCCCATTCATCCCTATGGGTGACATATTAAACGTTTTGTAACATCATGTCATCTTGAAAACGCCACATGTATCCTGTGTTCACACAGAGAAGGAAAATGATTGGCTGTCAGCCCAAACTCAGGCCATTCTCATTGGCCGATACTGATGGGTTGTGTTCTGTCTGATGACTTGGACTTTAAATTCTATAGGACAATCATGGCAGCAATCTGTATGGGGGAAATAATAGGTGAGAATAACATTAAATCTACTCTGTAGCACTTAGCAACAACACTAACGCTATTGCTAATATTGCTTCTGCTAATAATAATAATATAAATAATAATAATAATAATAATAATAATAATAATAATAATAATATTAATAAAAACTAGAAAAGCGATCAGAGATGGTGTTCTGGATCACCGATCACCACCAAAATTTTATCAGTTCTTACTTGTCTTAATTTCATCCAAATCCATGCAGTACTTTTCCAGTTATGTTGTACACAGACAGACACACGCCAGCAAAAACAAAACCTCCTTGGCGAAGGTAATAACAACAACAACAACAACAAATATAGCTGCTGTGGTGTTTTTTCTCATGAATTAATGTTAAAATGGTACTTAGGGAACGGTCATGAAAATGTAAAAGGTCTCTGTCAGAAAATTAGGCCTCTGTGTCTGCCATGTTCACAGCAGAGATGGGCCCAGAGTCTCTGCTGTGCTAATGTGTGCTAAATGATTTCCTGAGCAGACCATATTTGGATTTTATGATTACATTGCGGCCTTTGGTATTTTTTGCCCTAAACTGTGACTTCCAGGCAGCGCTGCTCTCAAGGCACGACTCACCCCAATTTAGGATTAGGATGAGGGTTGAGGGAGTTATGTTTAGGGTTAGGGTCAGGGTGCGATTTATGAAAAAAAAAACAGAGGGGGGGATGTTTCTGAAACGGTATTGCGTTGGTGACTTCATTACTAGAAATGACCTGTTCTCTCCCCTCCAGTATGATCTTTTGTCTGACATTACAAGAAATAACTGGCAGATAAATTAATGTGTTAGACTGGAATTGATTAAAAATAAATTCAAAGCAGACTGGAACATGGCTTTGTGGTCTTTATTATTATTTTTTCGAATTTTCTAGTTCAACTGTGTTGGGATGGAATGTGAACGTTATCTTTGATTACATAAAAAAGTGTCTGCAACTGTTTTTAAACAATGAAGTCTAAACAGCAGGGGGGGGGGGTATTAAAATTTACACACACTACACATGACAGACATGAAAGCACTCTCTCTTTCTCACAGCAAACTCACAACATTTTGGCAAACTAATTACCCCACTAAGTTAATTTCCTTAATCAGTTCAGTTGCCCCCCCCCCCCCCCACACACACACACACACGTAAAAAAAAAGAAGACAACTAAAAAAAGTGCATCACACACACACACACACACACTCACACACACTATACTCAACAACTCACCCCAAGCGTAAAACCAGAGAGGATTCAAGCGGAGCAGTATTCCATGATCTTTGGTAAAACTACTTCAATTGATCTGCTTTCAGCTGCCCCTCCTCCTCCCGTAATCAGCAAGTGCCTTGGCCAAGGCCACTGCTACAATAACAATTCCTCCAGAAGATGAGTGCAGAGAAAGATGCTCTTGCATTTCTTCTGATTGACAACTTCTGTCTGCGGCAATATCTAGATTAGATGGTCTCCATGGCAACTTGCTGTGTTACGGCTAAAACTGTGGCATCATGATCTGTGGTGCCAGGCGAAGGAGGCCTATACAGCCTACACAGCCACGGACATATACAGGCCTAGACACACACACACATTCACTGACCCTAGCCTCCCATCCTACACCTTTGTCGCTTTTTAGCAGTGCAGTAAGATGGGGACCGTAACCATGCAATGATATTTATGTCAGCTGCATATCAGTGACAACTACAGACCACACGGTGAGTTTCACACCATTGTAAACAGACATTTAATGCCTTTTAGGAAGGATTGTTCCAGTGTAAATAGGCTGCTGTTATAAAAGTAATAATACTTGCAGAAAATGAAACATGGAGATTTCTTTGGACGAATTGGTTTGGAACTATATCTCATCTCTGCGTAATGATCAACGTGTGTGGCGCAGCAGCACACTTATATCCAAGCAGCCCCTGAAAATAGTCCCAACAAACACAACAAACGTTCATGTTACATTCACTATGTGTGTTGATTATTACGCCGAACTGGATTATAGTTCCAAACCAATTCGTCCAAAGAAATCTCCATGTTTCATTTTATGCAAGTATTATTACAGTTTTCAACTAGAGATGAGAAGACATTTAAATGGGAAAATTACCGGAAATATTTATCACTTTTAAGCAAGATGCTAGCGGGCGTGATGCTAGCTGGTCAAATTCATTTCAAGGATCTATGCTAGGCTAGAGCTGCAAGTCGTATCGCCAGGCTTGGAGAACGGCTTGATGAACAGAAAAAGGTTAAAACTCAATTGCTTAACTCAAGGGGAGGTGCAAAATGAACTTATTTCCACAAATGGTGGCCTGACACTTTAAGATGCTACAGCAACAAGCAAAGATTCTTGGAACAGAAGTGTTTGTCAAAATGTCAACCTTAACCATCGTATTTTATCGTAAGATATCCGAAAAGAAGGCTTAACATAATTTTGGGCAAACTATTGCTTTAAGTTCGGACTGTACAAGTTGGAGGGGCATTGGGATGGACGGACCCACAATGTATTTCGCGAAAGCTCCATGCAAAGTCAATGGGATCCATTGACAGACATGTAGGCCTACAGTCTGAAACAGGGGTTATCATTGTGTATCATATGTGTATTTGTATCTATTTTGCCAAAGTGTTGCTTTTCTGTTCCCACATTGTGCTCCCATTGTGCTTTGCTCTTTCTCTTCTCCTCTCTCCCCATGTATTCTGCATTTTTTTTTACTTTATTTTCCCTTCATCTCTGTCATTCTGCTAGTCAACAACTAGCTGCCTTTGTTCTTCTCAATGTAAAGTGTTTCGCGTTTGGTCTATGTTGTTCGAAATTCTTTCATTTCATGCGAAATATATTGCTGTTAAAAGGCTCGTGCAGCAGGGCTATGCTTAAACTTACTCCAGTGTTTTCCTTTAAAAAAAACAAAAAACAGACCTCTTGGCCTTCAGGAGGTTCTACTGCAATATCTTATGCTGTGTGTGTATGAGGGTGTGGGAGTGAGTGGCCTTTAGCTCTCAAATTGTGCTATAGCTCCCACTAGTGGAGAATAGAGGCAGGTGTGACCAACAGGATGACTAAGTAATGGGTCCACATAAAAATAACCCCAACCCTAAAACAAATCAGATCTTGAGGAGTGAAAGGAATATGTCATAATAATAATCATCATCATCATCATCATCATCATCATCATAATAATAATAATAATGTTTATGTGATCTTTTTGTTGGGATGATGGCAGACAGATGGGACTGGAAAATATCTCACTCAAGTGTATAAGTCAACCATAAAATAACCACATTATGCCTGGATTTACTGACAATAAACATAATTCTCTGTGGAGGAGTGAAATTTAAAATCTGAGTTGGTTAGAGACAGTGGCATTGTTAATAGAAGTCCTAAAATCCTGAGTTGTGGCTAAAACAGCAACTCATAGTAATAAAGTACAAAGTTCATTCAAGTTTGCAAAACAGTGAGTGTAGACTGTAAGTGAATGAATGAACAAAAAAGTTACTTCAATGCATGTCTCAAAGTATGTGAATTGTAGGAAAAATTAAAGTAAAAGTATGTCACCCTGTAAAACGGTCTTTGGTATTTTTTGCCTGCCTTCAAGGCACTACTCCACTCAGTTTAGGGTTAGGATGAGGGTTGAGGGGGTTAGGGTTAGGAATATTGTAAGGGTAGTGCCTTTTAGGCTGTGCTGCCTGGAAGGTGCTACTTTTAGTGCTAAATTGTTTTGTGAATTACTCTTATCCCAAAAAGTGAGGAGCCCTAAAGTTACGACTGACACACAGGGCAGTTTCAATGTACTTAGGGGGGCCCGTAGCAAACAGGATATGGGGGCCCTTCATCTCCCATAAACACCTACATAAACAACATTGTTATAATCTTCAAGCATCTTCAATATAATTATTTGTATCGTACAGTTGTCTAATTTTCAATTTTTGAAAAACACCACCAACTAAACTACTAAAATGATTAAACAGTCAATCTTGGGGGCCCTTTTCAGCCTGGGGCCCCAGGCAATTGCCTGGTTTGCCTGTCCTGTTGCGACGGTCCTGTTGACATATGGAGTTTGGAGTTCCTCCTAAATTTGACTGTTAGGAGCTACTTTTAGCCTTAAGATTTTTTAAGAATATGGCGCCTAATATTTGGGTCACGAATAGAATCTTAATAGAAGGTTGGATGATTAATTTATTTATAGGCTCTTGTCAATTAAAATGTAGATAAGCTTCTTCTTTGTAGCTCAGCATGCTATGTTTGGTCTTCACATAGCTTTGAAGTTTGAAGTTTCATCTGATGTGGAGTAATTCAAAGTCTAGCTCGCTATGTTTTCTGAGTAGCTTGCATAACACTAGCTATTGATTCTCACCTTCATTCCCACCATCATCCCCACCCTCAACATCCCCACCCTCAACATCCTCACCCTCACCCTCATTCAAGAAAGGGAGTAAACATAAAATCAACTTCAGCACTAAAAACCCACTAAGAGAATCTTGCGTCTTCTTGTACAATAGCACGTCGAAAACCATGTCCAAGATCTGTGGAGAAAAAGAGAATAATCGATTACCTACATCTAAACCAATATTATTAGGCTACTATCATCACCAATAATAGCAGGAATAAAATAGACTGTTAACATTAATAATAACCAAAATAACAATGAATATAGCAGGGCGCATCGTCATAGGCGTGCCAGTGAGATTTGGTTTGAGTGCCAACTGTGGTTGCCGACCGCTGGTGTAGCCGATAGCGGTCTGCACCGCACACAGGTCTCCAACCCGCCAAGCTACAAACTCCCAGCGTGGGAGTCTGAGCCAAAAGTCAAGCTAGCTGAGCTAGATGGCATCCCTTACACTCAAGCCCCCCAAATCCCCCCCCCCCCCCAAATCCTCACTCCCAATGTGGTCACAGATGGTGTTCTGGATCACCAATCGCCACCAAAATCGACTCAGTTCTTCTTACTCATCCCAATACAGACGTTGTCTGGAAATTTAATCTAAATCCATGCAGTACTTTTCGAGTTATGTTGCACACAGGCACACACACTCACACACAGACACATGCTGGCGAAAACATAACCTCCTTGGCAGGGGTAATTAATTCACACATCGGATGGGAATCAAACCCTGGCTGCTCATGTGACATGCATGTGTGCTATCAGACATATTTAAGAGCAAGAGCAATTTAAATACCATGATCAAAAATAACATGTGGGAACGTTATGCGAAGGTCATGATGTAACCACATTAGATTGTGACGTGCTCATGTCCTCCAATTAAAATAGGAAAATGTTCTTAAAATACCTATAGGAGAACCATATAACATTAGTTAATTTCCATAACGTTCTGTGTGTTTAAGCACAGCAACGACACGATTACCCAATAAACTCAATGCTTTTCCTTCTCTGAGCCTACATATGCTTAACAACTTAATTAGATCTGGTACCGCAGTGGTTGCATAGTGGTTAAAGGTAAGGTATGTAGGAAATATTAGTTAACCAATCCAAAAATGACCACTATGTATCGGCATGGAGTAAGGTAACATGATGAACTGAAGTGGGGGCTTATTTGACATAATTGCCATATCCCTAATAAACCCATTATAAACTTCTGAAAACATGTGTTACGGGCCGTAACTCTTGGAATTTTTCGTTTATGTTTTGAACTATTTCATTCCATAACGGCGCATTAACAATGGCCCTTCGTTCTCCTATGTGGGGTTGCCAGATTAGCATCTGCCAACAGCTGTTGCAGTCATAGACTGTGTAGTTCAGGGCTACCAACTCTCACGCGACGAGCGTGAGACACACGATTAGCACTGTTTACACACGCTCTCACCCCACACCCGCCCCCTCACACGCATCATTTTTTAGGCTAGACCCCCAGTCAGACACGCAGCAAACAAGGTAAAGCGCAGAAGAGCGCACAGGTGGTGACATACACCAGCCACTGTCGATCACATTGGACGCACTTACAGTAGTTGCTATCTGTGCAACGTGTCATTTAATAGGCTATATTTGATCACCATCTGGCAAAAGTTTTCAAACTTTCTCTGCTTCAATAGAGCAATCCCAAAATAAAAGGTGAATGTGAAATCTCCATGTGAATGTAAAAATTGAGAGCGATACGCATCTGCTGCTTCTTGAGTGATACGTGACTCTATAGTCCATGTAAAATAGCCTGCCTATTCTTGGTTAAATTGCTGGAATTTCCATACTGATCTGGAATCAGAGATTAATTCCCGATCATGGCGAACCGAGAGGATCCTCGTCAGTCCGATCAAACACTACAGAAAGCGCATACCCGCTCATTTGCGCTAGAGCAATAAAAGTTTACCTCCGCATATTTAGTCCACTGATGCATCGCGCAAAAATTGCAGTAAACATAGGCAGTAAGGTTAACAACATTACTGAACAAATATCAGTGAATGTGGGCTACAATAATCCACAATACATTTTTTGATAGCCTTCATTCTGCAAGATTGGCTATTTCATCTGATATGAGGTCCACCTTTTTTCCTCCATTAGGCTACTTTGACAAAATCAAACGTGGCAATAAGATACTCTAGGCTACTTTATTATTTTATTGATGTCCTGTTACATCCTTTACCATGTTACACAGATTGCTCTTCTAAACTGCTACTGTATCTAGATTTGTGGGGAAAAATATTTTCCCTTTAGGACTAGGCTACTTTCCAGTGATATCTGGGGTATTCACATTAACTCTCATCAGAGAACAGCAAATCTGGGAGAGAATGATTTGGTACCAGACAGGGCAGGATGTCATTCAGTTTGTTGTAATAGACATTTCACAGGTTTCCCATTTTGGTATTATGATAGGCCTATTTTACATTAGACCCTTTAAAAAGCTTCTGTTAGGTAGGGAGCTGCTCTTGCTCCTGAGCTAGTCTATCTGTAGGGGACCCCAGTATTGCCTGATGAAATAGCACCAGAGAATATACTACATCCTGATAAATTTAAGATGGACTACAATTACTGTATGTAGCCTAATGCAACAAATTACAGCCAATTATCCAACAAATTAGACCATGTCAGGACCTACAGACCTTGCTCAGTAGAGGGATGTCAGGATAATTCTAGGGGCCTGGCACAAACATGAACATATTTTAATACACTATTGTAATTATGAGAGCATTTTCAATACTGTAGCCTATTGTTTAAGCACCCTTATTTGTTGATCACAAGCTGAGTGCTCAGCTTTACTGATTTACTTGTGAAGGCCTAGCAAAACAGTACACAGAAATAATGAATCTCAATCACATGTAATTTAGGTAATGCATATCACCAGCAAGCCACCCCCAAATCCACCAGATTGCAGGAAATCACATCAACGGAATGGAAAATTTCCGAGGGCAGGTCCCCAGCCCCCCATTTGATTGTATTGTGCATCCCCCGTAGGATGGTTCCAAAAACACCACAATGACGGGATCATTGAAAATCAGCTACAAATTTCTCACACGGGCCTACCACCCTCCTCCTTCGGTTTAGCGTGTGCCGGAAAAATGGTGCCCCCACCCAAAAAAAAAAAAAAATCTCACTCCAAGGTTTTTTGAAAAGTTGGCAGCCCTGGTAGTTGTAGCAAATATATTTTGATCAACCGTCTCTGGTTGCAGCATGGATGAGTAGGCTTACGAGAGGGAAAGGTGGCGTTATCTTTTTCAAAAAAAAAAAACAAAAGACGCATTTCCAAGATAATGATCGAAAAGCAAGACAGCACAGTGGAAGGTATGGGCAATTTTGGAAGGTATAACTTGTAGGCTCAGTTGCGTGATGATGGACCATGCTTATAATTTGCAACCGACAATTTTAACAAAACTTTGAAGCAGCCTAGACAGCCTACAGTGTCGTTAGGCTACTCAAAGCTCTGCTGCTTGTTATGTATTAAATTAGGCGCTAGATTGGACTATTTAGGCTACTTCTAATTCATTGCGTCTTGCATGTCCGTTGCAAAATTCATCACGTCCTTGAATGTTCAACAATTGTAGCAGCGCATTGTACAGGCTATAACAACATCGATAAATTATTTTCCCAGCTTTCTGTTCTGAAATATTTTGCGCTTCGTTACATGAACGTAAAAGTGCTTTGATGTGGGTCTTTTTGCAAGTTGGCATGCATGTCGTGGCTGCAACAATGTGGAGTCACGCAATTCTTAGACGAGATGACTAGAGCGCCAAAATGTTTCTGCAACTTAGTCTACTTCTATAAAAAAAAATATCCAGTAGGTGTTAACGTTACCAGGCTTACCTAACCTGTTGTTTGCACATGAGCCTCTTGGTCATTTAACGTTAGCCTACTGCTCAGCGATTCAGAGCGCAAGTTTGAACAAGCTTCATATCACGCATTTAATATCAGTCTAAAATTATGCTTTATAGCCCTCCATCTAAGGCCAGCACATTTTTTTTAATTTGGGTTCTAAAATATTTCTATGAGTTTTCTTTTAATTGTTAGGTACTTTCCCCCAATGAATCTTCATCACCTTCATCCCATTTGGCAACTCTCAAGAGGTTTACGTCTAGGTAGTCTTGAGAACGTTCACCAGTGTTATTATTTAGGCCTAAAGAACGTTCGGTAACAATCCTATATACTGCTCCTTTAAGGACCTTCTAGTGGGGAAGTTGTGGATCCGAATCACGGCTGCCACCATTGTTCCCTAAAGCAAGGCACCTGACCCTAAATTGCTCTGTTGCCCTGAAGTAATTGACAGTTGACAAATATTGGTCGCTTTGGATAAAAGCATTTTCAAAAATGTAAATATAAATGTAATGGTAGGTTTGTTTGTCACAAGTGCCATTGTTATGGAACTACTACTACACAAAGAACTCCACAGAAGTCCTTTTCAGAGAAGAAATTCTGATTTGCATAATCTCAAAATGGACCACTGATGGCAGGTCTATACTGTTGGACCACCATTGCAAAGACTTGGGCAGCCCACCAGAGAACCAGTAAACAGTAGACTGCCAGCCTGTTGCCACTTGGGAAGAAGAATCCAAGTTCATACCTCCACAGGGGTGATCCCCAGATCCACAGCTCCCACAACGTAAGCGGAGTCTTCAACAATTTTAACCAGCGGGACGAAGCAGCCCTGTACGCTCTGTGAGGAAGAGAAGGAGAGGAGGAAGTGGATGTGAATATAAAAGGTGGATGTTGAGTAATCAGAGTTGCACAAATTTTTAAATCATGTGCGAGTGAGTGGGTTGTGGGTGTGAGTGTGTGTGCTGTGTGCGTGCTTGTGTGTGTGGAGCAGGATTGTGCTCAACTCACTTTGGTTGGGTGTGTATGCTGGGGAGGGGGGAGGATAGTGCGGGTGGGCTGCTGGCACCCCAGTTCTATTAGCCTGCTGGTAATACTGTGGCCATCCAAACAGTCTGCAGTCCTGTCATATCTATTTTATTTTGTTTTACTGGAGTTTCATTTTATGCTTTTTTATATACATGCCCAGGGACACAGGTGCAAATTAGCATTGATGCTACAACCTGGCGCATGGCATGTTTTTCTGTGTTACAGGATAAATGTTTTTTGTGCACTGTCCCTGCTTTTTTTCAAATAAACAGAATTTCCATTCCATGCCATTCCAAAGTACATTATTATAATTAACAAAAGAGAGAAAAGCACTGCTGTTAATTAAGTCATCATTACATTACATGGCTCCAACAAGCGTCGAAGGCGGAGACGTTTCTGGAAGCAGAAGCGGGGCTGTCGTTCTGGAATATTTACAAGGCTGAAAAAACGACCGCACAAGCCACCACTACCCAGCATGTTACTCACAAACGCCAGATCCATCGTGAACAAAGTAGACGAACTGAACCTATGGATTTCTTTAGATAAACGTATCACGAACTGCTGCATTCTGGTGATCACCGAGACATGGCTGCACTCATTAGTTCCAGATGCTTGCATGGAGCTAGCAGGCCGCACGCTATTTCGCTGGGACAGAAATGCAAACTCCGGTAAGAGGAAAGGAGGGGGGTTATGTATCTACGTCCATAACAGCTGGTGCACCAATGCTCAGGTTACTGACACACACTGCTCCCCTGACTTAGAATACCTCACTGTCAAATGCAGGCCATTCTATCTCCCAAGGGAGTTTTCCGCTGTTATCGTTACCGCAGTCTACATACCACCAGATGCTAATGCTAAGACTGCTCTAGACATTTTGCATAGCACTACCAGTAAACAACAGAGCAAACACCCTGATGCCGTCTATATTCTCACTGGTGACTTTAACCATGTTGAGCTTAAGCTGGCCCTACCAAATTTCACTCAACACATCAAATGTGCCACTAGAGGAGTTAAAACCCTTGACAAAGCCTATTCTAACATCAGTAAAGGCTTTAGGTCCACACCGTTACCTCACTTAGGCCAGTCAGATCACCTATCCATACTACTCACCCCAGCATATACCCCCTCAGAAGAAAAACTCAAATAACCTCAAAGACTGTACGGACTTGGCCTGTGGAAGCCACATCACAACTACAGGACTGCTTTGAGAGAACCAACTGGGACATATTTGAGGATGAGGACCTGGAGACTTTCACCACCACGGTGCTCTCTTATATCAACACCTGCACCGACAACGTCACAACCAGCAAACAAGTCCGGACGTTTCTCAACCAAAAGCCCTGGTGCACAGGGGTGGTCCCCACTCTCCTCAGAGAACGTAATGCCGCCTTCAGGACCGGTGACCATGCACTCTACAGCTCTGCAAGAGCCAACCTGAAGAGAGGCATCAAAGAGGCAAAAACAGCTCATAAGAGGAAAATTGAGGACCACTTCAACAACAATAACCCACGGAGGGCGTGGCAGGGCATCCAGCAAATAACCAACTACAGGGGCAGCAGGAGCGCCACTGAGGAAGGCGACACCTCACTAGCAGAACAGCTCAACTGCTTTTTTGCACGTTTTGAGGTGAGCGACACCAGTGGCAGGAATGACATCACACCCTCGCGCACCCACAGCAACGGCCACACAGTCACCATTCAGGAGGATGAGGTGAGAAGGACGCTCAGTAGAATCAACCCCAGGAAAGCTGCTGGGCCAGACGGGGTTA
This sequence comes from Sardinella longiceps, assembly GCA_027497455.2. NCBI lineage: Eukaryota > Metazoa > Chordata > Actinopteri > Clupeiformes > Clupeidae > Sardinella > Sardinella longiceps. Next base: position 32,367,012 of record JAODXP020000021.1, on the reverse strand, counting down.
CAGGAAGGGTGCTTAAAGCCTGCGCGCCACAGCTCTCAGCCATCTTCACAAGGCTCTTCAACCTGTCCTTATCCACAGCTACCGTTCCACCATGCCTCAAATCTGCTACAATAATCCCCCTGCCTAAAAAATCCACAATCACCAGCTTAAATGACTATCGCCCAGTAGCACTCACACCAGTGATCACCAAGTGCTTTGAGCGGCTGATCCAGCAGCACATCCTAGCCAGTCTCCCACCCTCTTTTGATCCACACCAGTTTGCATACAGAGCAAGAAGGTCCACAGAAGATGCCATCATCACCGCACTCCACAGTGCACTGTCCCACCTTGAACACCAGGGGACCTATGTGAGGATGCTCTTCGTTGACTACAGCTCTGCCTTCAACACCATCATACCGGAAAGACTCATCATCAAACTCACCAACCTGGGATTCTCCCCATCCATCTGCCAATGGATCATGGACTTTCTGACAAACCGACCTCAAACAGTGAAAATAGGTAAACACATTTCATCCCAACTCACACTCAGCACTGGATCTCCCCAGGGCTGCGTATTGAGCCCTCTGTTGTACTCTCTGTACACCCATGACTGTACCCCCACCCACCCCACAAACACCATCATCAAGTATGCGGACGACACAACCGTGGTTGGCCTCATCTCAGGGGAAGACGAGGCCGACTACCGAGATGAAGTCCGCAGACTGGTGGGGTGGTGTGAGGCTAACAATCTCATCCTCAACACATCCAAAACCAAAGAAATAGTCATGGACTTCCGCAGGAAAAAACAGGTCTGGAGCCCCTCTGCATCAAGGGAGAATGTGTGGAAAGGGTTCCAGCCTTCAAATTCCTGGGCGTGCACATCACTGAGGACCTCTCTTGGACCACCAACACCCAACACATGGTTAAGAAGGCCCAGCAGCGACTCCACTTCCTGAGAATACTCAGGAAACACCACCTGGAAGAGAGACTGCTGGTGTCCTTCTACCGCTGCTCCATTGAGAGTGTGTTGGCCTACTGCATTTCCACCTGGTACACCAGCTGCTCAGCTGCAGACAAGAAGGCCCTTCAGCGCATCATTAACATCGCCCAAAAGATCACAAACTGCCCCCTGCCCCCTCTGCAGGATGTCTTCCACTCCCGCTGCACCACCAGAACTGACACCATTCTAAAAGACCCCACACACCCCGGACATCACATATTTGCACTGCTGCCCTCTGGCAAACGCTTCATGTCCATCAAGTCACATACAAACAGATTCAAAAACAGTTTCTATCCCACTGCCATACGAACACTGAACACACCCAGACACTCTCACACACGGCTCACCTAAACATGAAAGACTGTGCCCTTCTAAGGGTGGACTGTTCTTTGGCACTTTACTCCTGGACCGTTTGCAACTTTGCACTTTTTAACTTCATTCTACCTCACCTGGCATTCCTATGAGCTTGAATGTGCTGTTTTGTATGTGTATGTATGTAATTGTGAGCATATGTTTTGTGTGGGTCCCTCACCCTACTATGGGGCTATGGGAGGACAGAAGAATGGGGATGAGTGATGGTGTGTCTGCATTGTCTTAAATTATTATCTTTTTAGTGCACCTTGAGGATTGTTATCCAATTTCGTTGTATTCTGTGAAATGACATTAAAGTATTCAATTCAATTCAATTCAATTCAATTCAATTCAATTCAATTCAATTCAATTCAATTCATTCAAAGCATCGTAACTTCTGATCCAGGGCACCTTGAAACAAAATTCAACCTGTTTCATCTTGCAGAGATATACAAAGTCTAATTTTTCACTCAAGAAAAATTGTCTGCAAATATTCTGCTGGTCAACATGTTAAAAACATTGCCGGAGGCAGAGAGAGGCAGACTTTAGGGGTCTCAAACTCCCGGCCCGCTGGCCAAATCCGGCCCGGGCTCGGCCCAGATCAGGCCCGCGAGTTGGTGCCAAAATGCCCTCCAGTCAGATAAGTTTGACCGTAGTGGCCCCCAGCCCATTTGAGTTTGAGACCCCTGCTTTAGACCCACTTTGCTATCAAATGTCTGTGACAAAAAGTAACAAACAAAGTTATTTTGTTTTTAGCTTTGTGATTAAAAACTGTTGGTGTGCCTTGGTAGTGCTGGATTACAGATGAATACGGGAATACGGTGCTGATACTCGCTAGCATGTTAGCAGCAGCAAACTTTTGAAATTATTTTAAAGCTTATCTGGCTAATATGTTTTCCACTTGCTCTATCACAGACATGGCTTATTCCACCAAGGATGTACTGTAGCTTGGATATGTTTTGGGATAAAGGAAAGGCAAAATAGCATTTTCCCTATCAAGTTTGAACGATTCACGCTGCCCTGTGTGCCAACGCCACACAGCATTGTAGAATATTGCTGCAGTTCAAAGGCATGACAGGCCAAGGCTCTTTACTGTTGCTGTACTGTATGTGGGATTGGTCAGTTGCCGTTCTTGGAAGGGGCATAGCGAAGGGTCAATTGAGAGGGGAAAAAAGGGATGGCCAGATGTAACAGAATTAATTTTAGGGATGTAGTGGAGTAGAAAGTAGAGATGCTAACTGCAAAATGTAGAGAAGTAAAAGTATTCATCATAATTTCTACTCAAGGAAAATTACAGATACGTGATAGATCTATCAAGTAGGCTATTTGTACTTCCATCACTACATTCCACTACATTCCCTGGGTGATTAATGTTATAAAAGAATGTAAAAAAAGAAAGTTCTGTGTTCATATTCCTGCATCTGTTTGCATAGTTGCAAGTTTCGTTCCAAAATGCTGCAGTTCTAGTATCGATTAACAGCACTTAGCAAACAACATGGCTATGAGTTGATTTACTCCACATAATTCGTTTAAACATGGGATAGGCGATGATCTTGGTGGGAATGTGGCACTAACCATGTAGAACTTACATCTATCTGAGCTGCCGAAGCTGTACATTCTGTGTGGTTACCCGTACAGCACTCCGGGGGGTACAGTTCTGTGCTGCTGACGTAAGGGGAACCCCTGAAGTCAGTGTAGTTGTTGTACCCACAGCATTCCAACTATAAAAAAGAGAGGGTTAGTCTTTACAAAGACAGATTTTATTGAAACCAAATAAAAATTCCAGACTCGACTATAACACTATGTAACACATATTTTGTTCCTGGGTGGAAAGTGTGATTTCCTGACTCCTAGGTCTGCATTTAGAAGGATTATGGCCATTATAATGTTTAAACTTTGCTTTTGTGGTTTTAATCATGAAAAATTGATTTTTTTGATCAAAATTGCCATTTTCGCAGGTTTTGGTGTTCTAAATAGAAGAGTAAACCAACCAATGACTGAAATTGGCATTACAATTTACAAGTTTTTTTCAAAAAGTGTTTGAACAATGCATTGTATCAATATATTTACATAAATAATCAAGAAAACATAGATTTTTAGATCAAAATTGCCATTTCCGCTGGTTCGGGTATACACATATTCACCAAATAGGAAGAAACCAACTTCTTGAACATAGGACTGAAATTTTCCATTCAATTTTCCAAGTAGTGCATCAATAGCCAGGGTGTACATCAATGTATATAGTTATTTTCAATCAAATGTGCATGCTTATCAATTGAACAGTGCATGTGTATCAACTACAGAGGACATTGTATATATATAAAATGGATGGTTTTACGAGATTAATGACCATAGTGCAAATCACTTTCACGTATGAGACCCCGTATATAGTTCCTCATGTTTCATTGTGCACTCCTTGGTAACGCCTTTCAAAGTCCATAATATCTTTTCTTGTTCTTCTGAATAAGCGCCCATGTTTTCCTTGAACTTGTTTAGATGAGCATCGAGGATGTGAACTTTCAAGGACATTAGACATCCAATTCTTCTAAAGTTCTTGATCATGTCTCTCAAGTTTCTCATAATTTTCTGACTTGTGGTTCCCTAAAAACCCTAGGGCTACACTGGATGCGTTAAGTTAAGTCTTAAGTCAAGTTCCATAAAAAATACATTGAAATGAATGGGGAATAGAATTTAGAATGTTGACTGTTATGCCACATCTGGTGTAGCCACTTCCATTGTTTATAATGGAAGCTAATTGTTACGGCAGATAAGTCTTTGACTTGACGCATCCAGTGTAGCCTCCCTGTAAGCATCCTTCAACCACTGCCACAAAGCTATTCCAAGCCCTTCTTTTCTTTGACATGAATAGCTTAGGACATTCTGGGCAAATAAACTGTTCAACTCACCCTCTAAAGTTCTTGCCTGTTCACAGTTATAATGGGGTGCTCATGGCTTGTCTTGGTCACCAACAGGCATGCCAAAGTAGGGCTTGTAGGCCTCCCACATTCTAATGAAGGCTGTGATGGAAAACTTTATTGCTCTTGTCTTAATAAATTGGCCATATACAGTGTATAGTATATAGCAGAATATCCATTGAATGTTTACAACTTCTTGCTGCCATCTTCGACTCTTGTAGACAGGCCAATAACTTGTTCATGAACCTGGAACTAAGCCAAAGTTGCAAAATGTGACGGAATGTACACTTTTGCGAACAAATTGCGGCTAAAATACAGTGGAAAATGGCTAATTTCAAGATCTCATCACACTGGCCACAAAAGCAAAGTTTAAAGGACAAAATTAGTCTTTTCCTATTAGTTGTGGCACAACCAACTAGGAAATAACACTCTCAGCCCAGGAACAGAGAAAAGTTGAAATTTTGTTACATAGTGTAATAAATCAACTAATGGAGACGCGTGTTCACGGCACATGAGCGCAAAGAGCATTGGAGAGAAAATAAACACTCTCAATATATATCCATTAAGTAAGGGATAATGGCCGACAAGGTGACCGGATCTACAGAAATAATGGCGAGATGGAGTTTAGAACTCCATCGATGCGCGCAGCGTGGAGACGGAGTTACTCCACCAAGCCATTATTTCTGTTAGAACTGGTCACCTCTAGGGCCGTTATCCTGCTTATCTTTGTATTTATCTCTCATATATTTAAAGACGTATATAAAACGTGAAACAAAACATGCAACTAATCTGTTCGGTTTGGGTACTATTTCGGTTGAAAGTAGATCTACAAGGTTGTTATAGTTACCATTCTAAAAGGCATTCATATGGAACAGTGATTAGTTATTAGATTACTTATTATGGAACTACTTCCAAAGCAGAAGCGGCTTCTAGCATGACCAAAAATGGTTGAAATTGAAAATTGAAACGGGCAAAAATGCATTTTACAGCCTTGATACTATGTTATTTCTATGAAATGAAATTGGTAATTACTTGGTAGGCTAGTTACTAGCAATGAATACATGATCTTACCATTTCATTACTTTATGTACAATCAAATCTCACTATACTATATACTGTAAGTAATTCCTTGTTATCACCACTGGTTACTGACTTATTACATAACAAATTGTGTGTTAATGTTTAGTAATAACATAAAATTACTCAGTAATTTTCCTGTTATTATTCACTTATTACTATTACTCAGGAGTTGTTATCACAAATGAGAATGTGAGTTGTTATCACAAATTACCAAGTTATTACCAACTACCCTCTGATTACCAAGCTGTAATGTAAAGTATCACCAATTAGTTTCTATTTTTACATTACTATTTCAGTCATTACAAGTTAAAATCCACAATTCACTTCTATTTTGTTTAGTTTTTGGATGGCTATTTCAGATGTCATGTCCATAACATTGCATCCATAACGCCAGTTTTCCCAAAATAACCCCAATCAAAACCACATTTACATTTAAATTAAAACAATAGTTCACCCAAAATTATGTTAAGCGTTGTTTTCGTATGTCACGATGGAATACAATGGTTAAGATTGACATTTTGACAAACGCTTCTGTTCCGAGAATTTTCGGTGGTTGTGTATCATGTTAACGGCAGCCCGTACACTGGAACAATGCTTCCTAAAATGCATTAAACGTCTGTTTACAAAGAGTTGTCTGTAGTGTTCATTGATATGCTGACATAAATATCACAGCAAAATATGACTTCTAGCAAGTTTTATTGTAGTTTGTAGTCAAACCCCACTGACTGCTGCGAAGTAATAGGCCACTCACAATAAATCCAAAATAATGCTAGAACCTGCTAGAAGTCATATAGAAGCATAATAATATTGTTGGGGGTTGTGGGGTTTATTCATGAGAACTGATGCATTTACTAATAATGAATAAATAATTACCATGCATTTTAGAGAAAACTTGCATGATTAACTTGTTATAAATGTTGTGTTCAATGTTTTTTATGCACTGGCTTTCACCTCTTTCATGGTAGTATTCCAGAACTCTGTGAGACTGTTGTTCATTCCGTATTCCTGTTCAATGCTCACAGCGACATTCATTCCAATATCCGTGAAATGTCTATGCACCTGTGACAATAACAGAAAGGTTTAAAGGAAAAAGCCGGCGTGGATCAACACGTAGCCCTACTGTTTTGTAGTGCCAAGCGTTATTGTTAGCCATCTCAATCACTGGATTTCATGCAAGGCAGACTGAGATAGCGAAACGGCAGCTAACGTTAACAGAATGTGGCATTTCAAAACGAAAGCAAATCGATTAGGTTTTGTTTTTGACATGCCTCATTCAGTTAGTGTTAGCTGCCATTTCGCAAACTCGGTCTACGATGCACAAAATTTTATCATTGAGGTGGCTTTCAGTAGCGCTTAGCAGTATAAAACAGCAGGACTATGTGTTTATTCACGCCAGATTATACCTTTAACACAGACCGGGGGGGGTATTCCAACAATCAAAGTCGTTAATGATAGTGGCATTCAAGTGATTGAGCCTCGTATGAAGGAGCATCAACTTTGACATGAGGCTAAAGACATTCCATTAACTTAAGATAGCGGTGCATGCCTCTCGTTAACATAAAGGAAAAGTTTGTGCTTCTGGGGGCACCTGGTTAAGGGGTAAGTAGCTATCTGTACAATTACTAGGTTTTCAATGCCTGATTTTAAATGTTGGAACTGTCATCATACTAGGAACAAAGTGTGGGGTTATTATGAGCCTTTTTATGATTTGGCCACCTAGCTGGGTGGAGGATACAACTAGCAAGTGGTTTTCTCCAGCCTGCACAAACTTATTAAAATTCTGCTCCAGTCTTCTTTGGCAGGAGTTCATGGTTATCTCAGCCAAAAAGGATCCCGACCCCTGTGCTAGATATATACGCCTAATTTCCTTTATCTTAGATTGTATGTGGAATAACTCAAAACAACTACTCTTCTCAGATGGCTTTCATACATTAATGAAAAGCCGATATTCCAGGCTTTCATAAAAGGTGTGCCACTTGGTAACGACCCACAGAGTCGCTGAATTCACCTTTAATTCAATTCAATTTATTGATATTTAAAGTGAAATATCACCACAAAACATGGTCTCAGAACACTGAACAAACAGGAAGAAGAAAACTTATGACAGATGCAGCTTATACAAATGCCTAATGCAACTGAAAATGTGCAAGCATGTGCAAGACAGAAGAGACAAGGCAGCAAAATGAAATTGCCTTTAACCATTACTTGAACCTTATATAATACTTATTATGATATCACTGCATTCTTTGACCATGAAAACATAAGGGTACACATCACCATTTCTTTACTACCATGTCTGGTCCCTGAGTTATGAAGAAAAATTTATTAATTCCATTATGGCGTAAAGCTGAGTTGGTAACCATGGCAACCCAAAGGCATTTGCAATATCATGTTTGGCATCATTGAAATCCATGACCTTCAAAACATAGGGGTAGCCATCACCTTTTCTGCATTTCCTTGTTCCGTTCAAGAGATATGCTGAAAAATACTGTACTCAGTAATGGTGGACAGAAAAATGGCCACCATGAGCCATTTTTGAGATGGCTCCATTTCTGAAATTGTTCAGAGCATCAAACTGTACAAATGTACCAAATTTCACGCTTTTATGAAAAAGTGAACATTTTTGTCACATATGTGGACCAAGGGAATATTTAAAAGAAGCCATCAGAGACGGTTGATCAACAGAAGTGACTGCACTGCACCAAAAAGGAGAGGAGAGATCATGCATGCTGCTTGAATGATGAGTATTAACATAAAACTCTGAGAGTGATTGTAAAAAAATGCCTGTTACTCCTACTTCTTGTTATGAAGAACATGTCAAGGGGTTTTGCAAAATATTGCTAATATTTTTGCAGATAGGCTTGCTAATGCCAACTCTGTTATTTTCATTGGCGCTTGTGCTAACTTACAAACCAAACTTCTTCCAAATCACGGTAGATATGCTAAAAAAATAAATAAATTACATTACAGAGGCGATGGTTGAGTTAATTATAGTGTAATATATTTTTATCTGTTACACTGTAAAAAAAGAAAAAGTTAGCAGAACTTGAAATTTCAAAGTCAACCGATTTCACTGGTTATCTCGAGTTAGAGAGCATAACTTTATTTTTCAAGTTGCCAGGACTCATTAAAGTAAGTGAACACTACTTGCTTTAACTACACAGTCGTTTGTTCTACC
>JAODXP020000021.1:32336009-32346009 GCA_027497455.2 Sardinella longiceps | reverse complement strand
ACTGGACTGAGCTTTGTTTGTGTTAGTATTAGTTATTGGGTTAGTTAGCTTCAGTACCAGCTGGCTTAGAGCACTCTTTCAGGGTTCATTTCTTGGGTATTTAAGGCCTCAAACTGGAGTGTATTATTGGGACTGGAGTTAAGGTGCATCCAGAATTTTAGGGTTCGTTTTTGGATTGGTATAGCCAATGGGAAGCGGCCTAATTCAGCCCTACATGCATTGTTTGGTGTTTTGGGTTGTACTTTTAGGATATATCTGCAGAATTCTGCATGTAGGGCTTCGGTTGGATGTTTGTCCCACTTTGTGTAGTCATGCATACTGAGTGGACCCCAGACCTCACTTCCATACAGCGCAATAGGCTGTATTACACTGTCGAATATTTTGCACCAGATTGGTATTGGTATGTTTATATCATGAAATTTTCGTTTTATTGCATAGAGAGCCCTGCGGGCTTTTTCTTTTAGTGCATTCACTGCCAGGCTGAAACTTCCTGATGCAGTAATTACCAGACCAAGGTAAGTATACTGCATTGTATGCTCTAGGGCGGTGCTGCCTAGGCTGAACCTGTATCTGTGTTCCTGACATCTGGATTTTTTCTGAAAAATCATAATTTTGGTCTTTGTCGGGTTTACTGCCAGGGCCCAGGACTGACAGTACTGCTCCAGCTGATCTAGGAGCTGCTGCAACCCCTGTGCTGAGGAAGACATCAGAACCAAGTCATCCGCATAGAGCAGGCATTTGACCTCAGTTTCTTGGAGTTTGAGTCCAGGTGCTGTAGACTGTTCCAACTGCACCGCTAACTCATTAACTCATTGACTGCCAGCCGTTTTCAGAATAGAGAGTTCCATACTGCCAGAGGTTTTGGGGAATTTTGACTGTTTTTTAAAGAGCCACAGAATATTATGTGTTACGACTACATAAACAAGGAAACTACCACAAGAAAGAGCAGACTCTCTTCTTTCACCAGAAAAAAAAGTTCGTTTCTACCCCTTTCCATTGCTTAGAAATCAGCAGGCGAACATAAGCTACTTTCTCCAAACACACCCGTTTTTTATCAAAAAAGGGAGAAAATTAGCGTTTTGTTTGACAACGTTGGTGTCTTGGATGCGCGTTTTTTTCGGTCTATTAGCACGTCAAACATCGGGAAAATGTCTTCCTTTGATAAGACCACAAAAACAACAGTAACAGGGGGCTTTTGGTAATAAAATAGTCATTGTTGTAACAAGGTAAATATATGCTATTTACAGGCTGTGACAGCGAAAACTCAGTGATCAACAACTGGCTCGCAAATTCTTACCTGACCCGGAACTGTGAGCTAGCTGGGCACTGAAACAAGTAACAACTGCTATTTCCGTTTGCCCAAGGTTGATCTCCTTCATCTCCCACGATCGGAACACTACTTGAACTACTATGGCAGTGACACATACTCTGATCGAGTGTGAACTGCCTAAATTTCTCCGATTTACGTCTGCACTTTGCTAACAGCATATTTAGCCATGTCATTAGCTTTCTCTACTTCTCCCATGGCCATACCTATGAATCTATGCTCATCTCACATCCAAAGTGACACACTGCCACCCTCAGGATCAATTTGGAACAACAATTTTCGACGGAGAATTCTGATATTTACAGACAAGGTTCCCTAGGTCTTTCTGCAGCCCGCCCCATTAAAAACGCAGTTGACGTCTAAAGACGTCATTGGCAGTGAACGGTAGTATTTCAGTTGACGTCTAAAGACGTCATTGGCAGTCAATGAGTTAATGTAAATGTTGAACAATGTTGGACTCAGACTACAGCCCTGCCTCACTCCTCTATTTTGTGGGAAGAATTCTGTTCGTTTTTCTCCAATTTTAATACTGCATTTACAATTTGAGTACATTGATTTAATTGTATCATATGTTTTACCCCCTACACCACTTTGCAAAAGTCTGTAATATAATCCATTATGCCAAATACTGTCAAAAGCTTTTTTAAAGTCTACAAAGCATGAAAAAATTTTCCCATTTTTTTTATCTTTAACATGTTTGTTAATTAGGTGTGTAGGGTGTAAATATGATCTGTTGTACGGTGATTTTTGAGAAATCCAATTTGATTTTTACACAGGGTATTGTGTTCCATAAGGAAGGTTTGTATTCTATCATTTAGAATGCTACTAAATACCTTCCCCAGATTACTGTTCACACAAATACCTCTGTAATTATTAGGGTCCAATTTGTCTCCACTTTTATAGATTGGGGTAATAATCCCCTGATTCCAGGTGTCAGGAAAACTGCCAGATGTAAGAACAAGGTTGAACAGTTTGAGCACAGCTATTTGCAATGGAGGGGAGCTGTATTTCAGCATTTCAGGTCTGATGTTGTCATGGCCACATGCTTTTTTTGGTTTTAATGATTTTAGTTTTTGTGCCAATTCTTCTGCTGTTATGGGGTAATCAAGGGGGTTTTGGTTGTTTTTGATAGTTGATTCCAAATTGTGAAGTTTTTTATTGATACTTTCTTGGGTTAGATTTAGTTGTATTTCACTATACAAATTTTTAAAATGTTCATTCCACTTTTGTCCATTTTGGATGAGTGGGACTGATTCTTGTTTGGTGCCCAAACTGTTCCACCTCTCCCAGAACTGATTAGTATTAATGGAATTTTCAATTTGGTCAAGGATTTGGTTAGTATGGTTTATCTTCTTACTTCTAATTGTGTGTTTAAAATGTTTTAATGTTTCACAGTATTTAATTCTAAGAGCTGTGTTTTCAGGCTGATGGTGTTTCAAGTTTGACATTTGCCTTAGCTGTTTTCTAACATTTCGACATTCATGGTCAAACCAGTCACTGTCTTGTTTTTTTGTTCTTTTTCTTGCTTTCCTATTCAGTTCAGCCATGTGCGCTGACTTATGGAATATCATGGTCAGCTCATTCACAGCCATATTTACTCCTATTGTGTTGTTAGAGAACTCTTTGTTAGTAAAGTTAGTAATCTGTTGAGCCAATTCGGGTGAGTTTAATGCTTGAGTGAATTTTTCAGGACTATCAGAGGTCCATCTGTAGGTCAGATTAAGTTTGTACAGCTTACTGGACTCTGTGGTCTCTCTGATTTCTGATGTCCTTTTCATAAAGATGTTAATTTGGTTGTGGTCAGAGAGAGGAGTTTGGTGCCTGACGGTGAATGCATTGAAGGAGGAGGGATCCATGTCAGTCATTGCGTAATCAACTACACTGCTCCCAAGAGATGAACAACAAGTGAACCTCCCTAAAGAGTCTCCTTTTATCCTGCCATTAAGAATGTACACGCCCAGAGCTTGACAGAGATGCAATAATTCTCTACCGCTTTTGTTTAGCACTTGGTCTAGGCTATGTCTCTGAGTGAGGTATGGTGTGGTATAAGGGGTGTCTCTTCCAAACACATGGCTATTGCCTTGTGGGTCTGTTTGGTCAGGCTCAGCTCCTGTTCTTGCATTGAAATCCCCACACAGTAGCACATTTCCCTGGGCCTGGAAATTGCTAGTTTGTGTTTGTAGCGTGTGGATTATCCCCTCATCAAAGTAAGGTGAGTCTGTTGGGGGAACATATACTGCACAGAGGTACATATTTTGTTTTGAGATGCCAATTTTACTCAGTTTTATCCAACAGTGGTATTTTTCTATTCTGATTATAGATATGTGTTTGGCAAGGGTTTCCCTATACCACACCAGAAGCCCTCCTGAGGCTCGGCCACGCTTAACTGATTTGGCTTTGTACGAGGGTACTATTATTTCCCCATATCCAGGGGGACAACCAGTTGGTGTGTCCTTGCTGCACCATGTTTCAGTTAAGATCAGAACATCTACATTGGTGATACACTTTAGGAATTCAGGGTCCCTAGTCTTAAGTCCGAAGGCTGAAGAATAGAGGCCCTGTATGTTCCAGGAACTAACAACAAATGAGCGCATTAAAATAATCTGATTGGATCATTATGAGACTAACCTAAACAAACCATTTTTGAACAATGAAGTTAATTATACTATAGCAATCTTATGTAGACATTGATAACATTACAATACAGTAATAATGTTTTTTTTTTTTTTTTTTTTTTCTCAGTTACTGAGCACCAGCCAGTAGACTGCTGCAAAGAATACGTAGCATCTCCTTTATCTCCCCTAGCTCACTCTTCTCTGGTAAGGTGGGCTGGTAGTTGGGGGTGGGTGGGGTTGTGGCCAGGTGCTGCTGTCGTGGGGCTGCTGCAGCAGCATAACTGTGGGGTTTTACCTGTAGCATGGCAGGTGTGGGGGTTGGGATGTTGTGTGGTGGACCCACAAAAGGATGAGCGGCCCTTCTCTCTATCTCTCTCACCCTCTCCTTCAAATTCAAAAGGTTTTATTGACAACATGGTAAAAAAAAGCCCTTCCTCTCTCTCTCTCACACACACACACACACACACAGTAAAGTTCCCATAGGAAGGTATTGTCCCAGGTGCGTAAGCTAGCTAGTGCAGGCTGACATGCATGGAGCAAAGGGCTTTTCTGGACTTGAACTCCTGGGACAATAGTGGCCGTGATGCGCATGAGAAGACAAAGGCAAAAAAACTACAAACGTTTTCCTGAGCCGTATTAGCATGCTAACAGAGCTAGCACCAAACACACAGCCATATGGTGGTCTAGTCAGAATACACACCCGTCCACACAAACATGCGCACACACACACACACACACACACACACACACACACACACACACACAGGCTTGTTGACTCTTTGGTAGACATAGAATACTTGTGAAGTTAAACCTTACTCCCCTCCTCCTCTTGCTCCCTGTTTCTTGTACTCTTGACACAAACACACACGCACGCGCACACACACACACACACACACACACACACACACACACACACACACACACACACACACAAGCATTTATCACAGACTCTTTTAGTGGCTGAGGGTTAGTCTGCTATTTAATGACTTCCTGTGGCATTGGTGCTGGTTTGATGTTGCAGGGAGGAGAGGAGAGGAGAGGCAGAGCAGAGAGGAGCATGCAGCCCTGGCCTACACACACACACACACACACACACACACACACACACACACACACACACACACACACACACACACACACACACACACACTGGGCCTACACACACACACACACACACACACACACACACACACACTGGGCCTAACACACACACACACACACACACACACACACACACACACTGGGCCTACACACACACACACACACACACACACACACACACACTGGGCCTACACACACACACACACACACACACACACTGGGCCTAGGGAAGGTCGGCGCTCCCATCACACAAGGCTTTTTTCGGGGAATGTTTTGGGAATGGCCTGTCCAGGAAGAACCAACCTCTGGCTGACTCCTCCAGCAACATTAATAATAAAGTCATAAAGACATGATACACACACACACACACACACACACACACACACACACACACACACACACACACACACACACACTCACACACACACACACACACACACACATAGAGTCTGTCTCTTTCCATTTCTCTCTCTTTTTCTCTCTCTCTCTCTTTCTCTGTCTCAAACCCATGCGCGCGCGCACACACACACACACACACACACAGACATACGTCACAGATACACTAAACACTGCTACACACACTTGTCCACACATGTTTATGTCCATTCCTACACACACTCCTGGTGTCCATAGCCAATCCTTACACACACACACACACACACACACACACACACACACACACACACACACACACACACACACACACACACACACACACACATTCACTTCAGACATTCAGCCCTGGGACACATAGCCAAAGGGAGACTCACTACTGTATGTAAATACTGTATCAAATACTACTGTATGTAAATATCAAATACACTGTATAAATACTATATCAAATACTACTGTGTGTAAATACTGTATCAAATACTACTGTGTGTAAATACTGTATCAAATACTACTGTATGTACAGTAAATATCAAATACACTGTATAAATACTATATCAAATACTACTGTATGTAAATATCAAACATTACTGTATAAATACTATAATATTACTGTATGGAAATACGGTATCAAATATTACTGTATGGAAATACTGTATCAAATACTACTGTATGTAAATATCAAACATTACTGTATAAATACTATAATATTACTGTATGGAAATACGGTATCAAATATTACTGTATGGAAATACTGTATCAAATATTACTGTATGTAAATATCAAATACACTGTATAAATACTATATAAAATACTACTGTATGTAAATATCAAACATTACTGTATAAATACTATAATATTACTGTATGGAAATACGGTATCAAATATTACTGTATAAATATCAAATATAACTGTATAAATACTGTATCAAATACTACTGTATGTAAATATCAAATACTACTGTATGTAAATACTATATCAAATACTACTGTCTGTAAATACTGTATCAAATATTACTGTATAAATACTATATCAAATATTACTGTTCTTAAATACTGTATCAAATCTGTTCTCCATTCTCTGTCAGTCTTCAGTTGGGCTCTGGGTGTTTATCCAGCTTATGCTTGCTGTGTGCAAAAGAACATTTTGAAAAGACTCTGAACAGTTTCACAAAAAGTGTTTATGGTTTTGTAAATTGATGGAGAGGTTTTGTGGTTTGTGTGCTGAGTTTTGTGAAACTAACAAAACTAAATCTGCATGGCCCCACAGTCCAGGTCATTGTGTCTTCATATCCCCTGGTTCATGAACACCTTAGACTTGCCCACTCTGCCGTGCGCTGAACTGCTATGACATGTAAGATAGACGTGAATCGTGTTTTACTACATTCTCAGAACCTTGAAAATGTATAATGGACCAAGAACAAAAAAACATGGCTTAATATGTCACCCAGTCGCTTACATGATTAGGCTAAGTGTGTTTGTCATAAATACTGTGTTTGTCTATCCACAGTATGTGTTGGTGTGCAACTAGATTGTGAATGTGTGTGTGTGTGTGTGTGTGTGTGTGTGACAGTGACTGAAAGATCTTAGAGTAGTAGAGGAGTGTGTGTGTGAGATGACGTATTACAGGAGAGCTCCGGAGTGTGTGTGTGAGATGACGTATTAAAGGAGTGTGTGTGTGAGATGACGTATTACAGGAGAGCTCCGGAGTGTGTGTGTGAGATGGCGTATTAAAGGAGTGTGTGTGTGAGATGACGTATTAAAGGAGTGTGTGTGTGAGATGACGTATTAAAGGAGTGTGTGTGTGAGATGACGTATTAAAGGAGAGCTCCGGAGTGTGTGTGTGAGATGACGTATTAAAGGAGAGCTCCGGAGTGTGTGTGTGAGATGACGTATTAAAGGAGTGTGTGTGAGAGATGACGTATTAAAGGAGTGTGTGTGTGAGATGACGTATTAAAGGAGAGCTCCGGAGTGTGTGTGTGAGATGGCGTATTAAAGGAGAGCTCCGGAGTGAATTCGAGCATATCCCTGTTGAAGGAGCCTGCTAAATGCACTAGTGAGCGAGCGGAACAAAATAATTTGGAACAGCATAGACCGAACGCAGAAGCGATCAAGCACTTTACACTGAATAAATGGAAACTGATTATTTGAAACCAAAAGTAAGATCTGAGGTACCTTTGACTCAATGTAAAGTGTTTCACATTCACATTCAGTCTATGCTCTTCGAAATTATTTTGTTCCACTTGCTAACTAGTGCATCTAGCAGGCTCCTTCAACAGGGATATACTTGAATTCACTCCGGAGCTATCCTTTACAGTAAAGGAGTATGACAAGGAGAGAAAGAGAGAGAGAGAGAGAGAGAGAGAGAGAGAGATATTATGGGCTCCTAGAAGTGTTAGAGGAGTGTGTGTGAGACAGTGAGAGAGGAAGAGAGAGAGAGAGAGAGAGGGATGATGGAAAGTATTAGAGGAGTGTGTGTGAGACAGTGAGAGAGAGAGAAAGAGAGAGAGAGAGAGAGAAAGAGAGAGAGAGAGAAAGAGAGAGAGATGATGTGTAGTATTAGAGGAGTGTTCCAGACATCTTGGACAGACAGCAGAGGAGTCGCCTAAATCAGTTGCTTGTTTTCTTTATAAACATGATAGCCACTCTAAAGTTACTCTGTGTGTGTGTGTGTGTGTGTGTGTGTGTGTGTGTGTGTGTGTGTGTGTGTGTGTGTGTGTGTGTGTGTAAGATACAATGTGCTTTCAAATAAATGTTTGATCAAATTATGAATAGTATGACACAGAAACATGAACATGCAAATACACACGCACACATTCACCTCACACACAGACACACATATACACCCACACATTTACTTCAGACATTCACACACACACACACACACACACACACACACACACACACACACACACACACACACACACACACACACATTCACTTGAGACATTCACAAACACACACACACACACACACACACATACATTCACTTGAGACATTCACAAACACACACACACACATACATTCACTTGAGACATTTACACACACACACACACACACACACACACTCACTTGAGACATTCACAAACACACACACACACCCACACACACACACACACACACACACACATTGACTTGAGACATTCACAAACACACTTCCCTCGCACCTCAGTGACAGTGACATATGAGTCTGCTCTGCCCCCACATCCAACAACATTCCCCCTGTGCACGCACGAGCGCACACACACACAAACACACACAGACACACACACACAAGCACACACACACACACACACACACACACACACACACACACACACACACACACACAGAGAGAGACACAAGCACACACACACAAGCACACACACACACACACAAGCACACACACACTTCTGAAATGGTGCTCGAGGATGTAACCAGCCATGTAATTGCTGTGATATTTGAGACATTCCATTTTCAGTGTGATAAAGACCTCCCACACACACACACACACACACACACACACACACATAACCCCCCAGTTAAGCAGGGTGTTTTGGGGGGCTGGCAGCTCTCTGGATTATGTCTGAACAGATAACAGGAAGTGGATATGACATCATACACTGTCACCACTCCAGCCTGCAGCCCACCAGTTTCTCAAACTGGGAAGAGAGGAGAGGAGGCTCGTCATAATGCATTCCAGTTAAACCAGCAGCCCGCCAGTATATCCCAAACTGGGAAGAGAGAGGGACAATGGCCCACCAGTAGATCCCAAACTGGGAAGAGAGGAGGAGGCTGGTAATAATGCGTCCCAGTCCATGTGGAGAGCGATGCAGATGTGCAGCAGTTTGTCTTTATTGAGGCCAGAATGCTACTTTAGTGCACCAGTAAACTTTTATTCTCCTGCTCCCCTTGGAGACGCCATTAGAGGGAAACTTTTATTCTCCTGCTCCCCTTGGAGACGCCATTAGAGGGAAACTTTTATTCTCCGTCTCCCCTTGGAGACGCCATTAGAGGGAAAGGAAATGGAATCAGTTTGAGTGGCTCAGCCTGAGAAACATCAGTGAGGAGTTTCCCTTATCACTGTGTGTGTGTGTGTGTGTGTGTGTGTGTGTGTGTGTGTGTGTGTGTGTGTGTGTGACACACAGCAGACCCCAGACAGGGAGGGAGCGACCACATTTACAACAGGGGAATCAGACACTGCTTTAGGGAAATCAGACTGTTTTAGGGAAATCAGACTGTTTTAGGGAAATCAGAGACTGTTTAAGGAAATCAGAGACTATTTTAGGGAAATCAGACACTGTTGTAAGGAAATCAGACACTGCTTTAAAGAAATCAGAGACTATTTTAGGGAAATCAGACACTGTTGTAAGGAAATTAGAGACAGGTTTATGGAGATCAGAGACTGTTTAAGGAAATTAGAGACAGGTTTACTGTAAGGAAATCAGAGACTGTTTAAGGAAATCAGACACTGCTTTAAGGAAATCAGAGACTGTTTAAGGAAATCAGAGACAGGTTTATGGAGATCAGAGACTGCTTTAAGGAGTAAGGCCTCGGGAGTCAGAGAGGATCATGGGAGATGTTGGCCA
>JAODXP020000021.1:32313509-32328509 GCA_027497455.2 Sardinella longiceps | reverse complement strand
TAAGCTTAGCTTGCTATCATAGCCACCGCCACCGGTAACTTAGTGCTAACTTAGCTTGCGTGGAGCAACTCGAGGGGGCATGCAGCAGCAGCTCTATCGGGGAAGCACTGTGAGCCAATTTACGTACGTAGTTGGGAGTGCATCAGTCGGAGAATGAGATGTTGCATGATATTACATCACTGAATTGAGTTTTGACTGTCTAGTCAAGCAGAACATTTAGCCGTTCTGTGAGGAATCCCAAGTTAGCTAGCGTTAGCATTCCCTTACATCCTGTTAGCCAGCCAGCGAGACCCGCACCCACAAACAAGCTTCATATTCTTTGTGTTTGAACACAGCTAACGTTAGGAACTACTGCTAAAACAATGCCATGGGATTTCCCACCACTACCCACTTTCAGTGGATTCAGTTTTTTAAGATCTTCCTGCTGGCAAAGTTTTATAAACCGTTAAAATGTTAACTAACGTTATTTAGGACATGAAACGTTGTTCCATGCAAACACATTCGTCACGTTTATCAACTGAGTTTACAGTGTTTGTAAGCCGACGTTAACAACAGCTTCACCAGTTTAACGTTAATTCCCAAGTGTGTGTGCATCTCTTTAGTGTTATCTGGTGTTATTTATTCATCATATTCTTTCAGAGTTCTGAATCCAGGGGAGGACACGGAGTAGGAAGTAAGCCATGGTTGATTGTCGGGGGCTGTAAGTTAGGCTAACTTGCTAACGGCAGAGGCATCCATGGTATCGCCAAGCCCTCACATGAAGACACCAGCTGGCTCAACATAACTTCAACTCTGCGGCCTGCACCTCTTCAGAAACATCTAAAAGAAACCGTCCAAGTTGACGGAAAAATCGCTGGTAAGTGGAAAGCACTTGTTGTAATGCTACGATTTACTAGTAGCCTATGTCCAAAACCACTGGCGTCATTTTGGCATCGCCGTTACTAGGTAACAGTAAACCTATCTATCGATAGGCTCTGTCCATGATACTGCCGTTGAAGTTCACTGTGCTGTTTGCTTTCCAGTCGCCACCTGTCCTGTGCTTGGCATGCACATCTGTCAACTCTGACTAGTGTACGCATAAAGCGCCCTGATGGATCCTGGTAATGATGTGGCTTTGGATATCATCGTTACGAACGTGGTGGCTGTCTTTAGAACCAGATGTCATCTGAATCTGCGGACCATTGCACTAGAAGGAACGAATGTAATTTACAAACCAGAAGTCGGGGTGAGAATTGACATACGTTACTATTGAATAATGCATTTCGGCATTTTGTCAGTGTACTCTTGATTAGACAATAATGGCTATTTATACCATTTAAAAGCTGCATGAGTCAAGTCAACTGACCTACTAACCTTGATTTACGGTTATCCTTGAATACTTTAGTAACTGTCATGTATACAAATGGTTCCTCAGAGGTTTTAATGTCTTGTTCTGTGTTGCACCTGTTCCTGTCTCAACATTTCTCTCTCTGGGTCCACAGAAAGTGTTGATGAAGCTGCGTAAACCTAGAATCACAGCTTCTATCTGGTCCTCAGGAAAAATAATTTGCACTGGAGCAACAAGGTAGGACAACTCAAATTAGGTCATCCAAAATCAGAAGAAAACAAGGATACTAGGTTAGTGTAGGCTATATATTTATCATCAGTTATAGATGTATATAAAAACCCATAATAATTTTGGATTCAGTGGTGGGTCGGTAAGTAGGCTACTCCTGTGCAGACACCCCAAAGGCTTGCTCCTGCATGACACTGGGCACATTAGGGTGCTTCTGGTATGAAAAGGTAGCAATCAGTAAACCTGCAGTGGTACTATTTCAGATCATCTGTCATAAAAACAGCCTACAGTAGCCTATGTGTATTCACAGCACTTTCAGAGGCATGAGCGATGCAACCTTGAGTTCCCCACTCCTGGGCTGCAATTTGAGTTTGGTTCCTGTACTCGTCTAGTCTGAGAACTACAGCTAGCTGGTAACAGAACCTGTTGACTCTTGCAAGCAATATTTTAATAAAATCTGCTCAAAATGACAATCATATTATTAAATATAATCTGTGCTATTTGGGGAAAAAATTAACTGTTCAGTTGCATTACAATATTATGGTGGGCAAGTCGGCCGAAAAAATCAGGTCAGGCACAATTTCAGTGAATCTGTTGGGTTACAGCAAACAAGAATAGGCCTAGATTTAAGGATGGCCTTAATAAGAGAATTCTACGAGCCATACAGAACAGAGTTGGATATTTAGTGTAATGGTGGTTCTTAAGCCGAGCTGCTGCTTTTTGACTAATTTGTTTGTTTGTTTATGTTTGTTTGTGTGTCCAGTGAAGAGGAATCCAAGTCCGGGTGCCGAAGGCTCGCTCGTGTTTTGCAGAAGCTTGGATTCAAGGTGACTGGGTGACGGGGGTGGCGCTGCCCGTGGAGAAGATCTGTACTGTGTGTGTGTGTGTGTGTGTGTGTGTGTGTGTGTGTGTGTGTGTAATACACACCTGTGACTGTATTCTTTACCATTTTGAAAGCCATTTGGCTTGAGCTTCCACCAACATCATAGTTAAGTAGTCCAGCACCTCAAGTATACAAGGTGGT
The DNA here is from genome assembly GCA_027497455.2 of Sardinella longiceps. Lineage (NCBI taxonomy): Eukaryota > Metazoa > Chordata > Actinopteri > Clupeiformes > Clupeidae > Sardinella > Sardinella longiceps. The sequence goes on along the minus strand of JAODXP020000021.1, from coordinate 32,325,930 downwards.
ATTATTATTATTATTATTATTATTATTATTATTATTAACCTCTCTAGCTACCTAAAAGGTTAAAAATAGACCTGATCACTTAACTCTTGTGATGCCTCCACAGGTGAACTTCTCTGCTTACAAGGTGGTGAATGTGCTGGCGGTCTGCTCTCTGCCCTTTCAAATCCATCTCATCCAGTTCACCAAGAACAACCGGCCCATCGCCAGGTGAGGGATTCTGAAAGTGTCTCAGTGTGTCTGTCTGAGTCCCGTTACACAGGCAGCAATGTCTGAAGTCAGACTGAAGTTCCGCAACAAGACGAAATGGTTTTAGAGAGTAGTTGCAGCGGTGTGAATCAACCGTCGCAGGTTGTTGCAAGCAGTTGCAAACCATTGCAAAAGATTTAACATGTCAAATGGCAGTTTCAGAGTTTTAGAACGTCCAGGTTTTTAGAACGTCGCAGCCCGTCTCGTAGCGGATCTTTATTCTGGAGCTACCTTAATAAATGCAGTCCTAGTGAGTCCCTAATGAAAGCTAGCAAGTTAGCATTAGCTTTCAGCCTCTGAGTTATAATGATGCTAAATAATATGATGCTAAATGTTAAATGCTAAATAATATGATGCTAAATGTTAGATGCTAAATAATATGGTGCTAAATGTGAAATGCTAAATAATATGATGCTAAATGTGAAATGCTAAATAATATGATGCTAAATGTGAAATGATATGATGCTAAATGTGAAATGCTAAATGATATGATGGTAAATGATATGATGCTAAATGTTAAATGCTAAATAATTTGATGCTAAATGTGAAATGCTAAATAATATGATGCTAAATGTGAAATGCTGTTCTAAAAGATGGCGGGAGTAAAGCCTAAAAACGCTTTAGCCTTGAGCTTCAGGGATGGTCATGAAAAGAGTAGAAGTTTTGGGGAGATGGGGTCCTAGGGTTAGAAATATTAAAATATATATATTGCTATATTGTGAAATGAGGTAAATGTATCAGGACATTCTTTTTGTCCCATATCGCACGCAATGTTTGGAGGATGTTGGAGAATGCAAAGCAGGCATAGAGATGCAAATCTGGCTGTTAAATGGTGCAAGGGAGCCCTCTGGTGGCCACACCAGGACAGTGTCTGACACTTCTGAAGATTCTTCACCTATTCAGTCATTACTACATAGATGAGCTCTCGAACTCTATCCCTATGAGAGAGTCACTCTTAGCTTCATAAATAAGCTCTCGAACCCCAACCCTAAGAAAGAGTCACCCTTTCTGATTGTGTGTGTGTGTGTTGTGGAGTTCTAATTGTGTGTGTGTGTGTGTGTGTGTGTGTGTGTGTTTGTGTTTAAAACAGTTACGAGCCTGAGCTCCATCCTGCTGCAACGTACCGGATTAAACACCTCAAGGCCACCGTACAGGTCTTCTCCACCGGCAGCATCACCGTCACAGGTGTGTATCACACACACACACACACACACACACACACACACACACAGAGTACAGGTCTTCTCCACCGGCAGCATCACAGTCACAGGTGTGTATCACACACACACACTCACACACACACACACACACACACACACACAATCACACACACACACAGAGTACAGATCGTCTCCACCGGCAGCATCACCGTCTCAGGTGTGTATCACACACACACACACACACACACACACACACAGAGTACAGATCTTCTCCACGGGCAGCATCACCGTCACAGGTACACACACACACACAGAACAGAGGTGTGTACAGATTCCTCTAACATAAGCGAACGCTCCTTGCAAAGGTTTGCATTAAACAATGGAATTTTAATGATTTTGATCAATGTTCTAAGTAGTTTGTTTTAAACTGTAAACAAAAATGGCAAACTGAGTAGAAATGACTCACAGGAGGTTATTAATGTGAGACAAAGTTACTGTGAGACATGCTGACAACATTTAATGCTCCTGGGGATTTATTTCCAATCGGGACGCACATCTCTTGCTATCCAACATACAGGGCTGTTATAGGAGTACTACCTCACACACACACACACACACACACACACACACACACACACACACACACACACACACACACACACACACACACACAGTACAGATATTCTCCACTGGCAGCATCACAGTAAGAGATGTGTATGCGCACACACACACACACACACATATCACATCTTCTCCACCGGCAGCATCACTGTCACAGGTGTGTAGGCACACACACACTCACACACACAGACACACCACATCTTCTCCACCGGAAGCATCACTGTCACAGGTGTGTATTACACACAAACACGCGCACACACACACACACACACACACACACACACACACACACACACACAGTACAGATATTCTCCACTGGCAGCATCACAGTAAGAGATGTGTATGCGCACACACACACATACCACATCATCTCCACCGGCAGCATCACTGTCAGGTGTGTAGGCACACACACACACACACCACATCTTCTCCACCGGCAGCATCACTGTCACAGGTGTGTAGGCACACACACACACACACACACACACACACACACACACACACACACACACACACACACACCACATCTTCTCCACCGGAAGCATCACAGTCACAGGTGTTACACACACACGCGCGCGCACATACACACACACACACACACACACACACACACACACACACACACGCGCACAGACACACACACACACACACACACACACACACTCACACACACACACACACACACACACACACACAGACGCTTAGTACAGATCTTCTCCACCGGCAGCATCACCGTCACAGGTGTGTATTACACACACACACACACACACACACACACACAGTACAGATCTTCTCAGAGGGGCTTATCAGCTGGGTGTAGTTACACTTAAAGCTCTGACTTTTAACTTGTATGTGTTATGTAACATGACTAGACCTCATCTCCCCTCAAGACAAAGGCTGATCTGATTAGACCCCTGTGTGACTGTGTGTGTGTGTGTGTGTGGGACAGAGAGGGTGAGTGATGGAAAGTGGTCATGTATTGATTTTGACTTACACACACATCTATAGGTGTGTGTGTGTGTGTGTGTGTGTGTGTGTGTGTGTGTGTGTGTGTGTGTGTGTGTGTTGTGTAAGAGCTCCACCATTAGAGATTAATGTTATTACCACATTCCGTAGAGATTTAGATTAAGACGTGTTTCATGAATGGCTGTTGCGTAGTTCAGAAGGTGCAAACTAAGCTCTCTGTGGAACGGACCTCTAGACTAATCACCATGGAGACCATGGTGTTCTAATGAGGAACCTAAGCCACGCCCACCTACTTCTCTCTGACTCAGCAGTTACACGCCTCACTGCAGCGAAACATTCTGATCCAAACTCACAGTTACACGCCTCACTGCAGCGAAACATTCTGATCCAAACTCACAGTTACACGCCTCACTGCAGCGAAACATTCTGATCCAAACTCACAGTTACACGACTCACTGCAGTTTATTTAAATACAGAAACATTCTGATCCAAACTCACAGTTACACGACTCACTGCAGCGAAACATTCTGATCCAAACTCAGTTACACGCCTCACTGCAGCTTTATTTAAATACAGAAACATTCTGATCCAAACTCACACAGTTACACGCCTCACTGCAGCGAAACATTCTGATCCAAACTCACAGTTACACGCCTCACTGCAGCTTTATTTACACAGAAACATTCTGATCCAAACGCACAGTTACACGACTCACTGCAGCTTTATTTAAATACAGAAACATTCTGATCCAAACTCACAGTTACACGACTCACTGCAGCTTTATTTAAATACAGAAACATTCTGATCCAAACTCACACAGTTACACGCCTCACTGCAGCGAAACATTCTGATCCAAACTCACAGTTACACGACTCACTGCAGCTTTATTTAAATACAGAAACATTCTGATCCAAACTCACAGTTACACGACTCACTGCAGCTTTATTTAAATACAGAAACATTCTGATCCAAACTCACAGTTACACGACTCACTGCAGCTTTATTTAAATACAGAAACATTCTGATCCAAACTCAGTTACACGACTCACTGCAGCGAAGCATTCTGATCCAAACTCACAGTTACACGACTCACTGCAGTTTTATTTAAATACAGAAACATTCTGATCCAAACTCACAGTTACACGCCTCACTGCAGCTTTATTTACACAGAAACATTCTGATCCAAACTCACAGTTACACGCCTCACTGCAGCGAAACATTCTGATCCAAACTCACAGTTACACGCCTCACTGCAGCTTTATTTACACAGAAACATTCTGATCCAAACTCACAGTTACACGCCTCACTGCAGCTTTATTTACATACAGAAACATTCTGATCCAAACTCACAGTTACACGACTCACTGCTGTTTATTTACATGAAACATTCTGATCCAAACTCACAGTTACACGACTCACTGCAGCTTTATTTAAATACAGAAACATTCTGATCCAAACTCACAGTTACACGCCTCACTGCAGCTTTATTTAAATACAGAAACATTCTGATCCAAACTCACAGTTACACGCCTCACTGCAGCTTTATTTAAATACAGAAACATTCTGATCCAAACTCACAGTTACACGCCTCACTGCAGCTTTATTTAAATACAGAAACATTCTGATCCAAACTCACACAGTTACACGCCTCACTGCAGTTTTATTTAAATACAGAAACATTCTGATCCAAACACACAGTTACACGACTCACTGCAGTTTTATTTACACAGAAACATTCTGATCCAAACTCACAGTTACACGCCTCACTGCAGCTTTATTTACACAGAAACATTCTGATCCAAACGCACAGTTACACGCCTCACTGCAGCTTTATTTAAATACAGAAACATTCTGATCCAAACTCACAGTTACACGCCTCACTGCAGCTTTATTTACACAGAAACATTCTGATCCAAACTCACAGTTACACGCCTCACTGCAGCTTTATTTAAATACAGAAACATTCTGATCCAAACTCACAGTTACACGCCTCACTGCAGCTTTATTTAAATACAGAAACATTCTGATCCAAACTCAGTTACACGCCTCACTGCAGCTTATTTACATACAGAAACATTCTGATCCAAACTCAGTTACACGCCTCACTGCAGCTTTATTTAAATACAGAAACATTCTGATCCAAACTTAGTTACACGCCTCACTGCTGTTTATTTACATACAGAAACATTCTGATCCAAACTCACAGTTACACGCCTCACTGCAGCTTTATTTAAATACAGAAACATTCTGATCCAAACTCACAGTTACACGCCTCACTGCAGCTTTATTTAAATACAGAAACATTCTGATCCAAACTCAGTTACACGCCTCACTGCTGTTTATTTACATACAGAAACATTCTGATCCAAACGCACAGTTACACGCCTCACTGCAGCTTTATTTAAATACAGAAACATTCTGATCCAAACTCAGTTACACGCCTCACTGCAGCTTATTCTCACAATACGCCAGAAACATTCTGATTCCAAACGCACAGTTACACGCCTCACTGCAGCTTTATTTAAATACAGAAACATTCTGATCCAAACTCAGTTACACGCCTCACTGCAGCTTATTTACATACAGAAACATTCTGATCCAAACGCACAGTTACACGCCTCACTGCAGCTTTATTTAAATACAGAAACATTCTGATCCAAACTCACACGAGTTACACAGCACTCACTGCAGTTTTATTTAAATACAGAAACATTCTGATCCAAACACACAGTTACACGACTCACTGCAGTTTTATTTACACAGAAACATTCTGATCCAAACTCACAGTTACACGCCTCACTGCAGCTTTATTTACACAGAAACATTCTGATCCAAACGCACAGTTACACGCCTCACTGCAGTTTTATTTCCGAAATACAGAAACATTCTGATCCAAACTCACAGTTACACGCCTCACTGCAGCTTTATTTACACAGAAACATTCTGATCCAAACTCACAGTTACACGCCTCACTGCAGCTTTATTTAAATACAGAAACATTCTGATCCAAACTCACAGTTACACGCCTCACTGCAGCTTTATTTAAATACAGAAACATTCTGATCCAAACTCAGTTACACGCCTCACTGCAGCTTATTTACATACAGAAACATTCTGATCCAAACTCAGTTACACGCCTCACTGCAGCTTTATTTAAATACAGAAACATTCTGATCCAAACTTAGTTACACGCCTCACTGCTGTTTATTTACATACAGAAACATTCTGATCCAAACTCACAGTTACACGCCTCACTGCAGCTTTATTTAAATACAGAAACATTCTGATCCAAACTCACAGTTACACGCCTCACTGCAGCTTTATTTAAATACAGAAACATTCTGATCCAAACTCAGTTACACGCCTCACTGCTGTTTATTTACATACAGAAACATTCTGATCCAAACCCACAGTTACACGCCTCACTGCAGCTTTATTTAAATACAGAAACATTCTGATCCAAACTCAGTTACACGCCTCACTGCAGCTTATTTACATACAGAAACATTCTGATCCAAACGCACAGTTACACGCCTCACTGCAGCTTTATTTAAATACAGAAACATTCTGATCCAAACTCAGTTACACGCCTCACTGCAGCTTATTTAAATACAGAAACATTCTGATCCAAACGCACAGTTACACGCCTCACTGCAGCTTTATTTAAATACAGAAACATTCTGATCCAAACTCAGTTACACGCCTCACTGCAGCTTATTTACATACAGAAACATTCTGATCCAAACGCACAGTTACACGACTCACTGCAGCTTTATTTAAATACAGAAACATTCTGATCCAAACGCACAGTTACACGCCTCACTGCAGCTTTATTTACACAGAAACATTCTGATCCAAACTCACACAGTTACACGACTCACTGCTGTTTATTTAAATACAGAAACATTCTGATCCAAACTCACAGTTACACGCCTCACTGCAGCTTTATTTACATACAGAAACATTCTGATCAAATCACAGTTACACGCCTCACTGCAGCTTTATTTAAATACAGAAACATTCTGATCCAAACTCACAAACATCATATGATGAATCTGTATATTGACTGGCTCTGATAGCCTGCCCCATCTCCAGCACTTCCACTTGTTTAGGACTGGCACTACATTTAGCATTTAGCATTTAGCGCGCTCACATGTAATGTACAGTGTAATAGTTTTAATCCCAGTACTTCCACTTGTTTAGGACTGGCACTACATTTAGCATTTAGCATTTAGCGCGCTCACATGTAATGTACAGTGTAATAGTTTTCATTTAGCGCGCTCACATGTAATGTACAGTGTAATAGTTTTCATTTAGCGCGCTCACATGTAATGTACAGTGTAATAGTTTTAATCCCAGTAGTGAGTAGTCTATAGTAGTGATGGAAGGTTTGTATCCATGATGTATTAATGTGTGTATCCATGATGTATTAATGTGTGTATTGATGATGTATTAATGTGTGTATTGATGATGTATTAATGTGTGTATCGATGATGTATTAATGTATTGATGCACACTGATGTGTCTCTGTCTTGTCTCGCCCACAGGACCAAATGTGCAGACTGTGGCCACTGCAGTGGAGCAGATCTACCCGCTGCTGTTCGAATGTCGCAAACCTCTGAGGCACTGAAACACACGCACACGCACACACACACACACGGAAAAGCACCTTACATAATGTGGTTTTAATTGATTTTAACTTTTTTTCCCTCATTCTTTCTTCATTTGAGGGTCAACGTTGCCCGTGTTAAGATTTGGGCCCTTGGCTTGTCGTTTAATGGCCTCTGCGCTACCGTCCATCACCGTAGATTGGGAACTTGTCCTTTAATGGCCTCTGCGCTACCGTCCATCACTGTAGATTGGGAACTTGTCCTTTAATGGCCTTTGCCCTATTGTCCATCACCGTAGATTGGGAACTTGTCCTTTAATGGCCTCTGCGCTACCGTCCATCACCGTAGATTGGGAACTTGTCCTTTAATGGCCTCTGGCCTGCTGTCCCTCACTGAAGTTTGAGTTGCACTACAGAGGCCATTACGTGTCAGCATCATGAACTGCTGATCCAAAAACAGCCTGTAAGACGCTGAGGGATCCTGAAGTGTTTAATTAATATGTGTTAATTAATCATTGTGCTCCACACACACACACACACACACACACACACACACACACACACACACATACACACACACACACACATACAGTCATTATGGAACAGTCAGTGTTGAACATGCAGGCCCCTTGGGCGTCTGAAATGGGCCGTAGCACAGTGACTACAAGGGAATGAGTGTGTGTTTGTGTGTGTGTGTGTGTGAGTGTGTGTCTCCTGTAGCACAATGACTACAAGGGAATGACAGTCTGAAACATTTATGGTCTGGTATGTTTTATAGTCGGTAGGATCAGGCGAGTGAGAGTGTGTGTGTGTGTGTGTGTGTGTGTGTCCTGTCATGATGGGACAGTAAAAATGTCAGTTTTTTTAACTACATGGAGAAGCAAACTGGTAAATCATCCCTTGTCATTCACATCATCTTTAACTGCACCTTGTGCACTCGTACTGGTTATGTCTTTCTTTTCCTTTACTTGCTCATTGTGAAAATAATTTGATCTCTGTTTTACTACACATTTTTCTTTTGGTCATGTACGGTCAGTCGGTCGGTCAGTGCTGGTTGTCCTAACAGTAATAATAAGAGTAACTATAACACTTGAAGCCGTCCCATTGAAAGTGACCGGAGGCGTTTAGATTGCTGTTCCTGAGCGTAGCGTCCGGTCCTGCTCTCATGCCAGCTGTGGCCGTTCCACTGCTAACTGCTCTGTGTGTGTGTGTGTGTGTGTGTGTGTGTGTGTGGTGGGTCCACTGCTAACTGCTATGAAAGAATCGTGTCCGTCACTCAAGCTCAGTTCTGTCAGCGCCTACAGTATGTCTGCTTCTGTACAGTGGCTCACAGCCTCATGCCGATTCTGTTTTGTTTTTTTGTATTTTGTTACAAAATAAATTAAAATAATAATAAAAAAAGTTTATAACCCAAAGCAAATACTTGATTTTATGTTTGTCTGGTTCTTCATTAAGAAATTAGTAGTTAATAATGGTTTGATTTTGATGTCTGGTAAATCCAATGACACATATAAGGGTAAATCTGCATGAGCTAAATCATCCATGGTTGGCAGTATTAATAGCTATAAATAAATAGAAAGTAAATTTCCCCATTTCACACAACCTCCACTTGTGTACTTGGTTTTCGAAATGAGGGAGGCCCTTTGTGCCAAACCCTGCTAAGGACGGAGCAAGCTTGCTTAGAACAGCGCTAGTCTGCTAAGGATGGAGCTAGCTTGCTTAGAGCAGAGCTAGTCTGCTAAGGACGGAGCTAGCTTGCTTAGAACAGAGCTAGTCTGCTAAGGACGGAGCTAGCTAGCTTAGAACAGATTTAGTCTGCTAAGGAAGGAGCTAGCTTGCTTAGAGTAGAGCTAGTCTGCTAAGGACGGAGCTAGCTTGCTTAGAACAGAGCTAGTCTGCTAAGGACGGAGCTAGCTTGCTTAGAGTAGAGCTAGTCTGTTAAGGACGGAGCTAGCTTGCTTAGAGTAGAGCTAGTCTGCTAAGGACGGAGCTAGCTTGCTTAGAGCAGAGCTAGTCTGCTAAGGACTAAATGCTAAATGCTGGCTGAAGTCTTTAGTGTTGGTCTGAATAGTGACTAGCATGTCCTGTAAAGCCTCTAGGAATAGTGGTCCTCATTCACTAACTGCACTTATGAAGGATCATATTCTTTAATCTTACTTTTGGACTCTGTGGTTGGTTCACCAATGTTTTCTAATAAGGTATTTATTCACTGGTAAAATCATAATCTACACACACTGATGTTAACTTTGAGGAATGACTTGTTTATGCAAAATAACCAGTCGCATTGATTCAACAGTTTAAAATTCTTGTAAGATTATTTTTAAGCAACTGAGACCTTTTAAAAGTAATATAAATGTTGTCAAGGTTAAAAATGTAAAAATTAGTTTCCTTCTTTGCCTTTGACCCCAAAGACATAGATAAATGACCAAAATAATAAAATGAGCACAGATCAGCTGTAATTTGTGTGTGCAGGTGCACATCAAAAAGCAGCAATTTATTGAAAAATGTTAACACTCATCCCTCAAAAATAAAAAAATAAATAAAATTTCCAATTACCTCTATGTGAACAAATTTGTATGGTTTTAAGCACATATTTCCGTTGGCATGACGAGACACACCTAAAGTGTCATTCTTGGCTTGCACTAAAAAAAATGGATAATGTTGGAGGGGAACTGGAGTTGTCAAGAAACTGTCAGTTTTCTTAGTTCACCTTTGTACTGTAGAACCAGTAATGTCCAGTTCCTCTGTCTTCAGAGTTGGACCCGTGTTTTTCCTTGTCCTGTTTATCTCTGTATCGACCTGCAGTCTATGTGTTTTAGCCCCCAAAAGCCCAACACACGAGCTAAAGATGTATATGAATATGAATTCAAGACTTTTCAAGGCCTTAATTTCCTAACCTGAAATGTAAGACTTTTTCAAGTTTTTAAGACCCTGCAGGTACCCTGGTACTGCACCTCCACAGTGGGAATATAAGCAGTCCTAGTCTTAAGGCGCTAGTGGCTGAGGAGGTTCTTTAGAAGCAGTCCTAGTCTTAAGGCGCTGGTGGCTGAGGAGGTTCTTTAGAAGCGGTCCTAGTCTTAAGGCGCTGGTGGCTGAGGAGGTTCTTTAGAAGCGGTCCTAGTCTTAAGGCGCTGGTGGCTGAGGAGGTTCTTTAGAAGCGGTCCTAGTCTTAAGGCGCTGGTGGCTGAGGAGGTTCTTTAGAAGCGGTTCCACTCTTGAGGAGGTTCTTTAGAAGCGGTCCTAGTCTTAAGGCGCTGGTGGCTGGGCTACTTCTTCTCGGCTAGATCCAGGAAGAACCGTAGCTCAAAGGGCACCTCTGTGAGCTTTATTTGCTGTAAATAATGGACCTTTTTCACCTATGTCACTATGAGGCACTAGTACGAGGCTTGGGTGGTAAAACTTCCCCAGAAGTAGCTTCTGCGGATGGGATGCCCCTCATCTGCCCAACTTTCCACCTCACCAACAGTAAGAGAGGGGACCAGCAGTAGATTTTCTGTCTAGCATCTGTGAGAAATTATAAAGCGAAGGGAGTTTTTCCTTGCCCCTGTTTCTCATGGATGCTTCCCGTACTGTCTGTAAAGCGCCGCCAGACAATGCACTGTATTTGAGCGCTCTACAAATAAAATTGAAGTGAATTAAATTAACGTTTCGTCTGCACTTCCTCTAGTTTACCACCCGAGCCTCGTTTTCGTTCGGAATATGGTGGCCAGGTTAATGAATGTTTCAATACACAGCGAGTCAGGAGGAGGTTGTGACTGAGGAGGACGCTGTACATTGAAGCGTCAGTTCTGAGCTCCGACAAGCTCAAGGCTTGATTGCAAGGGTAGCCCCTTCAGACTCACACACACACACACACACACACACACACACACACACACACACACAGGAATGACTGTAAGGATCAACAGCAGTCATATTTGTGCAGTCTTAACACACACACACACACACACAGGAATGACTGTAAGGATCAACAGCAGTCATATTTGTGCAGTCTAACACACACACACACACACACACACACACACACACACACACACACAGGAATGACTGTAAGGATCAACAGCAGTCATATTTGTGCAGTCTAACACACACACACACACACACACAGGAATGACTGTAAGGATCAACAGCAGTCATATTTGTGCAGTCTAACACACACACACACACACACAGGAATGACTGTAAGGATCAACAGCAGTCATATTTGTGCAGTCTATCACACACACACACACACACACACACACAGGAATGACTGTAAGGATCAACAGCAGTCACATTTGTGCAGTCTATCACACACACACACACACACACACACACAGGAATGACTGTAAGGATCAACAGCAGTCATATTTGTGCAGTCTATCACACACACACACACACACACACACAGGAATGACTGCAAGGATCAACAGCAGTCACATTTGTGCAGTTTATCACACACACACACACACAGGAATGACTGTAAGGATCAACAGCAGTCATATTTGTGCAGTCTATCACACACACACACACACACGCACACACACACACACACACATAGCCACAGGGCTGGATGAACAGGCACAGCATGGACTACTGAGGAGGGAGACCTGAACTCACAGATGACACCATCAACGACAGGAGCTTTCTGATGACGTCATCAATGACAGAAGCATGGTGTGCTCCCCGAGCCATCTCAGATCTTGGATGTCACCTCACTCTCACACTTCAAGCGTTTTATTATGCAAACTCGTCGGACGTGGAGAACCAATGAAAACTGTGTTCATATCACTTCCTGATTTAGATTGCCTTCTGTTAGCAACCCTAGGCTACGTTTAGC
>JAODXP020000021.1:32303509-32306009 GCA_027497455.2 Sardinella longiceps | reverse complement strand
CTCTGAGAGCACATCCACGTCTTTAGCGCTCCTCTTCCCAGCATCCTCAGCGGTGAGGGTCCAGTTTCTGCTGCTGCTGCTGCTGTTGCTCCAGACGGGTGTGTGTGTGTGTGTGTGTGTGAGGTTGAGCAGCGCGGGGTCGGGGTGGTACAGTCCCTGAGGTTCCCCCCTGTGCCCAAAGGGAGTGGTTTGGTCCGTAAGGGGCGGGACTATGGAACTCTGGCACAGACTGGTCACCTGTGTGTGACTCTGCAGGGTCGCGACCCCTAGGGCGGTCAGAGACAAGGTCATCACCACGGCGCCCACGGTCAGGAAGGCCTTGGGGCCGACACGGTCGACCAATAGGATTGCGGGCAGTGTCCCGGCCACCTTGACCACGCCCAGTCCAGTGGAGGCCAGCGTGGCGGCCTGGTCGCTATGGAAACCGACGTGGTGCAGCACAGTGGAGGCGTAGGACAGCAGGTTGGGCTGACCGGTCGTCTGCGTCAGGAACACCAGGCCGACACCCACCAGCAGGCGCTGACGCATGTTGTCATGGGAACGGAAGAGATCCAGGAAGCTGTGCTGCATCTCCCGACACAGCGCCGCACGGATACTCCCAAGCTCCTCCTCCACCACCGTCACCGGGGATACGGCTGCCCCCGGCAACAACCCCGTTGCCCCCGGCGACGATGATGATGATGATGTCATAGCTCCGCCCCTGAGTCGCTCCAGCACGGCGCGGGCCTCTTCCTCCTTCCCGCGGGCTAACAGGAAGCGAGGGCTGCGGGAGCAGGAAGTACATGGCGGCGAACTGGGCCAGAGCCGGCGGAATCACAGCGGCGAACGTGTAGCGCCAACCGCCAGGGACCGCCGCAAACACGTAACTCAGCCCGAACCCCAGCAGCACGCCCAGAACCACCATCAGCTCGTACAGACACACCAGACGCCCGCGCCACGCCTGGGGAGATACCTACACACGCACACACACACACACACACACACACACACACACACACTGTTAGATATCATTATACACACCACCATCAGCTCGTATAGACATATAATACCAGACGTCTTGGAGATACCCACATACGCACACACGCGCACACACACACACACGCACGCACACACACACACGATGCATGTGACAAATAAAGTATCTTGAATCTTGAAAACACACACACACACAAACACACACACACACACACACAGTTACATATCATTATACACCACCATCAGCTCATATAGACACACCAGACGCCCTCGCCACGCCTGTGGAGATACCTACACACACACACACACACACACACACACTGACCTCAGCAATGTAGAGACAGGAGGCGGTCCCCGAGAGTGCAACGGCCATCCCCACCACGACTCGTCCGGCGACCAGTGCAGCCATTGAGCTCACACAGATGGTCAGCAGCGTCCCTCCTACGGCCATGGCCGCCGTGAGCATGATGGCGAAGCGGCGTCCCCAGCGGTCGAGCACGACGCCACCGGCCAGCGAGAAGACGAGCGCACCCATCAGCAGCGAACTCACCACCAGCTCCTGACTCTGACACGACAGCGCCAGCGTCTCCCGCAGCTGCAGCAGAGCTCCAGAGATCAGACCCATGTTATAGCCCAGCAGGAGACCGCTCACGGACGCCACCAATGCTGAGAGGACCAGAACCACTCCACATCCTCCTGTGTGGGAGAGAGACAGAGAGAGACAGAGAGAGAGAGAGAGAGAGAGAAAGAAAGAGAGAGAGAGAGAGAGTGAGTTCAGGTTAACATTTAGTAGTGAGACAACGAGAGAGAATGATTTCAGAAGGACGAGTTTGCAAGTCCAGCATTGCCATAGTAGTGAGGGGAGTCACACAGTCAGAATGACCCCTCTGTTCAGCCCTGTGGCCTTCTAATAGTCAACTTCCTAACAAAACATGTGTGTGTGAGTGTGTGTGTGTGTGTGTGTGTGTGTGTGTGTGTGTGTGTGTGTGTGTGTGTGTATCTGTCTGTATGTGCCTGCCTGCCTGCCCGTCTATCTGTGTGTGTCAAACATTTCAAAGCACACACACATTTATTGGTCTGTCTCTGTGTGTGAAATCATGCAGTTCCTGTACAAGCCAATATTTGGTTAAGGGTGAAGTTACATCGTTGTTATGGTTTCCCAAAATCACTAAAATATGACTAACGAGATGTAGTGTGTAGCCTTGTTCTGGCTTGTCTTTTTTAATATTGTTTATTTACTTACATAAAATGAAACACTGAACTATAGCCATGGAGTTTGAACACAAGATGTTACTTCATCCTTAACCAAATATTGGCATCTATACAAAGCAGACTGGTTTATTGACTTCACCCTACCCATCCACACACACACACACACACACACACACACACACACACACACACACACACACACACACACACAAGTGGATGAAGTTTGAGGGTGAATCCCTGCACCCTTGTAAGACAGACTTCTTCCTGTAGATTATTGATAAAGCTGAAGGTCATTACGGTCACATTCCTCACA
>JAODXP020000021.1:32279443-32303409 GCA_027497455.2 Sardinella longiceps | reverse complement strand
AGGCGGAATGCATTTGTTGATTTCACACGGAATGGCCCCAATATCTCTTTATTTCCTGACAGCCATGCAGTTTGGTCTGTTGTGATTCCAGGTGTATCAATGACAGTGATGTTTCTTCCTTCCACAACTCCATTTTGACTCTCACAGTGTTTGGTCACTGGTAATGGAGATGCTTCAGATCTAAAAACGTCTGTGCCCAGGATGGTGTTTCCAGATGCACTCTTTCCTGATCCAGTCTTCCCCACTAACAGCACTCTCAGCTCAGGAAGTTCCGCATCTGTAAGTATTTGTGTGACTTTTGAGTAAATGCTGGTAACTGTTGATAATCTCCAAAGTTCTATACATTACTAAATAAAATCTTACTGTGTGTTGCAGCTTTTTGGGAATCCCGAAGGCAGACATCCCATGTTTTCTGACCATGTGTAAGTATCTCCATGTGTTGAGTACCACTGCAAATAAATAATCAAATATTGTTGGTTTATTATAGCATCCTTAGAAGCCTCACCAGTTTGTTTGTTTGTTTGTTGGTTTATCAGCCATGCCATGTATGAATAGCTATTTTTGTATTCATGCACATGTTTATAAAAATTACCAGTGAAGCAATTGCTTAAAAGTGCACTATGAGTTCCTGCTTGGTCTACTCTTAACATGATTGTAGGCATCTCCCCTTGATCTGATTGACTGCCCCCTGAATACACAGTGAAAATATTTTCTCGGGACACAATCAGGGGCTGTCAAATAAACACTATGGGCACAGGCTGTGCAGCAGAGGTGCACAGAGTAAGCTGTCCTGTCCCGTCTTGTCACTCAGTGATGTGGCACTACTGCCACCTCTTGGCCAGAGTAGAGACCTGAAGGGGTCCATAGATATCTCACCCTTGTAAATTACTGTAACCTCAGAACTGTAGAAATTATGTAAAATGTATGTGTGATACAAACAAAATGTAACTAAATTGAGAAATTGTATTCTTCTCCTTACTCAATGTAAAGATCGGGTTCATCTGGAACATCACATGGTTGTGGATGTATGAAGTCAACATAACGTCCTTCCTCCTGCATGTTTTTTCTTGAAAGAGGTCAGTTAAAAACAAAACAATACAGTTTTACAGCCTTTACAGCCCTGATATGACACGCTCTCAAATATCCATGCATATTGTCACATTTCCACATAACTAGCTGTTATCTGTCAATCATTATCTGATTATGTCCAAGCAAAGTAAACTACAATAGGGAGCGTGTCTATGTCTATGTCCCAATAATGTATGCTAGGCTACCAGCACAATACAATTACTCTGAGATATGCAAATTGTGCAGACCACAGTAATCTCTCCTCTTCCATGATTATGAAAGTATGCATTATATCATAATAATGCATTAAATCATAATAATAATAATGATAAAAAAACATGAGGTGATAAATAAATTGCCATATTTTTAATAGGCTACTGTATGTCATCTTACACCGGCGAAAACATAGCCTCCTTAGTGGAGGTAATGACTTTGATTGCAATCATAGATCATATTCACAGATAATCACGTGATTATAATCTATTATCGCAGTGTATAAGAATGGTTTTGATTGTAATCATAATCACAGGTCGCAATCACTTTTCAGTAACGGACTTGCAGAACAGTACCTCTCATGATTGTTAATGCAATACACAGAAGACAGACTTATGCTACCAGGATATGTATCTCTCAATTAATTCAGCAGGATCTGCCAGTTCAACAAGTAGACCTATCCCTAATAAAATATTAAACATTGTCTGACAAGTTCATCCAAATCTGTGATTAATCACAAAGCTTACAAGTTACCAACAACTATTAGTTATTATGTTAGTAGTGGATCAACTACAGTTTGATATTTACAACAAAGTGCTACCTGGCTTTGAAACATAATATTACTTTAGTCACTTTTGTGAACAGGTAGAAAAATACTGTGTAAATTCAATGTAAATTCAAAATTGATAACATAAACCTTTGATTTATTAAATGACATTGAAATTAAGTTCCTGTTTCTATTGCCAACTGTCTAATTATTTACACAACACATTATGTACAGTAGGCATTTACTTGTATTGTGTTGCAGTTTGATTGTTATCCCTCTTTTGTAAGTCGCTTTGGATAAAAGCGTCTGCTAAATGCATAAATGTAAATGTAAATTTAGGAGACTTCTGAAAATCTGAATTATTACAGTAAGCATAACCACAGAAAATCAGTGTGCATACTCACTAAACGAATAAGATAAAGATTATGATGAATCATGAATATCTGTTGCCTCAAACTGTTGTTGACAGTGTTCCCTCAACTTCCTCAAGTCTGAGAACTAAATGTACTTGTTCAGAGTCTCTGCTCTTGAACAGGATTTCCCTCTCACAGAGTGAAACAAGACTAACAAGATTCCTTGAAGGTCCGTGTAACGCTTTGCAGTGCTTTGATCCATTTTTAGAATTCACATAAAAAAGATGAAAATTGGGTCCAAAACTTCAATTTTCCATTTTTCAGACAACTCAGATAATAGGTAATTGGTGCTTTTTGTGTATTTCACTGTTGTTTGATGGTTGCTTCTGAGGGAGTGGATAGTTGAATTTGACACCAAAGTAAAAATGAGTCAATATTTCAATTTTCTATTTCTGCGCCGTGGTTGGACTGAACCAAGCGCGTGGAGGGATGTCTTGGTTCAGGCGCCAGTTGTCTTTTGTGGAGAGAGACCTTAGCTATAAATGAGATGGATTGACTTAGCAAGTCAGCTCGAGACGTACAGACCTGACACACTGTAAAAAAAGAAAAGTTAGCAGAACTTGAAATTTCAAAGTCAACCGATTTCACTGGTTTTCTCGAGTTAGAGAGCATAACTTTATTTTTCAAGTTGCCAGGACTCATTAAAGTAAGTGAACACTACTTACTTTAACTACACAGTCGTTTGTTCTACCAACTTAAAATTCCTTGTTCTGCCAACTTGAAATTTCAAGTCAAGTGATTGGTCTTTGTACAAAAAAAAGCTATCCTTACTGATACATCTTCAGGGTGAGAGCACATGGGGATTGAACCATCAACCTTAGAGTTCCAAGTCTGAAGCCCTATCCATTAGTCTATGCATAGCTTAATTTCTTCCCAAACAGTAATGCCATATTTTTAATATAATTTCAAAAAGCATACACTACAAAAGAAAAGTTTGCTGAACTTAAAATTCAAAGTTAACCAATTTCACTGTTTTTTTTAAGTTAGTCCAACTTCAGAGTGCAGAACTTGATATTTCAAGTTGCCAGGACTCATTAAAGTAAGTAAACACTACTAATTGTTTGTTCTACCAACTTAAAAATCCTTGCTCTGCCAACATAAAATCTTTTTTTTTTTTTGAGAAACCAGTGATTGCTCTGTCAAAAAACACTGTCCTTAACATATTTTCAAATAGTGAGCACATAGGGATTGAACCAACAACCTTGTGATTTCAAGTCTGAAACTCCAACCATTAGTCTATGTATGGCTTCATCTGTATACCTGCTCTAACCATAAAACCAAGGCTGATAGCCTGTGCATTTGGATGTGCATGGCATCCTTTAGGAATGCTTTTAAAAACAACTGTGATAACCATTCATAACAAAGCATTTTCTTTCTTAATTCTATGACACTGAAGAAATGAATTAAATAAGATTAATGTCAAGTTAGTTTTAATGGTCACTTGGAGTCACACTTCCTAAGCTCCCACTGGCTCTAGCGCAAGTTAACACTCTCATGACAGAGGTGTTTCAGAGTTACGTCCAAGAATTATGGGTACCAGTATTTGTCCATTTTAAATTCAAATATTGCCTTACTGTTCATTTTCAATTCAAATATTGTCTTACTGCTCAGTGCGGTTTCTCAAAAAGTAGGCAAGATTGAAACTGATGCCAAATTTAGGATAAAGTTTAGATTATTGGTTGATTTTCAGGGAAGAGCAAGGGTAACTGAGAAGCCCTTTCTTAAAAGACAAATGATGATTTCAAACTGGAATTCATAATCTTCAGCTGAGCTCAAAATTGATCATTTGATTGCTCCAGCAGAGGTATCACTGAAATTTGGACATGCTCCAAAAAATGTGTGCCTGAAGAAGCAAGTAAACTAATCTTAGTTGATTAGTTTAACCTGAGGTTGCACACTTCCAAGTGCAACCTAGTTTAAGCGGAGGTTGCACATTTCCTAGTGCAACCTAGTTTAAGCTGTGGTTGCACACTTCCTCGTGCAACCTATTAGTAAATATAAACAGATTTTCAAATAAATGTGATTTTTGGTTAGCATTACAATCCAACCCTGATTGGAATGATTATATTCACAGAAAGCCTTACATAAGCAGTGTTTCTAAAATAATCATGCCATTATCACATCTCCCAAACCTAATCTCCTGAGTGAAATATTTAGCTTGTTAAGATGATTTTGATTTATCACTGATCTGAACACCTGCAGCTTTGATGTTCCTTCATTGTCAGCAATAATATTTTAAATATCCAAACAAGCTTCATCTTTTACCTTACTGATCATACCTACAAGGATAAGTAAATTGTGGATAGTCATCTCCATGATGGTGTGTCATAATAAATATAAGTTTTTAATACAAAGTGCAACACAGTACTCAAGTAGCATGATGGTTATACTGTGCAATTTATAGTGTTAACAATTGTTCATCTACTCATTGATTCTTCACAATTACATTTCAACATGGATAAACATGATCGAATTTATGTGGAAGGTGAGGGATTCTGGGACATGTCAATTTGACATCAAGGTAGCGGCAACTTAAGATGCTGTGTTCTGACTACTTATTTTAATGAGTCCTGGCAACTTGAAATATCAAGTTATGCACTCTGAAGTTGGACTAACTTAAAAAAGCCAGTGAAATGGGTTGACTTACAATTTTAAGTTCAGCAAACTTTTCTTTTTTAACAGTGTGTTAACTTACTTTAATGAGTTGGGCTAACTTAAAAAAGCCAGTGAAATCGGTTGACTTTGAAATTTCAAGTTCTGCTAACTTTTCTTTTTTTACAGTGCAGAACTACTGGCCCACCTGCAGGCTAACCTGCAAACTTTCTAATACAGAAGCCTATGAAGTTGTTGTGATTTATGTTCACCGTGGCCAAGTTGGAACACTTCGCTCTTTGCTCAATCAGTCATTAAAGAAACTGTGATGCCGAGTGTTGCCTATGCCACCTAGGCTATATTTCGTCACGATATAAGAATAACATTTTGTTTAGACCAGGGGTCTCCAACAGGTAGCTCGACCTTCTCGCCACCTGGTCGGGGGTTACCATGCGAAGTTTCGGTTCAGCTGATGTTTGCTTTGCTTTTGAAGTAGAGGTCATTCACGAACTTACTCTTGTCACATTGTTAATATAGGCTACATCTGCGTCTCTGCAGTTATAGCCAAATCTGGTGCACTCCACCAACATAACTTCTAATCAGAGAGCATTAAAGCAGTAAAGATATCAAGATTTTGTTATTAGGCTGTTATGAAATTCATTTATTTGACATTTATTTAATTATTTCCTGTGACTCTTTGAGCTACTCAGGTGGCGAGCAGCTCTTGAACTACCTGTTGGAGACCCCTGGTCTAAACAAAGTTTTAGTCCTATATATCATCCCCAAATATATCCAAGGTGACATAGGCAACACTCGGATCACCGTTTCTTCACCCGATTGATTGTGCGTAAGGGCGGTGTCGGTGGAGGTGTTCCAATAGGCCACGGTAAAACATGAAAATATTAAATCATGCAACAACTTCATAGGTTTCTTTATTAGACAGTTTGCAGGTAAGCCTGATGGAGGGCCAGTAGTTCTGTCAGGTCTGTAACGTTAGGTCTCGAGTACATCCATCTCATGTATAGCCTACTTGAACCAAGACATCCCTCAGCGCGCATGGTTCAGTCCAACCACGGCGCAGAAATGGAATATTGAAATATTGACTCATTTTTACTTTGGTATCAAATTCAACTATCCACCCTTTCAAAAGCAATCAACAAACAACAATGGAATACACAAACAGCATCAATTACTTATTATCTGAGTTGTCTGATAAATGGAAAAATGAAGTTTTGAACCCAATTTTCATTTTTTCCATGTTAATTCTAAAAATGGATCAAAGCACTGCAAAGCGTTACACGGACCATAGGAATATACTTTCTTCCAAGAATTAATCCTGTTCTAATGATTATCATTAAAAACATCCTACACACCCACGTACTGTAGTGAATTGTTCTCATTTTATTTCCACATAATGATTTAACACCATTTACAAATCAAATTACTATACACACAGTATTAAATGAGTCCTTTTGTTCCCGCCTGTTAATTTCCTTCTGCTTATCCTTTTTGCATTTATTTCCTTCTCCTTCCTTCTCTCTGTCCCAGTTTCCTGCTGCTGTAGTTCAGTTCTTCGCTCCTTTGCTTAAGGTAACTTCTTTATATTTACTCAAGATTTCCACCACCTCTTATCTCATCTGTTACACCATTTAGAGTTTTTCTCTTTCAATACTATTTACTTCATACCTCCTTAGTAGTTACAGGGGCTTTTGTGTTGTGAACCTTCATCATATAACATTTGCATAAACAGCCTATTATCATACCTATTATCATTCCTGCTACACCAGTGGCAATGGAAGTATAGGTTATACTATATTGAGGCTTACTTTCCTCTTTACATTTTTCTATTTCTTGTTGTTGTCTGACAATTACATTCTGAAGATCCCTTATCTTTTCCTCCTCTGCCTCTCTCACCTCTCCAATCTTCTCCAGTCTTTTTCTCTCTTCATCCCATCTGATGTCATTCTCTCGCTCTCTTAACTTCTTGGCACAGTTTACACTTTCTGTTCTTTTCAGCTCCTCCTCTTGGATATCATAGTCTTCATAAGTGGCTATCCACAGCCGTGCAAGCCACCACACACACACACACACACACACACACACACACACACACACACACACACACACACACACACACACACACACACACACAAAAAAAATAATAATAATAATTTTTGACTTTACATATTTTGTCTACTATCAAGACCATTAAAACATATGGTAGACAATATTTGCCTTTTCATACAGAACTGTGTACCCCTCCCAACCTTATTCATATATTGTATGAAGAGCCGTGGAATGATTACCAGGTAACTTCCATGACAACGTGATGAAGCCATTGGAAAAAACAATGATGATGCTGATGATGATGATAATAGTAATTGGGCCTTTGTTATTACTGAGTTTTCTTATGACATCTGGGGGAAAAAAATAGATTCATCAAGAAACAGCTTTGTCAAAACCAAACGGTTATCTGCCACAGTAATCCAATAGTCACTGGCATCCTATACAGCTTTAGATTTCCTGTTACTTTGGGGAATAAGTGAGCCATATTAAATTTATGTGGAAGGAGTCAATTAGTGTCTCTCCAAATTAGCCTAAGAAATATTCAGCCAAAGCAATCAGTATTTTATGTTTAAACAGTACTGTCAACTGAGACTATATCTAGTTTTTACTTTTACCTTTTCTGTCGCTGTGCCAAACCCATTTTGATGTAATCTTTCTACCTCAAAAATTATAATTACTAACACTGAATCATATTAAAACTGTACCCATTTCAACTATCATGTAATTTATCTAATTTCAACAAATGATAACACAGTTTTAACTTATGCCTCTGGCATTCAAACTTGCATTAACTCAGCTCTCGGTTCATAAAGTAACTCACTGTATTTCGAAATTATCCTTGGACAAACCATTTGGGAGGCACCACTTCAACAAATGTAGTCTTCACTCTCTTACCTTTCACAAGTATGTGGCTTATCTTTGATTATATCTATGATCTATGGAGTTTCGGTTCTAACATTCCTCAGAGAAAACAGGGAACAGGTCATATGATGAGATTCTGCTGTGTGTGTGGTGCGTGTGACTTTCTGTTATATATGATTGTCTATTATACTGTCCTTGTGTTTTATTTGATAAAACTTATATATTGTCTCTCTTTCTTGTCAGTATTATTCATCAGTATTTTTCATGTGGCACTGGTGTTTATTGGTGTTATGTGTTTACTGGTGTTTATTTATTATAGGGAAGATAAGGTCAAATAAACCAGACATACAAGATGTGTGTGTGTGTGTGTGTGTGTGTGTGTGTGTGTGTGTGTGTGTGTGTGTGCGTGTGTGTGTGTGTGTGTGTGTGTGTGTGTGTGTGTGTGTGTGTGTGAGAGAGAGAGAGAGAGAGAGAGAGAGAGAGAGAGAGAGAGAGAGAGAGAGAGAGAGAGAGAGATTTATTTTAATAATGTTTTGGATGTGAGTGAGTCAGTGAAAACATGCTCCTCCCTACTCCTGATAGTCTGCCCCTGATATGCTCCTCCCTGAACATGTGAGCAATGTATTACTTACAACTGATTAGCATTCATAACTGGTATAAGAATGAAGTATGTTGTATATTGTTGTAAATGGTTGTACTGCATTTCTCCTTAAAAAAAAAAAAAAAAAGTTTTAACCGTGGGAAGAGTCTTTTGAGAAGACTCTATTGGCAAGAGGCTTTATCTATGACTCATTGAAATAGATTCTTGGGAACCTCCGAGGCATTTTACTGAGGTAGATTGAAAAATGGTAGAGTATTGTAGATGAATATATCAAATCATTTGAATTTCTATTTGAACCTCTAAAACAATATAGGCCTATCGTTATTTTATCTATTTTTTTTTCTTTCTTTTTAGAGACCATGATGCTGTAACCTGTGTGAGTGAAAATCATTATTATGGCCACAAGGTGGGTAAGAGCCATATTTAGTTACCAGGCTTGAGCAGACTGGAGTTTTTGGACAGCGTGTTTCTTCAATGTGGAAGTAAACAAACTTTTAGTTAGTTTAGCAGAGCAAATCCAATCCAAAACCAAATCAACAACAATAAAACAGACCATTAACAATAATCATATTTAACATACTAAACATAACCTCTGACGCCAAGTAGAAAACATTTTATTGACAGACAAATGCTGTAAATATTGGCTCAGGATTGGTTTGGGACTTGGGAGGGCAATGACATTGAGTGTGTAAAACCTGGTTGGGTTGTTAAGCTTGCCAAAAAAAAAATGCATTACTCGGTTATGGGCAAATTTCTTCAGCTAGAAGAGCCTAGGCAGTGATGGCTATGCATGGAAGCACATTTAACTCAGAACATGTCATGTATCAATCCTCATCACTTCCAGGCAATGTATTTAAGGGTATCATGAGAAGAAGAGGTGTCTATCACTATCAGGTCTGTTACTGTATAAGGCAGTTGATCAGCAACATTAGTGGCAGCATAACTCCTAATCCAGTGGAACCAATGCTGATAATCTCACCGCTGTTACACTGAGACCTCATCTCCTCTAATCTGCGTTCCCTCTCCCTCAACATCCTCACCAGCGCTTCTCTCTTCTCTTCCTCCTCCTGACGGATTTGCTGCTCCAAGTTCACCCTCTTCTGCTCCTCCTCCTCTCTGATCACTCGTTCTCTCTCTATTCTCTTTTGTTCTTCTTCTGACCTGATTTCTTGCTCTCTCCCTTCTCTCTTCTTCTCCATCTCTTCTCTAATCTCTCGTTCACTATCCTCTCTCTTCTTCTCCTCCTCTGCCCTGATCTCTCGTTCTCTCTCTATTCTCTTCTTCTCTTCCTCCTCTCTTATCTCTCCTTCCCTCTCTAGTCTCTTTTTCTTCTCCTCTTCTCTTATCTCTTGTTCTCTCTCTTCTCTCTTCCTCTCTTCTTCTTCCCTGATCTGTCGTTCCCACTCCACTCGTTTCTGCTCCTCATCGGCTTGTCGTTGTTTGGCTCCTTCAATGGAGGTTTTCTGGGAGACGGCCATGTCGTCAGACTCTGGATCAGGACGGGAGAGAATAAACAATGATTGCAACACCACATTCAGCACACACATACACACACACACACACACACACACACACACACACACACACACACACACAACATACACACACACACACAGAAAGAAGTGGGGAGTTGTAACAGAGTGACTGATTCTGTCCCTGTCATACTGATTTTACTTTGCATGTCAAAGAAAGGAGGACTGGTAAGATGCAGGGAAAGAGACCATGATTGCAAAATATAAGCATAATAACATATAGGCAGCGTTTCAATCAAAAATAAAAAAAAAAAAACATGATGCATTATTTGCTTATCCAAAAGACACTATCATCTACTATCACTATCATTAACATAGCTTGCAAAATGGCTTGTGTGGCTTGTGTAAATGTAGTTGTTATTTTTTCTAAAATTCAAAAATCTTCTAAAGAGTAGGTGGAGGTCTGGAGATAGAAAACAACAGTCCTGTCTGGTGTCTGTTTAAGTGATTTTACCTTTTAGCCAAAGCCCTCCTGCAGTTGCCATGGTGATCAGAAGCAGGACAGCGAGAGCAATGAAAACAATGGCCGTCACTTTCCATGTGCAGCCCTGGCCACCACCTCACAACAAATATGTAATAATAATTACAAATTACATAGAACAAAAACAGAACTAGAAAAGCACTTGGAGAGTGCAGACCTCTCTGCCAAGGCGATACACAATGTAAATTCCAGATGGTGTTCTGGATCACAGATCGCCACCACAATTTAATCAGTTGTTGTCCCAAATTAATACTACACGCATTGTCAGAAAACTTCATTCAAATCCATGTAGTAGGCTTACTTTTTGAATTATGTTGTACACAGACATACAAACGCCGGGTAAATATTATGATAAAGATACCAAAACAGGTGGGTTGAAACACCACACCACCAACAAAACAATTATAGAACACAAAAACTAGGGGAAAAGTAGAGTACAAAAATAATCCACAATGATACAAAACAACAACAACAACAACAACAACAACAACAACAACAACAACAACAACAACAACTGCAACTTACCTGAGCCTGTATCATCAATCTCTACGCTGTACTCTGCTCTGTCCTTCTCGGCACTGCTCTGAATGCCAGAATGACACACATCTCTGTGGAATCAGAACAAAAAAAATCCTATTTACAAAAAAACATGCAAATTTGCAAACTACATGTCTGATTTCCTCTCATTCACAGCTAACAGAGTACACAAAAAAGTGTTGTGTTTATGTGATACAACTGTGCTTTACCTCCATAACATACATTGCAAACATTCAACTTTCTTTCTTTCATAATTCAGTACAGATCTTATTTCTAGAGAAGAAAAGCACACTGAAGTTTTGTCCTGTTCTATGTAAATAAATAAATACATAAAATAAAAACTTTAATTAACTAATATGTAATTTAAAAAAAATGAAAAATAATAATGTCCTTGTTTTCATACAATAGGCCTACCATTATCATATCATTTTCTTTTCTTAAAAAAACATTATAATGACTATAAATATGGCCAAGATGACCACAGGACAGGCAATGCAGTAACACTCACCAAACCAAAACTCACCTGTGTAATATTAAGTAAACAAAGCATATTAGGGCGCACTTACATCCTTCTCTCGTCGTCTTGTCCCGAGTCATTCTCAAATGTGTCATAGTTCTTCTGGCTCTCCATCCTATAGGACTCAGTAGCACCTACTAAACAGCCCATATAGGGCAGTATAACATATAGCCTAGCCTGAACAATGCACACTAGTCAGACTGCAGAACAAATGTGACCCACACTAGATCCAAATAATTGGGGACATAACCATTGGCAAGGCCACAGTCACAACATATGTAAACAGAGAA
Organism: Sardinella longiceps; assembly: GCA_027497455.2. Taxonomy (NCBI): domain Eukaryota; kingdom Metazoa; phylum Chordata; class Actinopteri; order Clupeiformes; family Clupeidae; genus Sardinella; species Sardinella longiceps. The sequence goes on along the minus strand of JAODXP020000021.1, from coordinate 32,291,690 downwards.
ATAAATATATATGAAGGGAGCTAAGGAAAAGACAACAAGAGGTGTGTGTGTGTGTGTGTGTGTGTGTGTGTGTGTGTGTGTGTGTGTGTGTGTGTGTGTGTGTGTGTGTGTGTGTGTGTGTGTGTGTTGTGGTGTGTGTGTTTTATGGGGTGGTGGGCAGACAGACAGTCAGTAGACAGACCGTGAGAAACTAGGGGGAAAAAAAGCCCATTCTAAATGCTTTAGAATAATGCCTCACTTAAATACTGAACTAGACAAGCACTAACAAACAAGGCAGATGCCATTACTTATAAAAACTCTTGGTCTTGCTTCTTATTCTGAAAAATATATATGAATATGTATGAAGGGAGCTAAGAAAAAGAAAGCAAGAGGTGTGTGTGTGTGTGTGTTTGTGTGTGTGTGTGTGTGTATGTGTGTGTGTGTGTGGGGTGTGTGTGTGTGTGTGTGTGTGTGTGGGGTGTGCGTGTGTGTGTGTGGGGGGGGGGTGTGCGTGTGTGTGTGTGTGTGGGGTGTGTGTGTGTGTGTTTGTGTGTGTGTGTGTGTGTGTGTGGGTGTGTATGTGTGTGTGTGGGGTGTGTGTGTGGGGGTGTGTGCGTTTATGTGTGTGTGTGTGTGTGTGTGTGTGTGTGTGTGTGGGGTGGGGGTGTGTGTGGCGGGGGGTGGGGGTGTGTGTGCGTTTATGTGGGGGGGGGGGTGTGATAAGAAGAAGATAGGACAGTTTTAATTATTCATTTTTTTCCCCTATTATTTTTTATTCACATATTGTGTCTTATGTGCAGACAGAATCTCTGGGGGGCTTTATGCATTTTCTTCTTGTTTAAATATTATGACATTAGAGCTAAAAATGTTAGCTTGGACAAAGCATAATATGACCCCTTTAACTGACTCATTTGGTGTTCACTTCCTCTTCATTAGGCTATATACAACGTTAATTTTTAACTGCCTCAGTTGGTTTGTTTCCAAATATAGCAAATGACAAACAGGAGCCTGGATCTCACACATATGGGATCTCACTTTCTTGCTCAATTGTGTGCGTGTGTGTGTGTGTGTGTGTGTGTGTGTGTGTGTGTGTGTGTGTGTGTGTGTGTGTGTGAGTGTGTGTGTGTGTGTGTGTGTGTGAGAGAGAGAGTGCCTGCAAAAGCTTTCTGGTTGTTGTCTCTGAACAGTTGCATCTAATCTAATGTCAAACTAAAGTGCAAGTGCACAAAAAGACTTTCTACTTTTTTGCAAATATTAGGTGTGTAATATCAATGCACTTGTATTATCTGTTGTCATCTCATTGATGGTAGCAAAAGTTGTAGCCTACCTAATAATAGCAAAACACACCTGGTATCTTGAAAAGTTCTTATTACCCAAGGAGATTATGTTTTCACTGGCGTCTGTCTGAGTGTACGTCACTGTCTGTGTGTGTGTATACAGAGAGTAAACAACGTTGTATAAATATAATTGAACTGAACTCTGGACCCTCAAAGACTCACTGCTTTGGCATGTTCATGATAAGATCAAGGCCGATTTGTAAAACAAAAGAAAAAGCTGAGAATGAGAATCAGTCTACGGAAGCATCTTTATTTTTTTTCCAAAAATCAGAGCCATAAAAATTGCTATTGCATGTGAAAAAAAGCTTGTACTAGTACATAAATGTCTATGTGCACTATGAAATATAGTAGACTGAAAATAAGCAACAGTAGTAAAGGTCAACTTAATATAAGCATAATCCACAGTTGAAAAAAAAATACATAGATATAAAATTTAATTTATTTCCAAAAAATAACAAATAAGCCACAGTCATAAATTAAATTAAATAAAACAATAGGCACTTATCATTCAGACATAATAAGCATGTGATAAAGTACATACAGTCATAGCATACCATTCCCTGGCCCCTTCTAGGCTCCCTCTAAAAAAGAGGGTAGGCAGTAAATTGAGTTTTGAAAATTTTTGAAAAAATATGAAGTTTGCTATGTTTTTTAACAGGTAAGTGGAAAGACCTGCTTAGCATAATTGCCTGCCGCGCCTCCGCCAGCGCCATTGGGGCAACTGCAGGGTCGTCAGCTGGGGAACACCCAAGGGTGGACTGGCAATATGGCACACAGGGCAAATGCCCGGTGGGACGGCCCCTCGTATAAGTGTCTCTGACGGCCCTGACATTCTCACTGTAACTGTAATCATAGGCTTATTTTCTAATGGTTTGACCAGTATGGTGGGCTGGTCTTGTTCGAAATGCCAGGGCCGATTTTTGTCCCAGTCCGCCCCTGGGACCACCACTCATTGATGTTTCGCTCTCTTTAACCCCAGAACACCTCCTAGTGGCGGAGCAGTGGCAAGGACGTCTCCCTACCAGCCCCTGCAGCCAGGGGCGCTGCTAGAAATTTTGGGCCCTATGACAAAACGTTTTTTTTTTGGGGGGCCCCTCAAATATTGATTTCAACATTAAAATTTTCTCTGGGCAGTGCTGGGCCCTTAGAATCATCCTAACTTTCCCCCCCTAGCGGCGCCCCTGCCTGCAGATGCCCCTACTCACTGCTTCGACCCCCACTCCTTGTCTCTCCTCCTGAGCCACAACCAGAAGCTTGCCTTCTCTGCCTCCTCAGCCATTATTTATATTCATCGGAAGGCAGGAATGCAAACACATTTTTTATAGCTCCCTCTAGAGGGCAATTTATGCACACACACTACTGCCTGAATACTGATCCCTGCTTGTGACATGTTGACATAAAGACCAGAGCGTGAAATTACAGTAACAGAATGACACAATCCAAAATTATGTAGCAACTCTCAATTCTCTCAACTCTCACACAGTATACACAATTTTCAAAATCTTTATCAAACATTTATACCAAAAAATAATTTTCCATACAAACTCTCTCCCTCTCTGATACATCCCTCTCTTATGCAAGCAGAAAAAAGAAAGTTGCCAGAGCAATTAGGTTTACAACCCAGACATGGCCAGCAGCTGTAGTCATGTGACCAGTATTACACTGAGGCCTGGTGTATTTTAACTGCTCTATTTCCTGTTGTTGGTGTTCTATAACCTTCTGTAGATCCTGTCTCTTCAGTTCCTCTTCCTCTCTTATCTCCCTCTCTTTCTCCTGTCTTTTCCTCTCTTCCTCCTCTCTTATCTCTTTCTCTCTTTCAACTCTCTTCTGCTCCTCTTCCTGTCGTACCTCCCTCTCTTTCTCTCTCAGGTTTCTCTCTGCCTCGGCAGTCATGTTGTGTATGACTGTGGTCAGGTTTCTGTTAGCTTCTTCTCTGAGTTCTGCCTCTCTCTGCAAGGCTTTCTGCTCCTCTTTGTCTCTGATGTCATTCTCTCTGGCTGTAGAGTTGCTCTTGTAATCTGTGGAGGTGATAACATCAACAATAAACAGGCTGTAATGACAATAATTATACATGCACACACACACACGCACGCACGCACGCACACACACACACACACACACACACACACACACACACACACACACACACACACACACACACACACACACAGCTGTTCCTCATCCACCATCAACAATTCTTATGAAGAAATGTGTGTGTGTGTGTGTGTGTGTGTGTGTGTGTGTGTGTGTGTGTGTGTGTGTTAGGGTTACAACAATAAACAGTCTTTTAAATGACAATGATTATACATACACGCACACGCGTGCACACACAGCCACACGCACGCACGCACGCACGGGACGGTGGCAGCACAATGGTTAAAGACCCCGACTCTAGTGGGTTAGTAGTCTGCCAGTTGTGGGTTCCAATCCCAACTGCCACCGTTGTGCCCTTGAGCAATAAGGCACTTAACCCTAATATAAGTTGCTCTAGGGGAGACTTGCCCTGAACTTGATAGTTGACAAATGTAAGTCGCTTTGGATAAAAGCATCTGCTAAATGCATAAATGTAAACACACACACACACACACACACACACACACACACACACACACACACACACACACTCACACACTAAGAAGCTGTTCCTCATCCACCAACAACAATTCTCATGAAGAAATGTGTTTGTATATGAATCCCATATTTGAGGAAATAGTGTGTGTGCAGGGTTTAAAATTAGCACCGGCCAAATGCGGGTAAAAATTTGGTTCGGCTAGTAACAAAAACCAAGCTACCTGCGACTGTCAGACAACTGAAATATGACTTTTGTCATTAATGTGAAATGGAATGAGCGTTGAGTTCAGATAACCATCTGCTATAAAATACATTATTCACTTGGGTGTATTATGGCTTTTGTTACAGAGACACCTGAGAGAAAAGTAAAGTTGTTTTAAAAAGCACACAAATTTTTTTTTTTCAGTGGCCGGTAGAAATATTTTTTGGCCGGTAAATGATCAGGGCTTACCCGCCATTTTTTTTTTTTTTTTTTTTTTTTTTTTTTACCCAGCATTAGTGAATCCCAGATTTGTAGAAATAGTCAGTCTAACCAACAGACCAACAGGCTGTGATTTGACCCTCTGATAGAGAACACATATATACCTGCAAACATGCTCCATCCAGTAATCATGAGGGCGAACACTGCAATGAACAGCACAAGGAGTAGAATTCCCAGGACCACTCTAATGGAACCTGCCAGAGAAACAACGTTGTGTTACAAATATGTAGATCAATATTTAATGAACAAATTTAATCAAATCTCCAAATAACAGGCTTGGCAGGTCATTTTAGGTTATAGGTTATTTTCACGTTTTTACAGGCATAATTTTGGGGTGGTCAGTTGTTGAATTGCTACCAATCATTTTGAATATCAAAGAAAAAGGTCTGGGTAAACAAACGATTACAGTAAAATGGGTTCAACATGTTTTAAACACAACACACAAAAATAATGTTGGTTGAAAATATCACACAGATTGACAACTGGTCACTAAATCCCAGAGTGGTGACAGTAGGCCTACCAGCTGGTCCAAAGCCAGATTCCCAAAATGAACACTTTCTTAAACATTTAAAGTATTAATGCTAGATTTCTCTTTAATAATACAGTTTATGATATAAATATACTTCCATAAATCAATTGCAATGGTACTTAAAGTCACTTGCATCTGAACTCGTCAAAATTACAGGAGAGGAGGGATCTGTTCAGGTTTGTTGTGTCCCCACTAATGTTGAATCCACTATGTTTTATTTAAACAAAAGTAAAAAAAACAAAACAAAGGGAAAACTCACCCCAACGTTTCCCCACAAATTGCTCCAAGCGAGTGTATCCTTTGTTGTTCCTCATGTTCACACAAGACATGGAGAGATTGTGAAGAAAAGAGTAGGGCCAGCCTTTGCCTCCACCTTGCTTACCGAATCCGCCTGTGATAGAAACATACAGTCAGTTTCTAGAGTTTATGATCAGATGATGATGTAATGGCATCATCCGCTCAGAAAAAAATGCTATTGTCTCCTGAGGGTCACTCAAAAAAAGTGTATTTTTTCTAGCACACTATAATCTAAGGCATTGTCTTGTATTACAGCAAAACAATATTACTTAATAATACTGAAGTTTCTAGAGTTTATGTTCAGATGATGATGTAATGGCATCATCCGCTCAGAAAAAAACGCTATTGTTTCCTGAGGGTCACTCCTGAAGTACAAAAAAAGTGCACTTTGCAAAAGTGAAATTAGGGTTTGAAATAAGTATGTACTAGTATTGAAATGCATACAATTTCAGACATTTTTCTAGCACACTATAATCTAAGGCATTGTCTTGTATTACAGCAAGAACTTGTGGTACATAATAATAATAATAATATTACTTAATAATACTGAACGTTTGTGAACTTTTTCCACATTCACTACAACATTACACCCACCATGCAAAGTGCATGGCAGCCAAATTAGGTACTTTGAATACTTAAGTCAAAGAAGAGAATCTGGTATTTATTTATGGAATTAATATTTTCAAATGAAGCGCACTTAAAGTGCATATAAGATAAATACAAAATATAGCCTACTGTATATACTACTACACTGTAAAAAAAGAAAAGTTAGCAGAACTTGAAATTTCAAAGTCAACCGATTTCACTGGTTTTCTCGAGTTAGAGAGCATAACTTTATTTTTCAAGTTGCCAGGACTCATTAAAGTAAGTAAACACTACTTACTTTAACTACACAGTCGTTTGTTCTACCAACTTAAAATTCCTTGTTCTGCCAACTTGAAATTTCAAGTCAAGTGATTGGTCTTTGTACAAAAAAAGCTGTCCTTACTGATACATCTTCAGGTTGAGAGCACATGGGTATTGAACCATTAACCTTTAGGTTCCAAGTCTGAAGCCCTACCCATTAGTCTATGCATAGCTTAATTTCTTCCTAAACAGTAATGCCATATTTTTAATATAATTTTAAAAAGCATACACTACAAAAGAAAAGTTTGCTGAACTTAAAATTCAAAGTGACAGAAATTCAAAGCCTTTTTTAAGCTGGTCCAACTTCAGAGTGCAGAACTTGATATTTCAAGTTGCCAGGACTCATTAAAGTAAGTAAACACTACTAATTGTTTGTTCTAGGGTCATTTCATGTCAATTCACCCAAATTCTGGAAAATTCCCCGCTTGACCATCTCAGAATTTCCTGAAAAAATTCTACTAAAAAGATAGCATTTTTAATAGTTATAATCCAAAATATTAGGTTCATAACCTCAATAGTTTTTTAATAAGAAATATTTCATGTGCCATGCATTTTGGGCATTTTTTGGCATCATAATCTGAAGGCTGTTTTTAAACAGCAATATCTGGAAAACTATCTCACCTATAGCCTTCAAATTTTCTACTGTCAATATATGGTAGTTATAGCCTCCAGACATGGAATATCATGGATTGTAGCTCAAGCATAACTTAGGATACATGCGCTCAAACTTCTACCAAAGTATGGCTTGGCAAAATGAGATTTTGGACATAGAAGACTTATATTTTACAGGAAGTATATCTGGTAACGGGTCAAACACTCTACAAAACATGGTCACTCTTAGATGAATGGATCCACAGGTATTATGCCTCAAATATGGGGAAAAACACATTTGTGCCCAAATTCAGAGCCATATTCCAAAAAACTGAGTTAATGGATCAGGTCAATTTTTTTGTTTTTGAAAGATCAAATTATTAACTTATATCATATAATATTGGGAGGGTGTTTTGCCCCATTTTGTCACAATTAATTTTCAAACATGGGCTATATGTGGGTGGGTGATTGTTTTTTCCTCTGGATTCCTAGGGGTGCGTCCACCCAATTTTAGAGCCATATTCCAAGAAACTGAGTTAATGGATCAGGTCCAATTGTTTGTTTATGAAAGATCAAATTATTGTTAAACTTATATAAAAAAAATTGGGAAGGTGTTTTGCCCCATTTCGTCACAATACATTTTCAAACATGGGCTATATGTGGTTGGGCGATATGTGTTTTTTTTTCCTCTTGATTCCTAGGGGTGTGTTTACCTATGACTATGTTTACATAGCCATGTGTTTTGGAGACTGCTGTATTTGTATCCAACCATTTACTAAATATGTGAATTGGACTGATAAAAGATTCACCTCTCCCTTGTTGAGTTCTTTATAGTCATCTTTTGACCTTTTTATTCTCCATTGAAGAAGATACAAATTCATGTTTTTACCTTAATTTCGTGTAATAAAAGTGCTTGGTGTTTGATCAACGTTTTCAGAGTCAACAGTAGATTTTTTGCTCATTGTAGTTGTATTAATGACAACAATGACTGAAATCTCTCGATTACTGACTCTTCATAATGTGAATATGAAGTAAGCAAAGTCCTTACGAAGTTCATAAAAACACAAAAGATATAACTTGTGAAATGCGCTTTTTTTTGTTTGTTTGTTTTAAAGTGAACTTTCCTTTGAGTTTTGCACTCATTATAAAATTACATTTAACTTCAACAATGTTTTAGGAGATCAACAATCACCATGCTAATCTTCATCTCTACATTTCTGAACTTAATAGAACTTTATGCCACTCTTTAGCATAGAAACGGTCATTATTCATTTTCTGCAATGCTAACAGCACTGCAATGTGAATATGATCCTTCCTTTAAAGTTCAATGTTAACCAAGAGCAACTCAAACTTAGATTGGATTCAAAAGCCATTTGTATGATCTTGCATGTTGTCTACATGAGGGTGGCTCTAGCGTTTTTCCAATATGCTACCAAAAAATAAAATCAATAAAATCGCAGGACGACTGCACCTTCACTCTTTTTGCTTGTAGCGCTTCAAAAGGCTAATTACTAGCACAAATATGAAAATAAGATTTAAAAAATCATAAATGTAGGTCGACTGGTTATGGTGGTGGGGTATGGGTAATCACGGTTTGATTGCGCACATGCTGTATCTGTGGGTGTGTCTCTGTCAACCACCATGATGTAGAAGCCATGTCTGTTTGGTTGGGCTGGATGAATTTAATAATGCTATGTCTGAGATCTTTTCTGTCTAAACCAGGGAAGCAAATGTTTAAGATAACTAAGTCTTACATTTGAATCTAGAAAGTAAAAAATACATAATTGTGCAATGTAAAACTGTATTGCTGCAGCATTTGGTTGAGATTACTTCTTTCAGATGCAGCATGCAGATATTACTTCACATAGAAGCATGTGTATTTGAAATGATAACAGAAACATGTAGGGAAGGGCGGCAGATCCAAGGTAAAAGCGAAGGAGGAATATCCAAAACATGTCTCAAATAAAGTTGATTGACTTTGACATGGCAATGCAAATATAGTCACACATGGTAAAGGTAAACATTGTCATAAGACAAAAGTCAATGTTTCCAATATGACTCTGGAGTTGGGTGGACATACCCCTAGGGATCAAGAGGAAAACCCTAACATATACCCCATGTTTGAAAATTAATTGTGACAAAATGGGGCATAACACCCTCTCAATTTTTTTTATGTAAGTTTAACAATAATTTGATCTTTCAAAGTAATAAAAATGGACCTGGTCCATTAACTCAGTTTTTTGGAATATGGCTCTGAAATAGGGTGGACACACCCCTTGGAATCAAGAGGAAAAAACAATCACCCACCAACATATAGCCCATATTTGAAAATTAATTGTGATGAAATGGGGCAAAACACCCTCCCAATTTTTTCATATAAGTTTAACAATAATTTGATCTTTCAAAAACAAAAACATGGACCTGATCCATTAACTCAGTTTTTTGGAATATGGCTCTGGAGTTGGGCAAAAATGTGTTTTCCCCCATATTTTAGGCTTAATACCTGTGGATCTATTCATCTTAGAGTGATCATTTTTTGTAGATTGTTTAACCCGTTACGTGAGATACTTCCTGTAAAATATGGGTCTTCTATCTCCAAAACTTGGGTCTTGACAACTCTTCAAAGTTGCCATTTCATATTGCCAAGCCATACTTTGGTAGAAGTTTGAGTCCCTATATCATGAGCTACAATCCTGATATTCCATGTATGGAGGCTATAACTACCACATATTGACAGTAGAAAATTTGAAGGCTATAGGTGAGATGGTTTTCCAGATATTGCTGTTTAAAAATGGCCTTAGATTATGGTGACCAAAAAGCATGTCATTTGAAATATTTTTTTATAAAAAAACTATTGACCGTATGAAGCTAATATTTTGGATTCTTACTATTAAAAATGCTATCTTTTTACTAGAATTTTTTTCAGGAAATTCTGAGATGGTCAAGCGGGAGGCATTGGGTGAAATGACATGAAATGACCCTCTACCAACTTAAAAATCCTTGCCCTGCCAACATAAAATCTTTTTTTTTTTTTTTGAGAAAACAGTGATTGCTCTTAGTACAAAAGACGCTGTCCTTATCAACATATTTTCAAGTAGTGAGCACATAGGGATTGAACCAACAACCTTGTCATTTCAAGTCTGAAGCTCCAACCATTAGTCTATGTATAGGCTTCATCTGTATACCTGCTCTAACCATAAAACCAAGACTGATAGCCTGTGCATTTGGATGTGCATGGCATCATTTTTAAATGCTTTTAAAAACAACTGTGATAACCATTCATACCAAAGCATTTTCTTTCTTAATTCTATGACACTGAAGAAATGAATTAAATAAGATTAATGTCAAGTTAGCTTTAATGGTCACTTGGAGTCACACTTCCTGGAGCTAAGCTCCCACTGGCTCTAGCGCAAGTCAACACTCTCATGACAGAGGTGTTTCAGAGTTACGTCCGAGAATTATGGGTACCAGTATTTGTCCATTTTAAATTCAAATATTGTCTTACTGTTCATTTTCAATTCAAATATTGTCTTACTGCTCAGTGCGGTTTCTCAAAAAGTAAGGCAAGATTGAAACTGATGCCAAATTTAGGATAAATTTTAGATTATTGGTTGATTTTCAGGGAAGAGCAAGGGTAACTGAGAAGCCCTTTGTTAAAACACAAATGATGATTTCAAACTAGAATGCATAGATCTTCAGCTGAGCTCAAAATTGATCATTTGATTGCTCAAGCAAAGGTATCACTAAAATTTGGACATGCTCCAATAAATGTGTGCCTGAAGAAGCAAGTTAACTAATCTTAGTTGATTAGTTTAACCTGAGGTTGCACACTTCCAAGTGCAACCTAGTTTAAGCGGAGGTTGCACACTTCCTAGTGCAACCTAGTTTAAGCTGTGGTTGCACACTTTCTAGTGCAACCTATTAGTAAATGTAAACAGACTTCTGAAATAAATGTGATTTTTGGTTAGCATTACAATTCAAGCCTTGATTGGAATGGATATATTCACACAAAGCCTTACATACGCAGTGGTTATTGTTAATAGAAACATCATGCCATTATCACATCTCCCAAACCTAATATCTTGAGTGAAATATTTTGCTTGTTAAGATGATTCTGATTTATCACTGATCTCTGAACACCTGCAGGTTTGATGTTCATTCAGTGTCAGCAATAATATTTTAAATATCCAAACAAGCTTTATTTTCTACCATAGAGATTATACCTACAAGGATAAGTACATTGTGGATAGTCATCTCCATGATGGTGTGTCATAATAAATATAATTATTAATACAAAGTGCAACACAGTACTGAAGTAGCATGATGGTTATACTGTGCAGTTTATAGTGTTAACAATTGTTCATCTACTCATTGATTCTTCACAATTACATTTCAACATGGATAAACATGATCAAATTTATGTGGAAGGTGAGGGATTCTGGGACATGATCAATTTGACATCAAGGTAGCGGCAACTTAAGATGCTGTGCTCTGACTACTTATTTTATTGAGTCCTGGCAACTTGAAATATCAAGTTATGCACTCTGAAGTTGGACTAACTTTAAAAAGCCAGTGAAATGGGTTGACTTACAATTTTAAGTTCAGCAAACTTTTCTTTTTTAACAGTGTGTTAACTTACTTTAATGAGTTGGGCTAACTTAAAAAAGCCAGTGAAATCGGTTGACTTTGAAATTTCAAGTTCTGCTAACTTTTCTTTTTTTACAGTGTAGGTGAGCTTCTCTTCTATTTTGACCCTCTGTACTTCAGCTGCTCGTTTATGAGCTTCACATCCTTTATACGCTGCACTATGTTCACCTCCACAGTTACAACATTTAGCTTTTGTACCATCAAGACACTTGCCGTATTCATGATCCTCTCCTCCACACTTGCCACACCGCTGTTTACCTCTACACACCGCTGCCACATGCCCAAATTTCTGACATTTGAAACATCTTAATGGTGACGGAATGTATGGTCGTACCTGGTAGCTCAGATACCCGACTTTAACCCGTATTGGTAACACTTCCTCATTGAAATGTAACAAAACAGACAAACTTTCCTGCTTACTGCCATTTTTGATGTAGAGTAATCGCTTTGCCTTCTCTACCTTAGCTCCTGCTACATTACTTAAGATGTCCTCAACAGATAAATCTGTGGGTACACCTGTAATAACCCCTTGTATTGTTTTCTTTACTTGCCAAGCAAAACACTTCACTTTCCTTCCATCTAAAGATGTAAGTTTAATCGCATTATCTCGCTGTTTGGTATCAGTACATGTAATCAATAGATTGCCATCTCTAAGTGGTTTAACATTCACTGTTCCTATGCTTTCATGTAATGCTTTTGTCAGCTTCAATGGATTGACAGAACCGGGAGAATCAAACTGTATCTTTACCTTGATTTCTTCCGTTTTGTTCAAATCAATAACACTATCCACATCAGAGCCCCACGAATCCTGGGACTGTTTTTTCTTTCTTTTAGCTTTGCGTTTTGGCTTCTGCCATTCATCCTCACTGTTGTTTGTTTCTCCCGGGTCCTCTCCTTCCATCTCCACCT
>JAODXP020000021.1:32259443-32269443 GCA_027497455.2 Sardinella longiceps | reverse complement strand
ATGCCTGTTGGCTTTAGAAGTGGGAGGATTCATACAAAAGTCAAAACACCTGACTGACTGTGTAAACAAAGTAGCCCATGGTAAATGTAAACACACACCCATAGGACACAAGGGGGATCACCCATCTCTTCCCTGATAGCAGGAGGGAGAACAGAATGTGGGAATGATGGGAGGGATCCTTGATGATGATGGTAGTACACACAAGACTGAAAAAGAGTGAGGAGGAGGAGGAGAGACAAAGTGTTTATTTATTAAAGTGTTTATAAATGAACCCAACAAGTGATTGTCATTATGCCTGTTGGAGGAGGAGGAGGGACAACTCTGGAACCGCTGGGAGGCCAGCGTAACATCATCAGAGGTGTAGACATGTGGGGTGCCCGGCACTGGCGTGGTGCGTGACATCATCAGATGGTGCCCGACACTGGTGCGGTGTGTGATGTCATCAGATGGTGCCCGACACTGGCGCAGTGATGACATCATCAGATGATGCCCGACACTGGCGCAGTGATGACATCATCAGATGATGCCCGACACTGGGCGCGGTGCGTGACATCATCAGATGGTGCCCGACACTGGCGCAGTGATGACATCATCAGATGATGCCCCACACCGGCGCGGTGCGTGACATCATCAGATGGTGCCGGACACTGGCGCAGTGCGGTGCTTGTGGCAGCGGTGGTGGCAGCCAGGTGGACCAGCGGGAGGAGCATGTTTCCCGTCTGCAGCTGCTGAAGGGCCTCCAGGTGGCGCTGTAGAGCAGGGAGCCGTTACTGTTGCTGGAGGAGGAGGAGGAGGAGGAGGAAGGGCCTCCAGGTGGCGCTGTAGAGCAGGGAGCCGTTACTGTTGCTGGAGGAGGAGGAGGAGGAGGAAGAGCCTCCAGGTGGCGCTGTAGAGCAGGGAGCCGTTACTGTTGCTGGAGGAGGAGGAAGAAGAGGAAGAGGAGGAGGAGGAGGAAGGGCCTCCAGGTGGCGCTGTAGAGCAGGGAGCCGTTACTGTTGCTGGAGGAGGAAGAGGAGGAAGGGCCTCCAGGTGGGGCTGTAGAGCAGAGAGCTGGAGGAGGAAGAAGAAGTGCCTCCAGGAGGCTATTCAAAACGGCCGTAACGGTGCATTACGTTGAACCCAACGCAAACGATGTTGGGCTGAACATACTGTTGTGTCACGTCAGTGCAGCAACAATGGAAGCCTGGAGGGCCATTCTGCACGTGGTGGCAGGCAAGGAAATGGCTGAACTTGACAACAACCTCAGTAGTTTAAATGAATTATTGTTAGGAATACTACAAAATTATCATATTACCACTGCTTTTGCTGTCACCAGAGGACAATCCAACACAACATGAATTTGTGTTATATTTAGCACTAGCGCTTTAAATCTCAGAGCTTCCGATACATCTAGATGCTCATTGGTGAACACCTCTGACACACCCATCAAACGAGAGTGAACTACCTCAGAAGCATGTTGCGCACCGGTGTGGAGTGTAACGGGCAAAGTTATCATTCAATTAGGCTAACGCAACGCACCGGTGCGTAACAAGATGCCATTGAATGGACCCCAGGTGAACGCTGATGCACAGTTGTGGGAGGGGCCTGTTGAGGAGGTCAGGTGAGCGCTGATGCACAGATGTGGGAGGGGCCTGGTGAAGAGGTCAGGTGAGCGCTGATGCACAGATGGGTCCCTCTGATGCTTCTGATTGGCTGGCTGTGTCCTGCACAGGTATGAGGTGTTCTCTGTTCCTACGCATGATGACTCCCTGGGGTGCTTCCACTAGATAGGATCTGGGGGCCGCATGGGGTGACATAACAAACAGTCCCTACTTGAGCTTCTCCATCAGACATCCACACTTCAGTGTCTGGTAAGAGTGCAGGGCTCAGTCAGGTCACGTGTGCCGCGTGTCTCTTGTTGAACACTGCAGCATCCGTTTGTCTCCTTTCTCTTTCCGTAGAAGCATCTTTTCTCTGTCAGGAAGATTGAAGGAAGCTGGGCCAGTGACTCCTGAGCCTTGTGTGTGTGTGTGTGTGTGTGTGTGTGTGTGTGTGTGTGTGTGTGTGTGTGTGTGTGTGTGTGTGTGTGACTAAAGGGGGACAACCCTATGTTGTGTGTGCATGTGTTTCAAGGTGTATATGAGTGTGTGTGTGTAGGTGTGTGTGTATGTGTGCATGTGTGTTCCAGTGTGTCTATGAGTGTGTTTGGGTGATGCTCACAGACCATTCAGACAGGGCGGCAGGCCGACGGCAACGCTCGGCGTTAACGCTCACATCAGCCAGTCACAAGCGTGAATCTTTTGACGCTGTGTTTTGATAGGCCAACGCTGGCTGCCACTCGCTGCCGCTGGCACGTCATCCGGCAAAAGTTTCAACGCTCGGCAGCGAGCGGTAGCCAGCGTTGTCCTATCAAAACACAGCGAGTTGTGAGCGTTAACACCAAGCGCTGCCGTCGGCCTGCCGCCCCGTCTGAATGGTCCGTCATACAGAGAGACATCAACAGTAGAGAGCACATCCAAGATGGCGGCGCATGCACACACAGCGACCTCTCTCTGTCTCAACCGTGTGCTATGTTATGTTCATTTAAAGAGTAGGTATTTGTGCAGATGTGCCACTCTGACCTGTTTGTCTGTAAATGTTTAACACATCTTTACCTTCCTGTTTCTCTCTCTCTCTGTCTCAACCGTGTGCTATGTTATGTTCATTTAAAGAGTAGGTATTTGTGCAGATGTGTCACTCTGACCTGTTTGTCTGTAAATGTTTAACACGTCTTTACCTTCCTGTTTCTCTCTCTCTCTGACTCAACCGTGTGCTATGTTATGTTCATTTAAAGAGTAGGTATTTGTGCAGATGTGCCACTCTGACCTGTTTGTCTGTAAATGTTTAACACATCTTTACCTTCCTGTTTCTCTCTCTCTCTGTCTCAACCGTGTGCTATGTTATGTTCATTTAAAGAGTAGGTATTTGTGCAGATGTGCCACTCTGACCTGTTTGTCTGTAAATGTTTAACACATCTTTACCTTCCTGTTTCTCTCTCTCTCTGACTCAACCGTGTGCTATGTTATGTTCATTTAAAGAGTAGGTATTTGTGCAGATGTGTCACTCTGACCTGTTTGTCTGTAAATGTTTAACACATCTTTACCTTCCTGTTTCTCTGTCTGTCTGTCTGTCTGTCTGCTGCATGACACCCTATCACACTATCATGCAGGGCCGGGCATTTTTGGCCATGGCAGCCCACCATGATTTTATTCAATAATAGTAATGTTGTGTCTAGCTAAAATAATACTGTAAGTTGGACATAATGCATGAATATGAGAGATTTAATTAAAGTTGCCCAATATCCTTTATGAAAACTATGAGTAAATGACAGCCCCGGCCCAAAAATGACTATCGGCCCACCGGGCATTGCCCTGTATGCCCTATGGCCAGTCCATGCCTGCTATCATGCACCAGTGTGAGATCAACACATCACACAGTGACATCAACTACAGAAACCAGATCAGCTGGATATGATGTCTACCTGAATATATACAGTATTTCACCTCAAGGACTGAAGCTGTCTACCCAGTTGCTCAAAGAAAAGGCCCAAAAGCTTCAAGGAAATGAAAAAAAACCCCACTCATATAGAATTGTTATTTTATTCCAATTTTTAATGGAGTCAATCACAGATTCTAAAACTGATAGTTCCGGTCCTCGATTGTGATTGGTTGAAAACGCGTTCGATGCCATTGTGAATTAGGCATTTAGCACGGCTCCAACCGCATTTCGTTTCTAAACTGCTGCGCCATAAGAAAGTGAATGGAGCAGCGCTTATGCGTTACTTGGCAACCATTCAGTAAGAGGAAGTATGTTTTTTGGCGGAGGAATTGGTATCAAGGAATAACTTGCTATATTTCTCGTGTTTATGTTTTCCGTTAATGAAACAACACCCGTGCTAAAACCAGCATTTACACCGGCCTCTCGGGATTTATTGCTTACTTTTATGGTAGTTGTGGTCTCTGTCTGTTATGCTCCATTGTATAGAAGCTAAAGGGTTAATAATTACACAATAATGGGCTCAACAACAGAATCCAGATCCACTGGTTTTGATGTCTCTCTGAATATGTAGGCTACTGTATGTAATCTCAGGGACTGTACACTGTAAACAACATTAATTATTTGCTTACAATGTTATTTATATCATGTTGAACGATAATTTGCTTCTTATTTGGGAATTAATCTTAAGCCTACCATAAGCTCTCTGATTCCTCTGTTTCTGTATAGACTGCCTGCCTGTCTTTATGTTATGTACAGTGCTCTTATCAAAAGACTACAATTTGCATTGTGGTAACTAAAGACTGGGAAAAATATCTTGGAGGACTTAGTGCTTTAGGTTAGTGCTTCCTGTAGGTGTTGTGTATTTTACCATAGTGTAGATATGCTTCTAGTGCTACCTATACTGCATACAGGTAAGCAGAAACTCCACAACTCCCCCATCACTGACGTATCCTGGTGATATTTTTTTTTTCTTTTTGTAAAGAACTGAATTACTGAATCAACTGAATGGCAGCATTGCCAGTTTCTTACCAGATGTGGGCCAAGTTCTTCTGTATGTGATTTCCTGTTTGTGCTTTAATAAATCCCCATTGGTTTGTGCAACTGCATGAACCATGAACCACTGTGAGGAAATGAAAGGGTTAATCACACAGTGAGCTCAACTACAAAAACCAGATCAGCTGGTTTTGATGTGTCTCCTTGATTGTGTATATTTCCCCTCAGGGACTAACCACTTTCTCACAGAACAGCACCTGAGCTTCAAGGAAATGGATACTTGGAAAATCAACACATGAAACATATAATAAACTGTAAGTTAAGTTCACAATACTATTCTATGGCATGGTGTGGGCCTTTTTCTGTCTGTGTATGTATTTGTGTTGTGAAGAGCATTCCCTATACAGTAAGCTAATAATCTGAATTGTATTGTGTTCACAATCAAACACATTTGGAGGAAAAAGAGTATAAAACAGATCTCAGTATAATTTTATTGTGCATTGTTGACTGGTCGGATGTGATGTGAGGTACTTTAGTAATTGGGAAAATCAAAGCCATTAAAGAGAACCCCGTCTGTAGCGAAATAGAATTTCGACAGACTTCGACAGGCTTCTGAATACAACCAGACTCTTGGTTGTAGTCTGTTGGCCTACTGAAAAATATATTGAAAAAAATAACAGTATTTCCTTCAGTTACCATTCCCCTCAACATGACATCTCTACTTTGAAAATACTACTCATTTTTTTGAAAACTGGGAATTGAACATAGTCTGTTTGATTTTAAGTAGTTTAAAGGTGCCCCGCCACACAAAACCGTTTTTACCTGTTGCTTTTGGTATAGAATAGGTCTATATGACCTCGAGTTACACCGTGCATGTGAAAATGTAATACTGTCTTCGCTATCGGCAATAGCCCATTAAAAGAAATAGCGGAGAAATTAGGTCAATTTGAATCCATGGTCTGTGCTACGTAGTATAGACAACGTTACAGCCATTGGCTGACTGAGGAGAATTATCGCCCAATCCATGCTTTCCTGTATTTGACTAAAGCCCGCCCCTTGAAATACTTGCGAAAAAGAAGGAATATCCATGAAATGGTAACAGGCAACTATTTTTAGTTTTAACTGAATATCAAGATGTTAGTGAGTTTAGCTTTGGCTATGAGTTTAGCAAACTGTTAACTCATCTACCTGCTAGTCCATCATTTATTCAGTGTCCTGTATATTTTGAGAAGAACTTGTCAACTTGGCGAATTCAACAGTCTTGGTAAGTGTAAGGTTAATCTGACTGGATAGGCAAACAGTCGGCTACTCTTGCAATAAGTATCTGATTATGTTGGCTACTGTGACATCCTGACTATGTAGTAAGCTTACCTTTGCAAAGTGGCCGTTTACAATCTGCAAGCTAGGTTGGTGCAGATATCCTCTTTCTCGGTTTCATGATAATATTCCAAGGTTTTTTTTTCATACCTCGCAATTCGCAATTAAAACTAATGTAAATATTCAGCCCATGTGCTTTACAACGTCGAGCTTCAGCAGCGAATCAGAGCGCAGCCCATTATCACAGTGGAAAAAAAAACGGAAGAACCGCATGAAATTTTCGAAGGCTATTCCTACACTCTGCAAACGATCTAATTACGGTCTCCTTGGGCCGTTCTCAGTCCAAGTGAAGTCGCATACCCTATTTGTAGACCTCAAAGAACAATTTAAATACCCTGTAGTGGTGTGGCATGGCACCTTTAAAGTAGTTCATGAGCAAAGTTAATGTCATACTGTAACTAGACTTCAGGCCAACTCTCAAACTAGCCAAACTACTTCAGCATAACTGTTCCTCTTCATCTGCCATTCTCTCTCTTTCTCTCTGAAGTTTCATAACACATGCCTGAGATTGTTAGCATGGTGATTGTTGGATTCAAATCAACAATTCAAATGTGCAGTAGATAGTAGACGGCCCACAGGGAAAGGATCAGGGATGAGGTTCTAGCCCTGAAATAAGAGTGACAGTGTTTGGGTTTGTGAGGATGTGTGTGAGCATGTGTGTTTGGGTTTGTGAGGATGTGTGTGAGCATGCAGTGTTTGGGTTTGTGAGGATGTGTGTGAGCATGCAGTGTTTGGGTTTGTGAGGATGTGTGTGAGCATGCAGTGTTTGGGTTTGTGAGGATGTGTGTGAGCATGCAGTGTTTGGGTTTGTGGGCATGCAGTGTTTGGGTTTGTGAGGATGTGTGTGAGCATGCAGTGTTTGGGTTTGTGGGGATGCAGTGTTTGGGTTTGTGAGGATGTGTGTGAGCATACAGTGTTTGGGTTTGTGAGGGTGTGTGTGAGCATGCAGTGTTTGGGTTTGCGAGGATGTGTGTGGGCATGCAGTGTTTGGGTTTGTAAGGGTGTGTGTGAGCATGCATTGTTTGGGTTTGCGAGGATGTGTGTGGGCATGCAGTGTTTGGGTTTGTGAGGATGTGTGTGAGCATGCAGTGTTTGGGCTTGTGAGGATGTGTGTGAGCATGCAGTGTTTGGGCTTGTGAGGATGTGTGTGGGCATGCAGTGTTTGGGTTTGAATAGGGATTATCTCCACTGACCTCAAAAAAAGAAGTTCTTTTTTTGAGGTCAGTGATTATCTCCCTTCAGAACGTCATTCTTTTCTCTGATTGGCTGCTAGGTGACCATTATTTCCAGATAACTGGCTACTTTGGAAGTAGTTCCAAAAAATAACTCATCTAATAACTTATTACCGTTCCATATCAATGCCTTTCAGAATGGTAACTAACAACAATAAGCAACCTTGTAGATCTACTTTCAACTGAAAGTAGCACCCAAACCGAACAGCGAACAGGTTAGCTTCGTGCTGCGCGCGAGATTCCACCTCGCCAATTATAAATGAATAACTGGTCACCTCGTCGGCCGTTATCCCTTACGTGCCATGGCTCGCCGTAAACGGGCTCTGATCAAAGGCACCATAAGTTAGATGTATAGTCATACGTCATGCGTCTTTCGTCGCGATGCAAAGCCCTCTACGACCTCTACGAGTTTCAAAGACGAACCTCCTCATGCATTGCAGGCTATGTTGTTTCATGACATTGTGCACTTGACTTGGGACTGGCTCAGGGACTCAGTAGGGAGATAATGACCTTGGAGTATTGTGAAACACAAATAGGCTAGAGCTTAGATCGGGCCCAAAAATTTGAGCCCGACCCTACCGAAGACCGATCATTTTCTACCCAAGCCCGGCCCGGCCCGAGAGATAATGTGTGATAATGAGCCCGAGACCGATTTAAACCCGACATGTTAAATAGGCCTAATAATGGCCTACTTTTGTAACTGCATGTTCAGCAACAATTCCGGATTGATTTACGGACATTTGTTCAGCATATTCTTGAAGCATATTGCCTGTTGACAAGGCTTCATGTCTGTTGAGGTCCACGTCTTTCTGTCATCCCTTGCGCTGAGACACAGCTGCTCTGCGCACCTCTCATCTCATTCACTGAGATAGGCTGCTCATTCATTCATTAGACCGTCATGCTGGCAAATCCACGAAAAACAAAAACCTTAACCAGAAGTTTTCTGGTAATAGACGGAGGTTATAATGCGTTAAGTTTGACCAAAATGCTGCAACGTTTACTCGTAGGCCTATTGTATTCAGAAACACCGTAATTTCTCCAAATGTATCCACTTTCACTTTCGGTTCCCACACGAAAGAAGCACGATTTTACTGTCGAAAAACAAACTTGATGTTTCCTTATGCTTTCCACTGGACTGGGTTAATTTTATTTTATTTTTCCCCCATCACATTAGAAGCTTTATATTACGTTATGTAGCCGACAGAGCGCAACAGACAGGTGCTGCTCAACGCTGCACAGAGCTGTCCAAACATTTTATTTTTTTCTATTGATCACCTTTGGCTTAGATAACATTTTTTACTGAGTTACTTAACCATAATACATACTTGCACACACTATAGCATCATAGGCTAAATAAATAAAATAAAACAAAAAATATTCTATTTATGGAACATTGATCACGAGCCCGGCCCGGCCCGAGCCCGATAGAGTGACGGCAAATGTCAGCCCGAGCCCGGCCCAAGTTCGGGTAGGGCTCGGGCCGGGCTCGGGCTCGGGCAGAGAATCTAACCTCTAAAATAGGCTAAACCTTGGAGTAACTGGTGAGGATGAATCAAAGAGTGTCTATGTGTGCCTGTGTGTGTGTGTCTGTGTCTGTGCCTGTGCGTACGCGCGTGTGTGTGCGTGTGCCTGCATGCGAAACAGAGAAATAAAGAAAGCCTATCCTTAAAGGTAGCCTACCTACTTATGTGTATGGAAATACTGTATACAGAAATAAATAAATTGTCCATTGATGTTGGCCTGAAACAATAATCAATAAATCAATTAATTGTACAATAACTTATGAACTAATTTTTCTGGCCACAATACATTTTATTTGCATGCTTGTTTGTTTCCTTCGCCCCTCTAACTCTCTTTCTCCCAAAAAGGTAAATCATTTTAAAAGGTAAAAGTAAAAGTCACTATGGACTTGAAATGACAGCTTCCTATGTAAATAGCTCAATGTTATAAAGTGGACAACCCTATGTAACCTACAAATTATTTTTTCTTTTTTAAAATTAGTCGGTGTAGCCTACATTGATGTCTCTATCCACACACCTCAGTGTGTGACATAAAGTATACACTTGTATCAGGTGTAACGTAAATTATTTCATTGACTGTAACAGAAACATCTGACAATTTAAACAGTAATTTAATTTGATTACTCATTACCGATATAAATAAATTAGGCAGCGATGTTATACTCACCGTTGATTTACAGTGTGTTTTTCCTTCTCATTCTCCAGTGTAAGACCAGCAGAGGGAGAAAAAAGGGCGGTGTTTGACTAAAATGAGTTCCTGTGAGAAAGAGGATGATGTGTCTCTTGGGTAAGACAGATCCTCAGCATATTTGCATCTTTGTTTATGTTTGTTAGTTTTAAATGTCAGCCTATAGCACAATTTTTAATTTCTATATTAGTTATAGCTGTGTGTTTTACTGTAGTCCACAGAGTAAGAAGAGACCCCATTCTCCCACACGCAGCTGTGTGTCCATGAAGAGTATGGATGACCCATACAACTTTAAAGGAGGAGACTCTTCTACTGGACAGTAAGACGATGAATTTCATCCATCGTCCTTTCATTATTCCTCCTCCCCTCCCCCTCCTAAGTCTGCTAAAGTAGGCTACTATCTAGTTTCTGCATGACAGATAATGTGTGTGAGTTTTTTATTATTTGGTAAGACTGAATACTTATAGTATCTACTAAATCAAATGCCTTTAGAATGTGTTTCATGTAGTATGTTTTGTTGCTCCTGACCAAATCTTGAACAAAATGCAGGCTATGGAAAGCCATTCTATGCCCTGTCCCACCACATGATGGCAGCACTGACCATAGCTCACTGCTAACTTGCAGAATATTGATAGGTGACAGAATGGATGAATGAATGTTGCCTCGCTCACTGA
>JAODXP020000021.1:32249443-32256943 GCA_027497455.2 Sardinella longiceps | reverse complement strand
TCTAAATGACTGTGCTGTATTGTCCACTGTCTAAATGACTGTGCTGTATTGCCCAAATGTCTAAATGACTGTTCTATTGCCCACTGTCTAAATGACTGCTGTATTGCCCACTGTCTAAATGACTGTTCTATTGCCCACTGTCTAAATGACTGTGCTGTATTGTCCACTGTCTAAATGACTGTGCTGTATTGCCCACTGTCTAAATGACTGTGCTGTATTGCCCACTGTCTAAATGACTGTGCTGTATTGTCCACTGTCTAAATGACTGTGCTGTATTGTGCACTGTCTAAATGACTGTGCTGTATTGCCCACTGTCTAAATGACTGTGCTGTATTGCCCACTGTCTAAATGACTGTGCTGTATTGTCCACTGTCTAAATAACTGTTCTATTGCCCACTGTCTAAATGACTGTGCTGTATTGCCCACTGTCTAAATGACTGTGCTGTATTGTCCACTGTCTAAATGACTGTGCTGTATTGCCCACTGTCTAAATGACTGTGCTGTATTGCCCACTGTCTAAATGACTGTGCTGTATTGTCCACTGTCTAAATGACTGTGCTGTATTGTCCACTGTCTAAATGACTGTGCTGTATTGCCCACTGTCTAAATGACTGTGCTGTATTGTCCACTGTCTAAATAACTGTTCTATTGCCCACTGTCTAAATGACTGTGCTGTATTGTCCACTGTCTAAATGACTGTGCTGTATTGCCCACTGTCTAAATGACTGTGCTGTATTGCCCAAATGTCTAAATAACTGTTCTATTGCCCACTGTCTAAATGACTGTGCTGTATTGTCCACTGTCTAAATGACTGTGCTGTATTGCCCACTGTCTAAATGACTGTGCTGTATTGCCCACTGTCTAAATGACTGCTGTATTGTCCACTGTCTAAATGCCTGTGCTGTATTGTCCACGGTCTAAATGACTGCTGTATTGTCCACTGTCTAAATGACCTTTCTATTGCCCACTGTCTAAATAACTGTTCTATTGCCTACTGTCTAAATGACTGTGCTGTATTGTCCACTGTCTAAATGACTGCTGTATTGTCCACTGTCTAAATGACCTTTCTATTGCCCACTGTCTAAATGACTGTTCTATTGCCCACTGTCTAAATGACTGTGCTGTATTGCCCACTGTCTAAATGACTGTGCTGTATTGCCCACTGTCTAAATGACTGCTGTATTGTCCACTGTCTAAATGACTGTGCTGTATTGTCCACTGTCTAAATGACTGTGCTGTATTGCCCACTGTCTAAATGACTGTTCTATTGCCCACTGTCTAAATGACTGCTGTATTGTCCACTGTCTAAATGACTGTGCTGTATTGTCCACTGTCTAAATGACTGTGCTGTATTGTCCACTGTCTAAATGACTGTGCTGTATTGCCCACTGTCTAAATGACTGTGCTGTATTGCCCACTGTCTAAATGACTGTGCTGTATTGCCCACTGTCTAAATGACTGTGCTGTATTGCCCAAATGTCTAAATAACTGTTCTATTGCCCACTGTCTAAATGACTGTGCTGTATTGTCCACTGTCTAAATGACTGTGCTGTATTGCCCACTGTCTAAATGACTGTGCTGTATTGCCCACTGTCTAAATGACTGCTGTATTGTCCACTGTCTAAATGACTGTGCTGTATTGCCCACTGTCTAAATGACTGTTCTATTGCCCACTGTCTAAATGACTGTGCTGTATTGTCCACTGTCTAAATGACTGCTGTATTGTCCACTGTCTAAATGCCCTTTCTATTGCCCACTGTCTAAATAACTGTTCTATTGCCCACTGTCTAAATGACTGTGCTGTATTGCCCACTGTCTAAATGACTGTTCTATTGCCCACTGTCTAAATGACTGTGCTGTATTGTCCACTGTCTAAATGACTGTGCTGTATTGTCCACTGTCTAAATGACTGCTGTATTGTCCACTGTCTAAATGACTGTGCTGTATTGTCCACTGTCTAAATGACTGTGCTGTATTGCCCACTGTCTAAATGACTGTTCTATTGCCCACTGTCTAAATGACTGTGCTGTATTGTCCACTGTCTAAATGACTGTGCTGTATTGCCCACTGTCTAAATGACTGTGCTGTATTGTCCACTGTCTAAATGACTGTGCTGTATTGCCCACTGTCTAAATGACTGTGCTGTATTGTCCACTGTCTAAATGACTGCTGTATTGTCCACTGTCTAAATGACTGTTCTATTGCCCACTGTCTAAATGACTGTGCTGTATTGCCCACTGTCTAAATGACTGTGCTGTATTGCCCACTGTCTAAATGACTGTGCTGTATTGCCCACTGTCTGAATGACTGCTGTATTGTCCACTGTCTAAATGACTGTGCTGTATTGTCCACTGTCTAAATGACTGCTGTATTGTCCACTGTCTAAATGACTGTGCTGTATTGTCCACTGTCTAAATGACTGTGCTGTATTGTCCACTGTCTAAATGACTGTGCTGTATTGCCCACTGTCTAAATGACTGCTGTATTGCCCACAGTCTAAATGACTGTGCTGTATTGTCCACTGTCTAAATGACTGTGCTGTATTGTCCACTGTCTAAATGACTGTGCTGTATTGCCCACTGTCTAAATGACTGTGCTGTATTGTCCACTGTCTAAATGACTGTGCTGTATTGCCCACTGTCTAAATGACTGTGCTGTATTGTCCACTGTCTAAATGACTGTTCTATTGCCCACTGTCTAAATGACTGTGCTGTATTGCCCACTGTCTAAATGACTGTGCTGTATTGCCCACTGTCTAAATGACTGTGCTGTGCTGTGCTGTATTGCCCACTGTATAAATGACTGTGCTGTATTGTCCACTGTCTAAATGACTGTGCTGTATTGCCCACTGTCTAAATGACTGTGCTGTATTGCCCACTGACTAAATGACTGTGCTGTATTGTCCACTGTCTAAATGACTGCTGTATTGCCCACTGACTAAATGACTGTGCTGTATTGTCCACTGTCTAAATGACTGTGCTGTATTGCCCACTGTCTAAATGACTGTGCTGTATTGCCCACTGTCTAAATGACTGTGCTGTATTGCCCACTGTCTAAATGACTGTGCTGTATTGCCCACTGTCTAAATGACTGTGCTGTATTGCCCACTGTCTAAATGACTGTGCTGTATTGCCCACTGTCTAAATGACTGTGCTGTGCTGTATTGCCCACTGTCTAAATGACTGTGCTGTATTGCCCACTGTCTAAATGACTGTGCTGTATTGCCCACTGTCTAAATGACTGTTCTATTGCCCACTGTCTAAATGACTGTGCTGTATTGTCCACTGTCTAAATGACTGTTCTATTGCCCACTGTCTAAATGACTGTGCTGTATTGTCCACTGTGTAAATGACTGTGCTGTATTGCCCACTGTCTAAATAACTGTTCTATTGTCCACTGTCTAAATGACTGTGCTGTATTGCCCACTGACTAAATGACTGTGCTGTATTGCCCACTGTCTAAATGACTGTGCTGTATTGTCCACTGTCTAAATGACTGCTGTATTGTCCACTGTCTAAATGACCTTTCTATTGCCCACTGTCTAAATAACTGTTCTATTGCCCACTGTCTAAATGACTGTGCTGTATTGTCCACTGTCTAAATGACTGCTGTATTGTCCACTGTCTAAATGACCTTTCTATTGCCCACTGTCTAAATAACTGTTCTATTGCCCACTGTCTAAATGACTGTGCTGTATTGTCCACTGTCTAAATGACTGCTGTATTGTCCACTGTCTAAATGACCTTTCTATTGCCCACTGTCTAAATAACTGTTCTATTGTCCACTGTCTAAATGACTGTGCTGTATTGCCCACTGTCTAAATGACTGCTGTATTGCCCACTGTCTAAATGACTGTGCTGTATTGCCCACTGTCTAAATGACTGTGCTGTATTGTCCACTGTCTAAATGACTGTGCTGTATTGCCCACTGTCTAAATGACTGCTGTATTGTCCACTGTCTAAATGACTGTGCTGTATTGTCCACTGTCTAAATGACTGTGCTCTATTGTCCACTGTCTGACTGCTGTATTGTCCACTGTCTAAATGACTGTTCTATTGCCCACTGTCTAAATGACTGTGCTGTATTGCCCACTGTCTAAATGACTGTGCTGTATTGTCCACTGTCTAAATGACTGTGCTGTATTGCCCACTGTCTAAATGACTGTGCTGTATTGCCCACTGTCTAAATGACTGTGCTGTATTGTCCACTGTCTAAATGACTGCTGTATTGTCCACTGTCTAAATGACTGTGCTGTATTGCCCACTGTCTAAATGACTGTGCTGTATTGCCCACTGTCTAAATGACTGTGCTGTATTGCCCACTGTCTAAATGACTGTGCTGTATTGCCCACTGTCTAAATGACTGCTGTATTGCCCACTGTCTAAATGACTGTGCTGTATTGTCCACTGTCTAAATGACTGTGCTGTGCTGTGCTGTATTGCCCACTGTATAAATGACTGTGCTGTATTGTCCACTGTCTAAATGACTGCTGTATTGCCCACTGTCTAAATGACTGTGCTGTATTGCCCACTGTCTAAATGACTGTGCTGTATTGCCCACTGTCTAAATGACTGTGCTGTATTGCCCACTGTCTAAATGACTGTTCTATTGTCCACTGTCTAAATGACTGTTCTATTGTCCACTGTCTAAATGACTGTGCTGTATTGTCCACTGTCTAAATGACTGTGCTGTATTGCCCACTGTCTAAATGACTGTTCTATTGTCCACTGTCTAAATGACTGTGCTGTATTGTCCACTGTCTAAATGACTGTTCTATTGCCCACTGTCTAAATGACTGTGCTGTATTGTCCACTGTCTAAATGACTGTTCTATTGCCCACTGTCTAAATGACTGTGCTGTATTGTCCACTGTGTAAATGACTGTTCTATTGCCCACTGTCTAAATGACTGCTGTATTGCCCACATTCTAAATGACTGTGCTGTATTGTCCACTGTCTAAATGACTGTGCTGTGCTGTATTGTCCACTGTCTAAATGACTGCTGTATTGCCCACTGTCTAAATGACTGTGCTGTATTGCCCACTGTCTAAATGACTGTTCTATTGCCCACTGTCTAAATGACTGTGCTGTATTGTCCACTGTCTAAATGACTGTGCTGTATTGCCCACTGTCTAAATGACTGTGCTGTATTGCACACTGTCTAGTTTACTGAGGTTGTGCTCTATGTGCATGTTATACCTGTTCAAAGTCTCGATGGGCCTGTATGCACAGCAGTGAAATGCTGTATTGCCCACTGTCTAAATGACTGTTCTATTGTCCACTGTCTAAATGACTGTTTTATTGTCCATTGTCTAAATGACTGTGCTGTATTGTCCACTGTCTAAATGACTGTGCTGTATTGCCCACTGTCTAAATGACTGTTCTATTGTCCACTGTCTAAATGACTGTGCTGTATTGTCCACTGTCTAAATGACTGTTCTATTGCCCACTGTCTAAATGACTGTGCTGTATTGTCCACTGTCTAAATGACTGTTCTATTGCCCACTGTCTAAATGACTGTGCTGTATTGTCCACTGTCTAAATGACTGTTCTATTGCCCACTGTCTAAATGACTGCTGTATTGCCCACATTCTAAATGACTGTGCTGTATTGTCCACTGTCTAAATGACTGTGCTGTGCTGTATTGCCCACTGTCTAAATGACTGTTCTATTGTCCACTGTCTAAATGACTGTGCTGTATTGTCCACTGTCTAAATGACTGTTCTATTGTCCACTGTCTAAATGACTGTGCTGTATTGTCCACTGTCTAAATGACTGTGCTGTATTGCCCACTGTCTAAATGACTGTGCTGTATTGCCCACTGTCTAGTTTACTGAGGTTGTGCTCTATGTGCATGTTAGACCTGTTCAAAGTCTCGATGGGCCTGTATGCACAGCAGTGAAATGAAGATAAACAGTTGGCTACTGGGCCCTGATGTCCAATCATGTTTGCTCATGGCCCTTTGGTTTGATTCAGTCTTTAGTGGCATTTTGTTTTTACACACATCAACAATTACATTTTTATCTTAATTGTTTTCACACACAGATATCAGCAGAACCACAAATCCCACCTGCTGAAGAAGTTTCAGCGTCTGTTTGAGGGAATCCCACAGCAGGGAGACACCAGACTCCTCCATGAGATCTACACAGAGCTCTACATCACAGAGGGGGGGAGAGGAGAGGTCAATGATGAACATGAGGTCAGACAGATAGAGAGAGCATCCTGGAGAAAAGCAGCACAAGGCAGACCAATCAAATGCAGTGACATTTTTAAACCCTTATCTGGACAAGACAAACCCATCAGAACAGTGCTGACAAAGGGAGTGGCTGGCATTGGAAAAACAGTCTCTGTGCAGAAGTTCATTGTGGACTGGGCTGAAGGAAAAGCCAATCAGGATGTCCACTTCATATTCCCTCTTCCTTTCCGGGAGCTGAACCTGATGAAGGAGAAGAAACTCAGTCTATTTAATCTTATTCGGCACTTTTTCCCAGAAATCAAAGACTCAAGTGTCCTTAACAGTTCAGGACACAAATCAATGATAATCTTTGATGGTCTGGATGAGTGTCGACTTCCTCTAGATTTTCATTCCAACCCAGAGTGTAGTGATGTGACAGAGGCAGCCTCAGTGGACGTGCTGCTGACAAGCCTCATCAAGGGGAATCTGCTTCCCTCTGCTCTCCTCTGGATCACCACCCGACCAGCAGCAGCCAATCAGATCCCTCGTGAGTGTGTGAGTCAGGTGACAGAAATAAGGGGATTTAATGACCCACAGAAAGAGGAGTACTTCAGGAAGAGAATCAGTGATGAGAACCTGGCCAGCAGAACCATCACACACCTGAAGTCATCGAGAAGTTTATATATAATGTGTCACATTCCAGTCTTCTGCTGGATTTCAGCTACTGTTGTAGAGAAAACATCAAAAGAAAAAATAGAAATACCCAGGACTTTAACTCAAATGTACACACGCTTCCTTACCATCCAGACAAGTATTAAAAATATCAAGTTCACTGGGAAAAAAGAGAGAGATGAAGAGGTGATTTTCAAACTGGGGAAACTGGCCTTCCAACAGCTGGAGAAAGGCAATCTGATCTTCTATGAGGAAGACCTGAGAGAGTGTGGCATGGTTATCACAGAGGCGTCCGTGTACTCAGGTGTATGTACACAGATTTTCAGAGAGGAGTCTGTACTGTCCAAGGGGAAGGTGTTCAGCTTTGTGCATCTGAGCATCCAGGAGTTTCTTGCAGCTTTATATGTGTTCCTCTGCTTCAACAACAGACAGAGAAACATGCCTGACCAACAGCAAAGCTCTCAGCTCTCTGCTCTGTTCAAAGCTGCAACACTTCATGACCTACACAGGACTGCAGTGGACCTGGCCTTACAGAGTAAGAATGGATACCTGGACCTTTTCCTCCGCTTCCTTCTGGGCCTCTCACTGGAGTCCAATCAGACTCTCTTAAGACACCTGCTGCCACAGAGCAGTAGCCAATCACAGAGCTCAGAGC
>JAODXP020000021.1:32199560-32239343 GCA_027497455.2 Sardinella longiceps | reverse complement strand
AGTATGTGTTTGTCATTTACACCATTACACGTAGCCGCACCGACTCTGAGCACGAACGAGCTTGTTGATGCCATTGGGAGGGATTTCAAGCCCAATATTTCCTAACCGGACCAATCAGGGCTGCTGGCTGCTGTAGAGGGTGTGACGTAGCGAAGAAGCAACTGTTTTGAATTCAACCAATAAGCTTGTTCGCGTTCAGAGTCGGTACGGCTACAGGCTGTAGCCAGAGCCAGCGAGATCTACGGAAATACGTCGGTGGGAGTGGAAAAGCATGGGGGACAAGGTGGACAACACAGCTGCAGCTGGCTGTAGCCAAACACACGTGAACATAGACGTGATGTCAGGAGATATCGCGGAAGTTTGTTTGCACTGAAAACAGCTTGAATCCCCTCATTTCATCATTAAAATGAACGTGATAACTGGCGAAATAAATCATATAATGTTGCTTAATAAATTATTGTTGCAATGCAAGAGGAACAGAGTTGTGTTTGAAGGCGTTTTGTAAAAAATAGTAATGTGGTATGAAATGCTTATTTGAGATGGCTTTTTGACTTAAACCAAGCCATGCTGGAGAGCAATAAGGCTATTTCATTGGGCAAAACTTGCATACTGCTTAGCAGCAGCTCATTCAAATAAGCCCATTTTCAGTGAGTACTACGTGGTGGGTGTCATATTTGTCATGAGGAGTTTCAAACCAATCGGAATAATGAGTTACGTCATGGGGGTGGGATGCATCCTCTTGCAGCCGAGAAAAAGGAGATGCGGGTTTCGGCTGCAGGCGCCTTGATACCGCGAGTTTTGAGTGACGTGCTGTGGGCGTGTTTTGGTGACGCATTCACAAGCTTGGTGAAGTCAACCGGAAGTCGAACACTGCGTCTAACCACAATGCATCGCTTGGCTGCAGCCGGCTGCAGGCGGCTGTAGGCGGCTTTACATCTCAAACACGCCTAATCCAACAAACGTAACCAGCGTCATCGGTTGGTTTCGATGTGGTTGGCTGAAGTGTACGTCAATTAAATTGATGGACAAGCCGTTTGTCCAGTTAGATTCAAGGATTTCTGGCTCCTGAAATAAATCGTCTATCCCGGAGGATCAGATGTTCGCGCGTAGCGCTACATCTGACGTGAGTGAGGTAAGGGATTATGGAGCTAAAGGCTAAAATGTACTGTATAGTTTTACGTATTTGTTTCCAAAATATCACAGATTGGATTTTATTTTTAGCAACATGAACATGGATTTTCAATCAAAAGTGAAATGTATGAACACCTACATCCATTACGTGTCTCATACCGAGAGCAGTTTTTACCTCAGACACAGTAGCATTCTGCGACTCTATTCAAGTGAATGGCCATAGACTGACATTCATTTTGCACTTTGCGCCCTCTCGTTGCAGTACCTCAGGAAGTATTTTGAGAGTGAACTGCAGTGTTGTGACTGTTGTGCTGTTTGTTTGTCTGTCAGACAGATGTCCAATGGTCCTGTCCGTTCCTTCTGATTCTTGCCCTGGTTCCTGCAATTCACATTTAGAGTATGACCAAAGGACAGATTTCCACTGGTCATGTCCGTTCCTTCTAGTTCCTGCCATTCAAATTCCAGTTCTGTTAATGTACTGTATAGTTTTACGTATTTGTATCCAAAACATCACAGATTGGATTTTATTTTTGGCAACGTGGACATGGATTTTCAATCAAAAGTGAAATGTATGAACACCTACGTCCATTACATTTCTCGTTGCAGTACCCCCGGAAGAATTTTGAGAGTGAACTGCACTGTGTTGTGACTGTTGTGCTGTTTGTTTGTGTGTCAGACGTTTGATGAGGAGGAAGAGGAGGACAGTGAGGAAGACTCGGAGGACGAAGAGGACATGCAGGACATGGATGAGATGAACGACTACAACGAGTCCCCCGACGACGGAGAGATCCACGAGGTGAGGGGCACCACTGCAAGGCTCTCTCTCTCTCTCTCTCTCTGTCTGTACAGGTGGACAGGTGAACATGGAGGCAGCAGAGCAGGACCAGGACAGTGGATGATCTAGACCAGAGTAGAGGACTGTGTGTGTGTGTGTGTGTGTGTGTGTGTGTGTGTGTGTGTGTGTGTGTGTGTGTGTACAGTAGCTTAAATCACACACTTTGGAGTATCAACATACATCAACATAACCTTCATTTACATCCCCTGCACATGTTTTGGGTTTAGCAATCCTACAGTGACTATTAGGCTATCCTACTAGGCTACATCAGGAGCTTTAAATTGATCTGTAATTCTCTGCAAAAGCCATAAAAAGTGATTTTTCATAATATGGGATCTTTAAATTGGTCTGTAATTCTGTGTATCTTACTGACATCTAGTGGCCATGGTGTGCTATTAACGGCATTGGCTGCTGAAACTAAAGCGATACTGAAACTCAGGACAGTCCATTTTGTTAAGCGCTATGGAGGATTCCGGGGCGAAGAGAAGAAAACGGTAAGTTAGTTAACAATACTTATTTGAAATTACTCAATACCTAACTCATAGAAACATGGCCAGTAGGCTACTGCACTTAATATTCAACGGATGTCATTAAAATCTCCCGCGTTAGCCTAGGGCTGTGTCAGTTGACAGCCAAATCGGAGTTCTGTATCATCCTATCTCCGTAAGTAAAGTTACTATCTCTGGTCCGCTTATCTCATCTAGATTCATTTCGAGATCTGGGCTTCCCAGGCACCGCGTAACTTTCAGCCTGCGCTCTTATAGCCAAGACAGTCATCATTCAAAGTAATTCTTTGCTGGGTCGCAGGCAAGTATGGCTACAGTTGTTCCAGTCTTCATAGGCTGTTTGCCTTTAGCCAAATAAAACAATCAGCTGGAAGAAAAGGGAGCTAATCGTCCCGGCTTCCAAAATGAATGTGTGTTGTTCA
This sequence comes from Sardinella longiceps, assembly GCA_027497455.2. Lineage (NCBI taxonomy): Eukaryota > Metazoa > Chordata > Actinopteri > Clupeiformes > Clupeidae > Sardinella > Sardinella longiceps. Next base: position 32,236,449 of record JAODXP020000021.1, on the reverse strand, counting down.
GCAAACAGTGCTACATCATGATCTTGTCTAGGATGAGAATTTGTTTTAGTTAGGTAAGATATAAGCTATTTCCTACTCTAATTATGGGTCAAAGACAGATGGGGAAATGCCTTGATGGATGTTGATGCAGGTGAAGCCTATGGCAAAATGTAACACTATAGGCAAGGCTATTGTTGATCTTCTATTTGAATAAAGTCTACAGTTTATTAATAGTCAATGATTTTTATTGAATTTAGTTTTAGTTTTGTAGATGGCCAGTTGTTAGTTAATGGGCTGTCTAATGTAGTTCTGCAAACCTGTGATTCAGTGAGCTGTTCAATTGTTCTTCAAACACAAATGTTCCTCAATAAAACTTAACACACTTACAGGAGAATCATGTTGTGTTGATAGGACATTCCATAATTAGAGGACATTTTGGCATTTAAACTTCTGAATAATAAATCCTCTGGTTTAGAATATGTTGAATAATTAAGTAATTTGGGTCATAAACTACTAAATTATATGATTTGTCAAGCTCAGCCATCAATGGTACTTGTTCTAATGCATATGTTTTATTTACTATGCGTTTCCTATGCACGCAACCCTGTTACCAACACAAAATGGTCTAGAAAAATTATATTTAAAAACATTAAATTACAAAAATAAATTCATTTTTGTAATTGAACTAAACTTCCTTAACCACAAACACCATGTTAACCATGATAATCACCATGTTATTTAATTTTAGTAACAGGGTTGCAAAACCAGTGCTATTACAGCCTCTACCTAATGAACAAAAGCTATCTGCTTAATTTATCTATTTTACCAAGGTCAAGGACCAATGTAGCTTTACAAATATAGAAAATAAAATTGTTGTGTATGTGTGTGTTTGTGTGTGTGTGTGTGTGTGTGTGTGCCTGTTGTGGTGATACTCATGTGTGGGTTTGTAATGATGCACATATGTGTGTTTTGTGTGATTCTGTCACAGATGGCCACCAGAGGAGGCAGAGGTCCATGACAAACTCAGATCCACCCTAAAGAGGAAGTTCCAGCATCTGGCTGAGGGAATACCAAATCAGGGAGAAACCAGACTCCTCCATGAGATCTACACAGAGCTCTACATCACAGAGGGGAGAGGAGGAGGTGGAGGGGTGAATGAGGAACATGAGGTCAGACAGATAGAGAGAGCATCCTGGAGAAAAACAGAAGAAGATAGACCAATCAAATGCACTGACATCTTTAAATTATCCCATTCATACAAACCCATCAGAACAGTGCTGACTAAGGGAGTGGCTGGTATTGGAAAAACTGTGTCTGTGCAAAAGTTCATTCTGGACTGGGCTGAAGGAAAAACCAATCAGGACATCCACCTCATATTTCCTCTTCCTTTCCGAGAGCTGAACCTGATGAAGGAAAAGAAGCTCAGTCTACTTGAGCTAATTCAATATTTTTACCCAGAAGTAGAAGATCCACAAATTCTCACACATTCGAAGCCCATAATCTTGTTTATCTTTGATGGTCTGGATGAGTGTCGACTTACTCTAGATTTCAACTCCAGCCAAAGGTGTTGTAATGTGACAAAGCCAGCCTCAGTGGGTGTACTGTTGACAAACCTCATCAAGGGGAATCTGCTTCCCTCAGCTCTCCTCTGGATCACCACCCGACCAGCTGCTGCCAATCAGATTCCTCCTAAATGTGTCAACCAGGTGACAGAAATAATGGGATTTAATGACTTACGGAAGGAGGAGTACTTCAGGAAGAGAATCAGTGATGAGAACCTGGCCAGTAGAACCATCACACACCTGAAGTCATCCAGGAGCCTCTTCATCATGTGTCATATTCCAGTCTTCTGCTGGATTACAGCTGCTGTTGTAGACAGAGCATCAAGTAAATCAGAGAAAGTAGATATACCAAGAACTCTCACTCAAATGTACATAAACTTCCTGAATATTCAAACAACTATAACAAATGAAAAGTACACAGAGAGGAAAGAGTCAGATGAGATTATTTCCAAACTGGGGAGACTGGCTTTCTTACATCTTGAGAAGGGCAATCTGATCCTCTATGAGGAAGACCTGAGAGAGTGTGGAATTGATGTCACAGAAGCATTTGTGTACTCAGGACTGTGTACTCAGGTCTTCAGAGAGGAGTCTAGGCTGTGCCATGGGAGAGTGTTCAGCTTTGTGCATCTGAGTATCCAGGAGTTTCTGGCAGCTTTATATGTGTTCCTCTGCTTCTGTAATGGTGAGACAAGCATGCCTGACCAACAGCAAGCCTCTCAGCTCTCTCCTCTGTTCAGAGCTGCAACACTTTATGACCTACACAAGACTGCAGTGGATCTGGCCTTACAGAGTAAGAATGGACACCTGGACCTTTTCCTCCGCTTCCTTCTTGGCCTCTCTCTGGAGTCCAATCAGAATCTCTTAAAGCACCTACTGCCACAAACAAGGAGCCAATCACAGAGCCCAGAACAAACAGTTCAGTATGTCAAAAAGAGGGTCACTGATGATGATGTCAGTGATGACAGAATGGTTAACATGTTGTACTGTCTGAATGAGCTGAATCACCATGCTGTAGTGGAGGTCATTAACAGGAGCTCAGGCACTGTGCATGTCATCATGCTTTTACCTGGACAGTGGAAGACTGTGGTGTTTCAGTTTAAGATGCCAGAAGAGCAACTGGATGGTTTTGACCTGCAGAAATACATCAAGACACCAGAGGAAGATCAGACTGAAGTCCTCAGTCCAGATGAAGTTCTTAATAAACTGGTAGCAGTCATCTCTACATCCACATCAGCTAAGTAAGTAAAACAGAGTGTGTGTATACAGTACACATGTGCATGTATGTGTGTACATCGAGAGAGGGAGAGGGAGAGAGAATGAGTGTAACATTACAGTATACATATTTTAACATTAAAATGAAAAGAGTAATACAAAATCATCTTTTGAAAATGTATTTTAATCCTTAATTTAAAACAAGGAAAAAAAACGTTTACACCTATTTTGTGGTGAAGGAGTAATAAGCTACAAGCGTGTGCATTTTGGGAGACAGCCCTTCTTTATTGGAGTAGAAAATGTGCATATCTGTTTCCCTGTGTCTAATAAAGCTGGTCTGGTCAGAGTTTAGGCAAAATCTAGTTTATTCTGTGTGTATTAATGTGAATACTTTATACTTTAGGTTTAAAACAGTGATAGAGTGAAAACTAGCATACTCAAGTTTATCTTTTGCTTCCTTGGGTGTTAGTTACATTATGAAGTCATCAATAGTATTATTCTCACACAGTGTTCTATACCATTTGCCAGTGAATCCATCTGGGCCTGGTCACTAATTTGCCTTTTATTCAATTCAATTTAATTTGTAGAGCACCAACACAGACAGTATGGGCAGCGCTACACAGACAGTACAGGAAGCAACCATGAGTTACAGGGGCAAGGAAAAACTCTGTTCTATTGCTCGCTCAGGGCCCAGTGAAGTACCCGTACGGTCAGTTGTCAAGTCATGAGTAAAAACCAGTAAGAGTAACAGCATGAATACAGGATGTTGTCTGAGAGTTATTAGGAAATTTATAGTCTGTGGGACAGTCAATCAGGTAGAGGAGTAAGGGGATGGAGTCAATAGTTGGGTAGCATTTAGGTAGAGTTCATTAAGTGGAGTCCATCATTAAGGCAGTGATCATTAGGATAGTTTGTAGGACTGTTAATCAGCTGGAGGAGTCAATAGTAGGGCAGCACTTTATAGTACAGAGTAGTATAGAGTTCATCAAGTGGAGTTCATCAAGTGGAGTTCATCATTTAAGTAGAGATCATCAGGGAGGCCAACAAGGCTGGGTCCATTCTGGGGCCTCTGAGAGGAAGGAAGGCCGATCCTGGTATGGGCCTCCGGTGGGGTTGGTTGGCATCCATTGAAGGGCAGGTGGTGGTTGATGACAGGGAGGTAAGGGGCGGACAGGAGACTCAACACTCAGCAGAGATGATTGTGGTATGTAAGGGCAGAAGAAACAAAAGAATTAGGGAGAGACATCATAGATGTGTGGGTGCATGAAGTGCGTGTGTGTGTGTGTGTGTGTGTGTGTGTTTGAAGGAGAGGTGTATTGTGTGTGTGTGTGTGTATGTGTGTGTGTTAGGAAAATGCTGACAGCCCAGCAGCTACACAAACTCACGTTATCTAGGGTTAAACTAATGTAGCTGAACCTCAGCCCCAACGTAACGTGAACCCCAAAGAACCCACAGTTTGTCCTACATGCTAGCCCTACGTGTGGTGCACAAACTGGGTAGTAGGTCCTAACTGTGATGTATGCATGTGTGTGTGTGTGTGTGTCAGCTTGGCAGAAGAATCAGAGAGCGGTCAACCCCCTCCTGCGGCGTGCTGGCACTCTCTGCCTGGTCTACCACTAGCTAGGCCTTTGGCCAACCCAAGAGTCTTCGTGGTTAGTTCAGTTTCTTTAAATGGGGTTAAATCCAAAACGATGAGTGTGAAACAAACAAACGGTCCATGTGCCACCATGTCGATCCATGTCGATCCTGGACACATGTGTGGCATAACTACTATGGAGAGGAAAATCTGAGGCCCTGCTCTCCAAGAAGGCCTAGGCTAATTGTGGCCATGATAGAAGGGCAGGTGTTCATTTAAGCAATTAGCCACAGGTAGTGGCATCACTGCAAGTCCACCTGCAAGTCAGTGCTACTCTCTGACCTAACCAATCCTAATGTGTGTGTGTGTGTGTGTGTGTGTGTGTGTGTGTGTGTGTGTGTGTGTGTATCTATGTGTGTGTGTGTGTGTGTGTGTATGTGTGTGTGTGTGTGTGTGTGTGTGTGTGTGTGAGTAAATGATTGTGGAGTAATAATCAGATGTATCATGATGTGTCTCCAGGCTGGAGTTCTGTAATCTGACAGAGAAGAGCTGTTCCTATCTGGCCTCTACTCTGACCTCACACTCCTCAAGTCTCAGACTGCTGCAGCTGAGTGGCAATGATGACCTTCAGGACTCAGGAGTGGAACTTTTATCTTCTGCTCTTTCTCATCCAAACTGCAAACTGGAGAAACTACAGTAAGCATCACTTCACATTGTTTGTTTGTATGTGTGTGTGTGTGTGTGTGTGTGTGTGTGTGTGTGTGTGTGTGTGTGTGTGTGTGTGTGAGTAAATGATTGGGGAATAATAATGTATCATGATGTGTCTCCAGGCTGGCTGGCTGCTGGCTGACAGAGAAGAGCTGTTCCTATCTGGCCTCTGCTCTGACCTCACACTCCACAAGTCTCAGACTGCTGCAGCTGAGTCAGAATGACCTTCAGGACTCAGGAGTGGAACTTTTATCTTCTGCTCTTTCTCATCCAAACTGCAAACTGGAGGAACTACAGTAAGCATCACTTCACATTGTTAGTGTGTGTGTGTGTGTGTGTGTGTGTGTGTGTGTGTGTGTGTGTGTGTGTGTGTGTGTGTGTGAGAGTGAGTAAATTATTGGGGAGTAATAATCAGATGTATCATGGTGTGTCTCCAGGCTGGATAACTGTAGTCTGACAGAGAAGAGCTGTTCCTATCTGGCCTCTGCTCTGACCTCACACTCCTCAAGTCTCAGACTGCTGCAGCTGAGTGGCAATGAAGACGTTCAGGACTCAGGAGTGGAACTTTTATCTTCTGCTCTTTCTCATCCAAACTGCAAACTGGAGAAACTACAGTAATCATCACTTCACATTGTTTGTTTGTTTGTGTGTGTGTGTGTGTGTGTGTGTGTGTGTGTGTGTGTGTGTGTGTGTGTGTGTGTGTCTTTGAAGGAGAGAATGTATTGAGAGGTGAGAAAATGTGTTCATGGCTTACACTACAGTAAATATCACATTGTGTTTGTGTGTGTATGTGTGCGTGTGTGTGTGTTTGTGTGTGTGTGTGTGTATGTTGTGTATGAGTAAATGATTGGGGAGTAATAATCAGATGTATCATGGTGTGACTTCAGGCTGGATAAATGTAGTATGACAGAGAAGAGTTGTGTGTGTGTGTGTGTGTGTGTGTGTGTGTGTGATTGGGGAGTAATAATCAGATGTATCATGATGTGTCTTCAGGCTGGCTGGCTGTAGTCTGACAAAGAAGAGCTGTTCCTATCTGGCCTCTGCTCTGACCTCACACTCCTCAAGTCTCAGACTGCTGCAGCTGAGTTACAATGAAGACCTTCAGGACTCAGGAGTGGAACTTTTATCTTCTGCTCTTTCTCATCCAAACTGCAAACTGGAGGAACTACAGTAAGCATCACTTCACATTGTTTGTTTGTATATATATATATGTGTGTGTGTGTGTGTGTGTGTGTGTGTGTGTGTGTATGTGTTTGTATGTGTGTGTGTGTGTGTGTGTGTGTGTGTGTGTGTGTGTGTGTGTGTGTGTGTGTGTGTGGCTTTTACAGACAGGGACATACTGTAGCTGTTTGGGTGCATGAGGGGTTTGTGAGTGTGTGTGTGTGTGCGCGGACATTGGCAGTGTAAGGAGAAACCTGGTGTGCGTGTGTGTGTGTTGTGTATGAGTAAATTATTGGGGAGTAATAGTCAGATGTATCATGATGTGTCTCCAGGCTGGTTAACTGTAAGCTGACAGAGAAGAGCTGTTCCTATCTGGCCTCTGCTCTGACCTCACACTCCTCAAGTCTCAGACTGCTGCACCTGAGGGGAAATGACTTGAGTCCATCAGGTGTTGCTGAGCTCTCTGCTCTAGTGAAGGACCCACACTGTAAACTGGAAAAACTAATGTGAGTTTATGCTTAAACACTGAATCTCAGTCATTACTGTAAAGCACCCAACACTGATGACTGTCATATTTTCTCCTCTCCTCTCTCTTGTTTGTTTTCAGCTTTCATGTGTGTAGTAGGTTGCTGACCAAACAAGCTAGTTTGACTTTTGTCTTGTATGTTTACCTTGCTAGTAAGGCTGGGCGATAAAACGATAGCGATATGAATCGCGATAGACACGTACTCGATAGCAATAGAAAATGCGCTCGATAGAACTTTCGATAGAATTTTTTTTTTCTCCCGGGCTCCCCTCTGTCCGCATTTAAAAACAGGCGTGCTGCGCTCACTGGCTGCGCTGGCTCTACCAGAAAGGGCACGCACTGACTGACTGTTCACCAGAGTTGTATAAAGTACTGGAGTAGAGGAGTGGAGTAGAAGTAAAAGTACCATATCAAAAAAATTACTTGAGTGGAAGTAGAAGTGGTCTCTAAACATCATACTTAAGTGGAAGTACTAAAGTATTCAAAAATTTTTGTACTTAAGTATTGCAAGTAAAGTATTTAAAAAAAATGCTACTCAAGTACTGAAAGTAAAAGTAGAAGTACTGTGTATATTAAAGAAAGCAGTCAAAAGTTTGAATATCATATTGTTTTACAATCATTTGGCTGAAATAGTCTGTTTGGCCATGGACTCTAAGTAGGGCCAGGGATGGTCACCACCATTCCCCTCACTAAAATCATTTGAAGTTAAAGAACTTGGTGTACTCCTTCTATCTCGAAATGGAGCAGTAGACTGACCCTTACTAATAGTTCCAAATTGACTGCATTCAGTACTCCGAAAGGTCGAAGAGGAGCATGAGGTCTCGTATACCCGTTGAATCGTCCACTAATGATCATGACCTGGTGATGCTCTTGTCTGCCTTGATAGGCTGTCATTGGCTGTGTTAACATTTTTTTTATAAAAGTAACGAGTAACTAATCAGCACATCAAAAATGTAACGAAGTAGAAGTATTAAATTCATCCAAAAAATGTAGTGAAGTAAAAGTGGAAGTAGGAGAAAAAAGAATACTCCAGTAAAGTACAGATACTGCATTTTAGTACTTAAGTAGGCTACTTAAGTAGTTCTACTTCGTTACTATACATCTCTGCTGTTCACACTGTTTACTAGTTAGCTGCTGCAACTCAGGCTTGCTTTTCATGTAGCCTGAAACTAGTCAAAGATACTTTCAGCTGATTCATGTTCTGATTTAGTATGCAGGGCAATCGTAATTAATAATTGTGAGTAAATTGTTTGAAAAGTCAGAAAGGCCTGATGAACAACACTGTTCACATGAACTTGTAAAGTACGGCAGCTGACAGCTAACGGTGCACATGACGTTACTGGCTGCAGGGACAGATTTGACGATGTTAGCACACAACACTAGCAAGGTAAACATACAACAGACAAAGCTCAAACTAGCTAGTATGGTCAGCAACCTACTGAACACATTAAAGCTGAATGATTTTGCAATCTCACCTTAATCAAAATCACTGAAGTAATCCATGTTATCAAGTAGCCTTGTGTGAAGTGAAAGGCATACCAGTGTACCAAAACAAACTTAAGTCACATTATGTTAACGAGTCTGCTTCAGAACAGTAGCCACATAGGCTACAATGTAAACCATACAAAGCCCCTCTCTGATTGGCCTATTTAATAGAAGAATAACATAACATATTTTAGTTAAAATATTAATTTATGTATTGGTAGGCCTATTTATTCAGCTTATATTTTAGTGTGGGGAGACATTAGACTTCTCTTAAATTATTATTTTTTGACTACTAGTTTTATTTAAGGGAGAGAATGGGCTACTACAGGAGTTTAAAAAGCCTAAAATAATAGGCTACTTTAAAGCAAAATTCAACCCTGAAACAACATTGTGCTCAAACACTGTATTTTACCATACGTTTATACATGACAGTGCTGCCATTTAATGTAATTACTGTATATTAAAAATAAATAAACCTAAAAAAAATGAGTTTTGCACACCTGGGCCCATTTAAATACGTCATTAAAAAAATTCAATAATTATCGATATCGACCAATATACTGAGCCTATATCGTGATAGAGATTTCAGCCATATCGCCCAGCCCTACTTGCTAGCATTGTGCACTGCGCTAGCATCAAACATCAAATCTGTCCCTGCAGTCAGCAACGTAATGTGCACCTTTAGCTGTCAGCTGTTTTACTTTACAAGTTCATATATGTCTTCAGTCTTGTTCATCAGGCCTTTCCGACTTTTCAAACAATTTACTCACAGTTATTAACTACGATTGCCCTGCATAAACTACTAAATCAGAACATGAATCAGACGGTTGATAAAGTATCTTAATGAAAACTGTGCCGCAGTAGCTAACAAGGAAACAATCAGTCAGTCTGTGCCCGCTCTGGTATAGTGCAGCCAACGAGCGCAGCGCTCCTGATGTAAATGCGGACAGAGCGGAGCTAGAATCTGCACGGGGAAAAAAATTATATCGAAAGTTCTATCGAGCGCATTTTCTATTTAGAATGTGTCTATCGTGATTCATATCGTTATCGTTTTATCGCCCAGCCCTAACACACACACACACACAGTGTAGGGCTGTAGTAAAGGAGCAGGAGTTGTGTCCCTCTTCTGTCTAACTTTAGGTGAACACAGATTGCGCTGCTGACTGTGATATCTGTGTGTGTGTGTGTGTGTGTGTGTGTGTGTGTGTGTGTGTGTGTGTGTGTGAGTGTGTGTGTGTGTGTGTAGCATATGATCAATCAATTGGCATCTGTACTTCCAAAAGGGTTATTCACACATGCACTGAGGAACTGTTTATTACACACACACACACACACACACACACACACACACAGGGAGAGGGGTGTTTATTACATTCACACACATACTGAGGGGCTGTATATCACATGCACACACACACACACACACAGGGAGGGGGTGAGGGGGTGTTTATTATATTCACAGACATACTGAGGGATTATATAAAAATATATAAAATCAAGGCAGTGGCGCAAAAAGGGGGTATGCACAATATGCGGTGCTTGCATATGGGCGCTCCGCCATTGGGAGCGCCGAACCGGGAGACATCTCTATAGAGCTGCTGCTTTTAACTCACTACTATCCTCTAAATATGCAGTTTAAAATAACATAAGAAAGACCCCTCCCCTCTACTTTATTGTCCACAGTTTTAATTCACCCCAGTTGAGAAGTGCGCCCATGTCTGTGATATGTCAAAAAATGCTGTGCATGAATGACAGCAGGTAACCTTAAAATTGTCCCTATCACTACAGACCACCCTAGCCTACCCTTCACGTTATAAAAACGGCAAACGCATTTAATATTGCAATGCGCTTGCGGTGCGCTTATGGATTCCAAATCTAACAGTTCTTCTCTATTTAATAACTTTTCCTCTCAGAAATGCCATACATATATCATTTGAAAGAGTGTCACAAGAACTACTCATCTATGCTACTTACTAGTTGCTTAGATAATAGGTTTATCCTAGTTAGTTCAGATGAAACACGCTTACATGTACAAGCTAGATAGAGACAAGCTGTACATATAACCTTATATCTAAGCTAAATGTGCACTTTCAAAGTTCTCTATGCCTCGGTTTAAATGTAAACACCCACGGGAATCTACGGAATGAAGTTTTGAGTAACTTTGAGCTTCGTCAATGGTGGAAATTATGAAGGTAAGCTAAAGTTTTCAACTCAGACTATCAGGTGCTGGTCCACTCGAAACCCGGAGCCAATTGGTTAACTAGCCGTATTCCCGATGGGAGGGGTCAGGTGCAAGTGAACTATGTGCGACAAGTCTGTGCTCCGATCATTATTTAACATATTTTAAGACAGTTGCGCCCCTGAGTCAAGGTCTTGGGGAAAAAAATATCAGTTTTGAAAAAGTCTGGAAAAAGTCTGGAATTTTGATTTGGAAAAAGAGCAAGCACCCTGATAGGGAGGGGGTGTTTATTACATTCACACACATACTTGTGTCCCTCTTCTGTCGTTAGGTGAACACTGTCATGGCTCGGCTCAAAAGCCATGGCAAAGAAGGACGCCGCGTGCAACAATAGTGCAAAAATAAGTAATTTATGAAATAAATAATATAAAGTCAAGCAAGATAAACGAGAACCAACCCAATGGAGTGTGGAAGTCAGTAAAATCAGTAGCATAGAGTGAGTGCATGGATGTGTGGACACTGTCTTAAGGGGTGTTGCATGTGAAACGCAAAAGGGGAAAAGGGGAGAACTGCTTTTAAAGACGACATGGAGACACCAATAATTACGAGTGGAATGCAGGCTGCACCTACGAAACACAACACACACAGACAAGACAAGGCAAGGCCAGCAGACCATCACAACACAGATTGCGCTGCTGACTGTGATTTCTCTGTGTGTGTGTGTGTGTGTGTGTGTTTTGTGTCTGTGTGTGTGTGTGTGTGTGTGTGTGTGTGTGTGTGTGTGTGTGTGTTTGTCATGCCATGGAACTGGAACTGGAAAATGTTATGAGTTACATTCCTAACATTATTAATTTTCTAGAGTGAATGGTAAAACCTTCCTAAAGGAGAAAACAGCAGTAGTAGTATCATCATCATCATCACCATCATCATCATCATTATCAGTCTCCTCCACTAGCTGCTCCCGCTCCTCACAGGCTGCAGAGCTGCACCTCACACACACCACCCAGCAGGAACCAAGAGCACACACACACTCTGGGGACACACATAGGTGAGTATGGTGGACAGACACACACACACACTCTAACACTCTCTCTCTCTCTCTCTCACACACACACACACACACACACACACACACACAACACTAAGCAGTCAGAAGCTCACACACACATACACGTTTTGGCGTCAATGATTCTATTTCATAAACACTCCAGAAAAGGGGCTAAAAGTAATACTGTACATATCTCAGAGAAAACAGGGCAAATCAAAATCTCTGATATTGAAACACAGATACATATCTGTATATTTTCTATTTGTCTGCTTTTTTGTCCTGAGTCTTCACTTCACTTTGCCATCCTTCACTTTATTGACTATTTACTACCTTTGGTACACATAATATTACTGTGATTTTCTTTATTTCTTTCTTTCCTTCTTTCTTTCTTTCTTTTTCTGTATTTTCATTTGCTATGTTGAATTCTTTTGGCATGATTTACCACCTACTATAGGCGGATGAGAGCGCAGCAGTCTGTGGCTCAACCTTCCCAGGTCATTTGATTGACAGCTTCGGCAGATTGATTGTGTGTGTGTGTGTGTGTGTGTGTGTGTGTGTGTGTGTGTGTGTGTGTGTGTTTGTTTGTTTTAAAGGGAGGAACACCACAGTGCTGCCCCACAGAGGAGCTGTGAATCCTGTGCTGAAGTTCCAGACTCCAGCCACTGGGTCCTGGTGAAGCCTGAAGTCTCCCCAGAGAAGAGCATGTCCACCTACAGCCTGAGCTCTCCTGCAGGGAGCTATGAGTGCTCAGAGTCTGGTCTGCGCTGGTCATGTGCTGCTCCAGTCACCCTGCAGTACCGCTTCAGCAAGGAGGAGCTGTTCTGGACCCAGCTGCAGATGTTACAGTACCGACCCACCGGTCCTCTGATGGACATCAAGGTCCTATCAGGCGAGCTGGAGGAGATCCATCTGCCCCACTCCCTCTGTCTGGGCGGTTCTGACCCGTCTGTGCTGGGAGACGCAGTCAGAGCCCTGCACAGTGACGACAGCGACACCGGCGTTTCCTGGAGACGTGTGAGCTCACACGCTTCCATGCCAAGATCCCAGTGGGACGCTTTCTCTGTGGCAGCTGGTGGTGAGGGCACTGGGCTTGGCAGTCCGAAGCCACTGTGAGGTCCTGATCTACCAGTCCTACTCTCAGCCCCTGATCCTCAACACCTTCCTGCTGCCCACGCCCTCCACTGCCAGGCAGGCGGTGGAAGAGAAATGGAAGAGCCAAGGTGCCCACAGCATCTCCAAGCCGCCCCCCAATAATTCCCTTAGGGTCAGCACCACATTCCAGCTCTGCACCTCCTGCCCTGCAGAGATTATTCCCTCTGAGGTGACCCTTAGCAACAAAAACCCCCAACCTACTTTGAGTTGTGTCTGGAGAACCCACCACGGAACTTCAGCATAGAACTTAGACCTGTTGGGGAGAACAAAACCGTTTGGAAGGCTCTCATGCGGCAGGGAGTCGACTACCAACTGGCACAAGACCAAACTGATTCTAGAGTGTCTGTGTATGACTCATACACAGGTAAGGTAAAAACATTTAAAATGTGTTTGCATGTGTTTGTGTGTGTGTGTGTGTGTGTGTGTGTGTGTGTGTGTGTGTGTGTGTGTGTGTGTGTGTGTGTGTGTGTGTGTGTGTGACCTCATAGCATAGCATTTATAGCATTTATAATGTTTTGTCATTTAATCAGCTCCGCAGATAGCCTAGAAATCTAGATGCCCCTAGCAGCAGCAAATCTGATTTGCAGCCCGGGACCGTTTAGCAACTTTCAATAAGGCTTGCGAACTGGATCCCTCAAATCTTGCTGGATCAATCACATGATGATGAGTGGAGTTGTCCTTTACTGATTGGTGGTAGCGCTATCCTGCTGCGTACAGAGATACGAAAGAAACTTCCCTGACTGAGAAAAACAAAATAAACTCTGCAGCTCATCCCACAAATGCATGTGCCTTACAAATACCATGTGAAACTCAACAGGCTTTGCAAAAACAAAAAATAAATAAATTGTTACCACAGCAAAATAAACACGAATTTCTGTAAATTCCTTATATTCAGAAGGTCAGTCGACTAGCACAGCTGGACAACTGGCTATTAACTGAACCCATGCACCCACCTTAAGCTAAAAGGGGACAGAGCTTTTGCAGTCGCTGGCCCCCGACTGTGGAACCATCTGCCTCCTGGTATCAGAGATGCCCCGTGTTTTTAAATCCAAACTCAAAACACACCTTTTCACACTTGCACTTCCTACTTACTGCTAACAGGCTATGCCATGTCTTGTCTTGTCAATAAGTATTGTGTTTTGTATCTTTGCTGCTGATGTTGTAATCAGTTTTCTTTTTATGTTTATTTCCTGCCTATTTACTATGTTGACCTATGTACAGCACTTTGGTCAGTGTAAACTGTGTTTAAATGTGCTTTAGAAATAAATTTTACACACACACACACACACACACACACACACACACACACACACACACACACAGCAAACACATTCTGACTGCTGAGGTGTATTTTCCTCCCCCAGTGTCTGCACCACTAAAACATCCCAGTCCAGGAGAGCTATTTTTCTCCAAGCACAAGGCAGCTCTGGAGACTCGTCTTCCCTCTGTCCTCACCTCCATCCTGATTCCACTCCAGCAGAGGCAGGTTCTTAATGACCTGGAGCGGGAACAGGTGGAGAACAAATCCACCAGCACAGAACGGAACCATGTTCTACTCACCATGATAAAGAGAAAAGGAGCCACAGCCCAACAGGTGTTCTATGAGCTTCTAAAGGAAGCTGATGCATCTCTAATGAACGACCTGGAAGGGACAATTTGACGCTTCTGAATGCGATTCCTATTATTTACTGACGATTTTGACCATTTTGCTGTCAAATAGGCTGACTTTTAGGTGACAACCAAAAGTGAGTTTCTTCTTTGAGACCATCAGGAATTATATGTATGATTACATATTTTGGGACCATCAGAAATTATGTGTGCATTCTCATGTTCTATAGCCTATTTTTTTTTTGTCTTTTTGTTATGAAACTCATTGTTGTCACTCACTGCTGATATTGAAACTACTGTATAGAGTGGGCAAGCCAGGTGCCGATTGTGATTTTGTCTTTTCGTCAGTTTTTTCATTTGAAATAAAAGGTTATGTGGTGTCCGTTTACCCCGTGGCTGATTAAGCTGAGACGAGTCTTGAATGCTACTTAAAGTGCCTATGGGGAAAATGAATGGGGAGGTATTTCCTGGTACCAGACTTCTGCATAACGGTACAACTTGACTTTCGCCTTTTATAGTCTATTTCTTTTGGTATTGTTGCTATTGCCATTGTAACCCTTTGTCATACTTTAGGCTCTTTCATTCAAATAATAAAGTTATCTTTTTGGGGGGGAAAAGTCATTTTTAAATTTAAATAGGATCTTATGAATGTGATAAATACAACACATGACAAGAGGCAGAAAAAGAGAAAAAGACTAATAATTAACCACAGCACATATTTAGAAGGTAGATTTTCAACATTTTATATACTGTTGTAAAGTATGTTCTCTGTTTGACTGGCAGAGAACACCTCTATAGATGATGCACACAGCTGCACACAGCAACATGGTCAACCAATCAGACCAC
Organism: Sardinella longiceps; assembly: GCA_027497455.2. NCBI lineage: Eukaryota > Metazoa > Chordata > Actinopteri > Clupeiformes > Clupeidae > Sardinella > Sardinella longiceps. The sequence continues at coordinate 32,221,407 of JAODXP020000021.1, read as the reverse complement.
ATGCCACTTCTCTTTTAGTTTTTTTGTATTGCATGGCCTTAATAGACTTCCTTGCACAAGGCTGTGCATGATGTGCACAGCAATAATCATACTTTTTTTTCTAGCAGTTAGGAGGCACGTCAGGGTACTGATGACCCAAATACACAAACCACAGTTTGTTTTCCTCCACTTTTGCCAGGTGGTTCAGTTACTGAACTTACATCACAACGAACTAGCTCAGTACACAATTTAACCAGAAGTTCTTGGGGGGAAAAAATTATATATCTATTTCGACCTCACTCAGACCGTCACCACGGTCGTTACACTCTGAATGATGCCATTCCTTATACCTACTTCGAGACCTAATGACAACAATGTCATGATTGACCGCAGGTGGCATGGCTCACTTCCTATATTAGCCCCATTGTGAGTCAGCTACTTCCTCTTGCCTTTCTCGCATACCAAGAGACCTTCGGCTGGTAAGTGAAAACTTAATCACTATAGCTATTATCTTGTGTTGTAATGTGTTGTCCCGCTGACCTCTGCGTGCATTGTCTGGGAAACATATTGCGGCTTCCAGTGTACGTTCGTGCACGAAGTTTGAAGTTCGCTGTAAAGTTGTTGTGTTTAGTACTATCAGTGCTTAAAGTCACGATTTGTTTGTTATACGGCGTGTCCGTGCAGAGCAGCGCGTTCGCGCGTGAGCCTTGTTTAATTAACTTGGTCTGAAATAACGTTAGCGTTATTATTGGACTGTGAGTCTTCTTCGTTGACTTGTCTATTTGTTTGCAGTGCTGGGTATTGTACAGCGTGCTTAATTTGATGAGCAGCGCATGCGTGCGTGAGCCTTCTGTATCTCGTTTTGCCCTTCAGCTTTTATCTTGACTAAGCGGTCGTTCACACTAAACACGCTTTTTTGCGAGTGTTCTGAAATTGTGAGTGACAAAAACATGCGAGGTCGAAAGTGATGAATGTACATCTTGTTGCTATGACGAGTATAATAAGGGCGCATTCGCCAGCATCAGGTTCCTTTATTGATCAGGCCTACAGTTAATCTGTTGAGCTTATTTACTTTCAAGAAACTCTTGAAGACCCAGCTCTTTCAAGAATATTTCTTGTCCTAGTTCCTTAAATAACTTGGAATGCACTGATCAAGCACTTCTAAACTCTTGCACTTGCTTTCCTATTTTGCAAATGGCACTCCAGTAGGCATTTACTTGTATGGTGTTGCAGCTTGATTGTTATCCCTCTTTTGTAAGTCGCTTTGGATAAAAGCGTCTGCTAAATGCATAAATGTAAATGTAAATTTACTTGCTAAGTAGTGCATGTGTGCACTTGAGTATTCTGCTGTGCTTTGCCTATAGTGTGTGTTTTTCTTATTTTGGGCATAGGCTTAAAGCTTACTAAGAGAAAGAAGCATTGCGTACGCGCATGTGAGCCTTTTTCCCATTGCTGATCCGTACCCAGGGTATTTTTGGCCATGGCAGCCCACTATAATTTTATTCAATAATAATAATGTTGTGGCTAGCTAAAATAACACTAAGTTGGACATGTTATTGCATTAATATGAGGGCAGTAATTAAACTAACCCAATATGCTTCATGAAAATTGTGAGTAAATGACAGCCCTGGCCCAAAAATGACTTGTCAGCCCACCGGGCATTTCCCTGTATGCCCTATGGCCAGTCCATGCCTGCCCGTACAGCATGTGTGCTGTAGGTTTCAGTTTGTCTACTTTATTGAGCAATGCGTGCGCGCATATCAGTCTTTTGTTTGCTGGAATAAAGAAGCATTGCAAAGAGGCATTAAACAAGCAAAGCTTATTTTAAGAAAAAAAAAGCATTGCGTACGCGCATGTGAGCCTTTTTCCATTACTGACCCGTACAGCGTGTGCGCTGTAGGTTCCAGTTTGTCTACTTTATTGAGCAGTGCGTGCGCGCATGTCAGTCTCTTTTGTTTGCTGTTTATAGGCTACAGCATGTTGTGCCCTGAGGTGAGGTTACAGCTTGTCAGCTTTATTGAGCAGTGCGTGCGCGCATATCAGTCTCTTGTATGCTGTTTATAGGCTACAGTGTGTTGTGCACTGTGGTCAGGTTACAGCTTGTCAGCTTTATTGAGCAGTGCGTGCGTGCATATCAGTCTCTTTTGTTTGCTGTTTATTCAGCTACTACTTAATGAGCAGTGCGTTAGCGCACATTAGTCTCCTTTCTGTTCTGTTCGCTATACTCTGTGTACATACACAAGTCTTGCATATTAGCGACGCTTATATTCCGGTAAATATTTGTAAGCTGTTATTAGCACCGCTTGTGTTTTGGTAAGTATGTACAAGCTGTTGTTAGCACTGCTTATATTTTGGTAAGTATTTGTAAGCATGGCCTCCCAAGTTTGCTGAATTATGTTGAGTTGCTAAAGAAGTCCTGGGGCAACCCTGCAACCCCCCCCCCCACACACACACACACACACACACACACATACACACAGTTTACAGCTGGGTGTCAGAGGTTTGCGAAGCACCAGTTCGAGGCAGGCTCCGGCCTGGGTGACATGCTGCCTATCGAACGTGACACGGCAGCCTTTACTTCTCTAGGACTGGCACGGGTGACTGCTATTCCCAAATGCCCAGTCAAAGGCTGTCGTAAGACTGATTCCCTTGTGTGTCGTGCTCACATTGCAGCAGTCCGAGCTGCACGCTCTAGTACTGCACTGGCTATACTACTGGCAGCGATCAGAAAGTTGGTCGGGTCTGATCGAGACACCTTGTCACTGGTTGACTTTGCTCATATGACCCACTCTCAACTTATCAGAGATGTGGGGACGGTCATAGCCTCCACAGTGATGGCATGCAGACAGATTCGCAGACTTCTCTCTCAGCGTGTGAAGAGAGACCTTATAGGCATGCTGGTTGTTCCCGGTAGAGTTTTTCATCCTGACTCTCAGGGCTCAGGACAGTGTCAGTCCATCGTGCGTCCAATAGGGCTGGTCCTTCATATGGTTTCAGGGTCTCTTATCCCCAACCAGACTGGTCACGTCCCAGGGGCTACACCACGTAGCTGTATGGGGCCGCCTGCTGAGGCCGTGTCCCAGCTTCGCCTGGACAGCTAGGAAAAATGTGTGTCAGACCATTGGGTGCTTACCACAGTAGCAGACGGCTACAGAATTCAGTTTCAGCAGCACCTACCTGCTCCTTTCTCTGGGGTTCATATGACTGTGGTCAGAGACCCAGTCCAGGCAGACATTTTAAACCAAGAGATTTTAAATCTTTTAGCGATGGCCGCGATAAGAGTCGGTAGACTCCAGCGAACAGCTTACTGGGTTTTACAGCACATATTTTATCATTCCGACATAGGACGGGGGTCTGTGTCCCATTTTGGACCTCACAAGGTTAAGTGTCTTTTTAAAGGTCCTGCCTTTCAAAATGTACACCACATAATAGATGTTGGTCTTCTCGAGGCGTGGCGGCAGCCTTAACCCCTCTTCAAACGGCGGGTCTGAAGATCCTACCGTACTTAAACAACTGGTAGGTTTGTGCCCCAGGTCACTGCCATGTTGTGCTGGATACGGAGAAGGGTCATCCACCACGTGCTGAACTTAGGGTTCAGGGTGAACCTAGAAAAGAGCAACCTCATCTCCTACACAGGATGTGTCGTTCGTGCGGCTTCAGATAGACTCTGTGGCAATGCATGCCTCACTCCCCCCTCTCAGGGTAATGAGGCTTCTGTCACTGGTGAGCCAGTTCCGTCTCTGCAGGAGACTGGACTTGGTAAAATTTCAAAGGCTGCTTGGCACAATAGTGGCGGCAACAGCAGTGGTGCCATTGGGTCTCATCCGGACCCAACCTCTCCAGAAATGGTTGAATGCATTCAGTTTTCATCCAGTGCAAGACAGACGGGTGAAGCTCAAAGTGACTCAGTCGTTCACACGAGCGCTGTGTCCTTGGAGCAAAGAGGCCTTCCTGACTTATGGAGTCCGGCTCGGTAACATCCCCTTTCACAGGACTGTGGTGTCCACAGACGCCTCCCTAACTGGGTATGGTGCAGTTTGGGAAGGCAGGATGGTGAGGGGTTCCTGGGAGCACATAAATGTGCTGGAGTTGAAGGCAGTCCATCTGGCCCTGCAAGATCTCCTCCCTCTCATCAGAGGCAGACATGTCCTAGTGAGGATGGACAATTCCTCTACAGTGTTCCACATCAACCACCAATGGCATTTTCAAGATGACGTAACGTTACAAAATGTTTACTACGTCACCCATAGGGATGATGAGAATTGTTATGTTACATTACAAGACGTTATGACTATTGAATTCACCCCAAGTCGCCAGGTCCTTGCGCAGCCTTCAGGTTGCCAGGACATTGCTGGAATAGGCCTTCACTCACTTCACTTCTCTGAGAGCTGTTTTTGTGCTAAGGGTGCAGAATCGGACGGCAGATGTCCTCTCCAGGACAGGTCCCCTACCGGGCGAGTGGAGACTACACCCAGAGGTGGTATGCCAGCTGTGGTCCCAGTTCGGCAGAGCACAGGCCGACCAGTTTGCATCATCAGAGACAACTCATTGCAACATGTGGTTCTCAATAAGCTGGATGCCCTGCTCCACAGGGTCCTTAAGGGTCGCTGCAGGGTCCTGCTGATCGCCCCCAGGTGGCCGGGGAGGTAATGATTCCCCGCTCTCCTCAGATTCCTTCACGGACGACCGTGGCCCCTTCCAGTCAGGGCAGATCTCCTGTCTCAGGCAGACGGACAAATTTTTGCACCCCAATCTGGTGTTGATTCAGTTGTGGGTGTGGCCACTGCTCAGCCCCTCTCTTAGGAGTTAGATGAGGCTGCCAGACTCACCATTCAGAGCACCAGGGCTCCGTCAACACGGGCCGGCTATGGCCAGACATGGTGGGTGTTTTCACAGTGGTGTGTTGACAGACAGCTGGATTCAGCCTCATGTCCTGTGCACTGTGTCATTCATTTCCTTCAGTCTCTTCTTGCTGCAGGAAAAGCAGCTAGCACTGAAAGTTTATACGGCTGTTATTTCTTCCTTCCATCATGTGGTTGATGGCCTCTATTGGGAAAACACCCATTGGTGTCTCAGTGTCTTGAAGGCGCACACCGCCTCCGTCCTGGCAGGACTCTTGAGAACTCCATCCTGGGACCTGCCCACAGTGTCGCAGGCACCGACAGTAGCCCCATACGGACCTTTTGAATATGGCCGGCTTGAAGTATCTTACACAGAAAACTGTTCTTCCTGGCGATCTATACCGCCTACAGAGTTGGTGAGATGCATGCACTCTCAGTCAGCGATCAGTGTCTTAGGTGGAAGACTGACTACACTGGGGTGTCGCTATGGCCTAATCCTTCTTTCCTTCCCAAGGTTCTGAATCCTCAGATCTTGGATCTCAGGTCAGTGCTCTCACAGACTCTTCACTTGGGTCTGAGAGCACGAATTTGGTAAAGCTTGTGCCCAGTGAGGGCGTTGCGTATATATGTGACATGTACACACTCAATCAGACGTTCTCGTCTGCAGCTATTCATCTGCTAAGGCGGAAATAAACATGGAGAGCCTCTAAACAGAGGTTTTCCCATTGGGTGGTCGACACATGCCTATGGTATCTCCCCATGCCTATGGCAGTCAGAATCTTCCTGTTCCTGGCAACCTAGTTGCGCACTCTACAAGGAGTATGGCTACCTCCTGGGCTGCACCTAGAGGGGTTTCTGTAGCAGAGATCTGTGCAGCAGCTTCATGGAGCACACTGTGCACATTTGCACGTCTTTAGAGTCAATGTGGCTGCTTCAGCACCACTGGGCTCGGTGGTTCTTTCTGCTCCTAGCGGGACTTGAAGCATGCGTTATTTTTCGCTCTTCTTTCCTCGCGACTTAGATGGCATTAGTCATCCAGAGTGTAACGACCGTGGTGACGGTCTGAGTGAGGTCGAAATAGATCGTAAGTTATGTACATAACTATGGATCTATGAGACCGAACGATGACCGTCACCATTTCTTGTCGCTCGGAACGAGTGGGGCGTTCCAGGCAAGAGGGAAGTGGCTGACTCACAATGGGGCTAATATAGGAAGTGAGCCATGCCACCTGCGGTCAATCATGACATTGTTGTCATTAGGTCTCGAAGTAGGTATAAGGAATGGCATCATTCAGAGTGTAACGACCGTGGTGACGGTCATCGTTCGGTCTCATAGATCCATAGTTATGTACATAACTTACGTTATTGCAATCTTTCAGCAAGACAACGTGTTTTAATGCCAGTTTAAAAAATTTGATTTTCACACACGCCAACAAAGAACAAAATTTGTAAAATGATGACAACATGGACAGAGGCGATTCTAGGGTCTTTTGGGGAGCAAGCAGAAGTTCACATTGGGCCCACCCTTCTACCAAGTTTTGGTTACATTTGTAGTTAGTTAGTTAGTCTTTATATGTCCAGAGATTTGTTTTCACTGACTGTACAAGCCTCCCAAACATGAAATACACAGTTTTAGTTCTTTGCCCCCTACCAATTTTCTTCTACATAATTTGACATCACAATTATGCCAAAATGTGACTTTTCTGAGTAGTTCAAATGAACTAATGAAAATGGCAGAAAAACAGGCTGATTAACTATTATATGATTAGCTACTATGCAGATCCTATTTTTGCTGCTCTTAGAAGATGTCTATCATCTTTTCATCGTGGAATTGTATAGGTCATGTTTGTGGGTGTACCCATGTTATGCAGGAAACACCCTGAATATGTTTGTTTTATAAAGTATATGATTAATGCTTTTTGAGACTTTTAGACTGACATTTTTGCGGGAAGAGGACAGTATGTCTCATGCAGGTTACGTAAATGTGAAGGCTCAACAACTGAACCATTCAGAACATTTTACACTTACAACAGAAATACTTTACATTCATTTGTAATTTGTAGCCTGTCTGCATATCAAGACTAGAAATCAACAGAAGCCCTCAAGCAGTTACCTGCCTTGCCTTCTGACAAGCTTTGCTTCTGGGTATTATGTTTATAAAAACAAGCTGCTTCAATTTGCTAGAATGACTTGACAATAGTTCTGGCTCTGGATTGATTGATAGTTGGTGTGTTAACTACACATTAGTTAACAATTATTAATTGCACTTTATGTTCTCATGAGTTTTGAGTCTTAATACAGTTATATATCTTAGTTGTATGTAATTTTTTAACTTGTGCACATTTGGAGTTAGATAAACGTAATTTCAGTCTGTTTGGAAAGTACTGTTGTAGAGTTTGGTTGACAATAAAGTTTGCTTTTGAATTTTTGGACATTGACAATATACTGAACCAAAAACATAAATAAAAGCAGAACCAATAAGAAACCCTTGCATCCAGTGACATATTTCAAACAGGTAACACTGATGATGGGCTAGTCCCGAAACGCTTGTTACCCAGCTTTTGTGCTGTATTCTTTTCGGCACTTGATTTTGTTCAATACAATTTTTTATATGATTTAGCTCTTGTGTGCGGCCTCCCTATTTTTTCTTCACTTGTAAGATATTGACATGGGGAATTATTTTTCAATACACTCAAATAGTCACCTATCTGTGTCAGTTGGTATGGTTGCATGCAGTTATTTTGCCACTGCTGCTACAATGAATCAATTTCCCCTCTGCCAAGATTGACTTCCCCTTTTAAGGTCCTCTGACTTCTGTATTGACATTTGTCACTTCTGTATAGTTACAGTTTGGGGTTTGAGAGCTGAGGTTTGGCTTTAGCCTGTTGTTCCTGTGTTCTGATTTTTAGCCTCTGCTGTCTTCTTCCTGATTTACGCCTGTCATTCAGGTATGCCGAAATTTTAGAAAGATGGTTTATAATCCCTGTTGTATATAATATACATGAGAGAAATGTGTTGTTCATTACCTGTGCATTTGTATTAGAATGTTTTTTTTTTTTTTTTTTTTTTTATCTGGATCAACTGGGGTGAAGTGCTGTCAACAGAATGTGTATGTATCTGTGTGTAATGCTAACTAGAGAGGACAAGTTTAGTTTTCCCCATCAGTTAGCATTAACTGCCTGTTCACAAATACTGTCTACCTCACGTAAAATGCTGTCATTCCTATAGCTAACAGCAGCATCAAGGAAAAAGTTAAATGATCACCATATTTTATACCATTCTTTTATTGAATTGAAGTTGTGCTTTGAAACTTCTGCAGTATAATGTTGGTTGGTATGAATGATTGCTTTGGTGGGATTGAACTCCCAACATGCAGATCTTAGAAGTCACCAAGGAAAAGTTAGCAACGATGGTCAATGGACCCATGGCTCATTTTTTGTATCCTGTTTATTCACATCCAATTGTGTCTGCAGGCATGTATGTGCTAATACATGTTTTTATTCCTGCCTGTGTAGTTAAGTAGTTATACATAATGTATCTATAATGTAATAATGCTATCATCTTTATGCTATCAAATTATACTCTTATACCCCTTATACTCTTAGATCCTTTTTTCTGTTCCAGCTCTCCCGGTGGTGGTGATGAAATGGATTGGGAATTGGTGCAGATTCACAAGTCTCATTTACAGAAGACGGTTAAATGTTTGGTTGAGGGATTCAACAAACAGGGAATACACACACCACTCAGTAAGGTCTACACAGAACTGTACATTACAGAGGGTCAGACTGGAGAAGTGAATAAGGAACATGAGATCAAACAGATAGAGAGAGCATCTTGGCAAACAACACAAGACAGAGCAGTCAAATACAGCGATATATTTAATCCTATATCTGGACAACACAAACCTATCAGAACTGTGCTAACTAAGGGAGTGGCTGGCATTGGAAAAACAATCTCAGTCCAGAAGTTTATTGTAGACTGGGCTGAGGGAAAAACCAATCAGGACATCCACTTCATATTTCCTCTCCCGTTTCGTGAGTTGAACATGATGAGGGAGATGACAGTCAGTCTTTTGGGAATTATTAAACATTTTTTTCTAGAAGTAAAAGACTCAACAGTCTTCCCTCTTTCCGAGAAGAGAATCCTTTTCATCTTTGATGGTATTGATGAGTGTCGACTTCCTCTAGATTTCAACTCTAACCAAAGGTGTAGTGACGTGACACAGACAGCCTCAGTGGCTGTGCTGTTAACAAGCCTCATTAAGGGGGATCTGCTTCCCTCTGCGCTCCTCTGGATCACAACCCGTCCCGTAGCAGCCAATCAGATTCCTCCTGAGTATGTGGACCAGGTTACAGAAATAAGGGGATTCAGTGATCCACAGAAAGAAGAGTATTTCAGAAAAAGAATTAGTAATGATAACTTGGCCAGCAGAACCATCACACATATGAAGTCATCCAGGACGCTCTACAGTATGTGCTACATTCCAGTCTTCTGCTGGATTATAGCAAGTATTGTAGAGAGAACATCAGATGAATCAGAGAAAGTAGATATGCCACAAACTCTTACGCAAATGTACACACATTTCCTGATCATTCAGACAAGCTCAAAACAGAAATACACAGAAAGAGAAGAGAGTAATGAAGAAGTGATTTTCAAATTGGGGAAGCTGGCTTTCCAGCAGCTGGAGAAGGGCAATCTGATTTTCTATGAGGAAGACCTGAGAGAGTGTGGCATTGATGTCACAGAAGCATCAATGTACTCAGGTCTGTGTACTCAGATCTTCAGAGAGGAGTCTAGGCTGTTCCATGGGACGGTGTTTAGTTTTGTACATTTAAGCATTCAGGAGTTTCTTGCAGCTTTATATGTGTTCCTCTGCTTCAGCATAAAAAAGAGAAACATGCCTGACCAGAAAATCTCTGAGCTTTCTGCTCTGTTTAAAGCTGCAACACTTCATGAACTACACACAACAGCAGTGAACCTTGCCTTACAGAGAGAGAATGGACACCTGGACCTTTTCCTCCGCTTCCTTCTGGGCCTCTCCCTGGAATCCTCTCAGAATCTCTTAAATGACCTGCTGCCACAGACAAGAATCCAATTACAGGGCTCAGAACAAACAGTCCAGTATGTCAAAGACAAGATCAGAGAAGATCTCTCAGTACTTGCTGAAAATGCTCTAGCTGCATTTGGCCATGCTGATAATGAAACACTCAACCTGTTCTTCTGTTTGTATGAGCTGAATCGGCATGCTGTAGTGGAGGTCATTAACAGGAATTCAGGGACTCTTTCTTTAGTCATGCTCTTACCAGGACAGTGGCAGACTCGGAGATTTGTGTTTGAGACTTCAGAAGAGCAGCTGGATGAGTTTGACCTGCAGAAGTTCATGATGACACCAGAACAAGATCAGACTGAAATAATCAATCCAGATGAAGTTCTTCATAGGTTGGAATCAGTGGTCACAGCATCTACATCAGCTGAGTGAGTAAATGGTGAAGTGTGGAAATATGTGTTGGGGTCAATTATTCTGTGTGTGGGAATGTAAGAGGGAGAAAGAGAGAGAAATAGGTTTCATGATGTTTCTCTCAGGCTGAAGAACTGTATGCTGACAGAAAAGAGCTGTTCCTATTTGGCCACCGCACTGACCTCACCCTCCTCACGTCTCAGACTGCTGGAGCTGAATGCCAATGACCTGCAGGACTCAGGTGTAGAACTTTTATGTTCTGCTCTTCCTCAAACAAACTGTAAACTCGAAAAACTGAAGTAAGCATTATTTCATGTATCATGTATATGCAAAAGTACAGTGTATGTGTAGGAAAGTATATTGTGAGTTTGTGTGTAAATGTCAATTCAAACTTACTATCTTGTGTTTTCAGGCTACCTTCTTGTAACTTGACAGAGAAGAGCTGTTCCTATCTAGCCTCAGCTTTGACCTCACACTCAAGTCTCAAAGTGCTGGAACTGAGTAGGAATAATCTGCAGGATTCAGGAGCGGAAATTTTGTGTTCTGTTCTTATTCACCAAAAGTGTAAACTTGAGGAACTACAGTAAGCATAATTTTATTTTCTGCCAATTTCTTGTTCTTGTTTCTAGTTCTGCGTTTCTCAAACTGTGGGGCGCAGATACATGACAGGTGGGGGGCTTCTGCATTTTCTCCGTGAAGGATACATCTGTGGTTCCTCGCTTATCGGGCGTTTCTCCTCTCTCCACTGTGCTCGTTCCGCTCTCCTTCTCGTAGCAATTAGAGAATTGAGACATCCTCGATGACGTAGAGCCTCGAACAATTTCCGGAGGAGGGGCTAGGACGAAGGAAAGGTTGGAAGTAAGGAAAGGAGGACAAAGGAATTATGTATTGAGATGGACCCTATGTGAATGTATACATACCATGTTCCATGTGTTCCTGACTACCTGAAGTGAACTTTAAGTTCCATGAATTCTTGTTGTCCATTAGGGTCCTCAATACTAAAGACGTGACAAGAACAATTTGACTAAGACTGCAATAATAGAAAATCTAGATGTATTGTCAGAAAAGAGACATGACCAGAACAAAGAATGGGGTGCTTTGTTTCTGTACTAATTAAATCCCAAGTGTATTGTAATGTGCAGAGTGACGGCATTAGAAGTGTAAATGCAGATTGTGTCTCTCCATCTTGCAGCATCTCTGCATAACAGCAGAGTCTGAAATTATCCATGGTTAACATAGCATCGCTAAAAATAAACTCCAAGAAATCCGAAGGAACACCAACATCCCCACCCCCCCACCCCAAAAAAATAATACAAAAAAATGTAAACAACAATGAATGTAAACAACACTTGTGACAGCGTCGCATTGCTTTAGTGTCACATAAAAATAATCATTGCAAGCACATGTAAAAGCCCTTACCGCATACAATGTTTATGTATTATGGAAGGTGTTCATGTTGATTGACTTGTGCAATGGTGTATATTATTCTCTGTATGTTGTATGGTATGGACGAGGGATGCTCCTTTAAGGCCTAGGCCGCCCGCAATTTCTGTGGCACACCCAAGCTTACTCACCTAAGTGCGTTATGGCTGTGGGGCGGTCCGTGGAAAGAGGCAGCAAGTGCGTGTGTCTGTTTGAATGAGTGGCGCCAGTGTTGTTTGCTGCAGCCACAATGTATTTAATTTAAGTCTCCTCTAATGTATGGAAGCAGTTAGCCTAAAGCAGTGTTTCTCAAACTGTGGGGCGGGCCCCACTAGTGGGGCACAGACGCATGACAGGTGAGGCGCAAGACATCTTGCAATCTACCAACGGTCGCACCATGCCCCCCAAATTCACAGCTATTTGTCAGATATGCACATATGACAGTATATTGAGCTGTAATGAGGGGTTCGAGAGAAATTGGGCTTTGAATTAGTAACATAAAATTCCCATTAACAAACAAAAATCCTCTACTCGCAAAGTATTCCTCACGAAGTTACATGTATTGTGCGCAAATTGAGCCTTCCAGGCGGGGCGCGAAAGTTCCCTGCCTTCCAAAGTGGGGAATGACAAAAGAAGTTTGAGAACCACTGGCCTAAAGTAAAGTAAAGGCTGCTTTAATGAGGGAGACAACACGGTAACCGCACAGACTGCATTGTGTTACGGCCGCGCGTTACCAAACAAGAGGACGCGCGGGGAGAGAAACTTTTCCAAGACAGTGGATTATACTCTACGGACTGGGTGAGATCTGGGTGAGGCTTTTTTTGTATTATTTTGGCGTGGTATACCACTTATAAGCGATCGCATATTTTTGCTATTTTTGTGTGGATTATATTTTTCTTTCGTTCGTCCTGCTGGGAGGATTATTCTCGCGGCCTTGCTACTTCCTTGTTTGGAACTGGACTGGTGCGCAATCCTGGGATTGGACTGTCGGGGTGACTTCATGGACTAATAGCTTATTGGTGTGGACTGTGACTAAAGGGGAGAACTTTGTTTGTTTTGCACGGGGCATTTGAATACACTTAATATATAGCGCGCTGAGTGCGTCTTTTGAATCAACTGTGTTTTGCGTCTTTATGAGATGTTCAGCGCCGTCTGAATATTTGATAGTGTTTGTCTCATGTAGCTCTATATTCACTCACAGGCATGCATTTAATTCATATCTGAATGCTAGTGAAAAGTCACTGATTATGGTTTCATTCTAAAGAACCCCCTTGTGCGTTTAGTAGCTCAGTCATTTAAAGGAATGTTAAAGGGCTAATTGTTACACACTCAATGACATTGATTACCCTTTAAAGCAATTTAAATAGTATTGTATCAAATCGCATCACATTTTATTGCATCGTGGGCTGGGTGTATTGTTACATCCCTAGTGATAAGTACCCAATGTCTTGTTATATATATTGGTGTAGATGTATATTTATCTGTGTTTTCCCCAGACTGGTTGGCTGTAAGTTAACAGAGAAGAGCTGTTCCTATCTGGCCTCTGCTCTGACCTCATCCTCCTCAAGTCTCAGACAGCTGCAGCTGAGTGCCAATGAGCTGCATGACTCAGGAGTTGAAATTTTATCTTCTGCTCTTCCTCATACAAACTGCAAACTGGAGGAACTACAGTAAGTAGCAAGAGTGTGTTTGTCTGTGAAAATTAGAGGATGATTGATGGTAACAGGTCTCCCAGCCTGTGTGGTGAAACCACTACAAATGGTCCAGAACGCAGCAGCACGCTTGGTTTTCAATCAGCCCAAAAGGGCACATGTGACGCCTCTACTCATTGAACTACACTGGTTACCCCTGGCTGCACGCATCAAATTCAAATCACTACTACTGGCGTACAAAGTACTCAATGGATCTGCACCTACCTGAGTACCATGATAAAGGCAAAGGTCACTCTTCGCCAACTCCGGATATCAAAGGAACGCCTTCTGGCTGTCCCAGCACCTCGCACAAGACAATCCAGACTCTTTTCTTGTGTTGTTCCACGCTGGTGGAATGACTTACCGAGCACAATCAGAGCAGGGGCGTCCCTCTCTGTATTCAAGAAACTCTTGAAGACCCAGCTCTTCAGAGAACACCTCTTATCCTAGCAGTGCCTCACTCTAAAGACCCATGTGATAATTTCTTTCTAGCACTTCTATGTAGCTTAATTGTTAATCCTCTTGTGTAAGTCGCTTTGGATAAAAGCGTCTGCTAAATGCATAAATGTAAATGTAAATGTAAAATTAATGTTCACATACATCATGATTCTTCCAGCATTTGTTCCTGTGACCTGACAGAGAAAAGCTGTACCTTTATGGCCTCTGCGTTGACCTCACTCTCCTCAACACTCAGACGGCTGGACTTGAGTGGTAACAACATACTGGACTGTGGAATTAAAGTTTTATGTTCTGCTCTTTGTCATCATAACTGCAAACTGAAGACATTAGAGTAAGCATGTGATTACATATGATAACAATTTCATGTGATATTTTCATATGAGAGTATGTGTGTGTTTGCATATGTAATCAATAAGTAAATATTGTCTTGTATCATGATTAAATCCACAGCCTGTATAAGTGTGCCCTGTCAGAGAAAAGCTGTTCCTATCTTGCCTCTGCATTGACCTCACAATCCTCAAGTCTCAGACAGCTGGACCTGAGCTTCAATGAGCTGCTAGACTCAGGACTGGAACTTTTATGTCTTGGTCTTTCACATCATAACTGCAAACTGGAGAAACTACTGTAAGGATGATTTCATTATAATGTGTGTGTGTGTGTGTGTGTGTGTGTGTGTGTGTGTGTGCGCGCGCTTCTCAGAGATATAGAGACAAAGTAGAGGATTGGTGAGTGCCAGATGCCTGAACATTGTCTCAGTCTCAGAACATTGAATATATGCACATGCCTTCTCATTTGCCAATGTAATGTTTCTTGTGCATTGTTTGGGTGTGTATCACAACCCTGTACAATCAAATGTTGTCTGTGTGTGTGTAAGTAAAGTAAGTAAAATTTATTTGTATAGCACATTTACAACCAAAGTGCTTTACAGCAAGAGCATGAAAAGTAAAGTAAAGGCACATTGTGTTTCAAGACAGGACAAAATGACAAAGACACTAATGACACTAATGACTAATTGTGTGTGTGTGTGTGTGTGTGTGTGTGTATGTGTGTGTGAGAGAGAGAGAGTGTGTGTCAGTGGAGAACATTTAGTACTCAGAGGCATCTCAATGTTTTCCCAGGCTGGTTGGCTGTTTTCTGACAGACATGAGCTATTCCTTCCTGGCCTCAGTTCTGACATCACACTCCTCAGGTCTCAGATTATTGAATCTGAGCAACAATAACTGGAGTAAATCAAGTGTTAACCAGCTCTCTGCTCTAGCGAAGGTTCACACTGTAAACTGGCGGAACTAGAGTGAGTAAATATCTTAAATACTATATTTTTCCCAGATGGTTTTTAATTTGGCCGCCTTTCATTTTATCTCTTGCCCTCTCTTTCTGCCACAGTCTCTCATTCTTTTTGTATACTATTGCCCTCACATAAAATCCATCTTTATCTAATTTATCTTTTTTGTTAGCATTGTTAGTTTATTTATTATCAGTTATTCTTATTATTATACATTGTTGTGTCGAATCGCAGGTCCTAGCTTCATTATTGCTTGTATTGCAAAAATTGTGTTGTACTTAATTATTAGTCTTGTTGAATGGGTGTTATTGGCTGTCTTATAGAATAGCTGGTCGAATCTTCAGAAAGGAGAATCTTGCAGCATCATCTGAGGTGCTCTGTTTAAACAAACCCAGGTGAGGTTTTCTAAATAGAAGATAACACTGCGTCCTTACAGGCGTGTCAGATAAAAGGAAGGGTGTGGTCAAGCGCAAAGTTTGGAAATTGCTACTTTGTGACAGCAGAATGATGATGTGCCTAAGAGCGGGGAAGCCTGGTTGAAAGTCAGTTGTGCATTACTCTAAATCTATTTTATGAATAATATGCTGTGCTCATTCATGCAAAACAAGGGCCACAATGTTTATTATTTATTACTGGAGTGCTGCCTGGAATGGTATATCTTTGTTAATAAGATGTTGCTCCTTGGTTGAGTGCTTGATCCTTTTCAAAAGTTAAGAGATGCCAAGGCACTCATCTGATGGCAGATCATTGTTAAAAAAACAAGCACTTCACTACATTTCGTCTGGAAGCCTTCGTCAGGAGGTGAAAAAGACTTATTAAAACAACAAAATGGCAAACAACAACAGATAAAGAGTAGCCACATATTAAAACACAAACAATGTGCATAAGTCTTAAAGGACAATCGAAGAGTTTGATTCCAAAACGCTATAAATCCATTTCTGAAAATACTGAAAAATCCTGCTTTTTAATTGTGTATTTCAGAAATTACTGACCAAACTTCAATTATGTTGATGTTATTTTGTGATGATAAAAGTACTAAAAGTATCCCAAAAGTAGTTACACTCATACATCTAAAAAATAAAGTGTAATGAAATGATTTTTGAAAGTGACGTAGAATGGCTTTATAGCGTTTTGGAACCAAACTCTTCAATTACTGTTGGTGAGGACCACTTAAAGGACTGTATTGGCTAGTTCGGTTGTTAATGGATGCGTGTTGTATGGGGGGCGTCGGTCAGAACACCACGAAGCAGTCAAGCAATCCTCCTTTAGTCTTCTTTAATTAACTTCTCACACAGTTGAAGTACATACAGTCTGTCTATGGCCGTGCTAGCCTGTGAGTCTACGTGTGAATGTGTGTGTGTTCTGCAACACAAAGTAAATAAAGGCTAATCAGTACTAGCAGTAATCAGCACCGAATTACATTAACATGTAGTAAGCTACACATTAACCAAAATAATGACATTAGAAATCGCCCTTTTATCTTAGGCTACAGCTTACATTACTCTGAGCAACATATATGTCTCATACATCACGCAAAGTAAGCTGAGAATTAACTGAACAGGATTCATACATCCACTTAGCATTTAGCTTCACAGAACTTATGCTTAGTTTACACTACCCCGGGTCTTCGAGAAACCGGTTATCTTCCCCTCCCCCGAGTAAGAAAACAATCGCATTTACACAAACATCAAAAACGGCTAAGAAAGGCGGTGACAATTAACCACCACGTCACAGTTTTATCAAAGATCTTTCAAGGGAGCAACATCGTGGCAGATGGCCACAAACGTGAAGTGTTTCGGTCTGCATTAGCAGCAGTGTCAAATTAACGTTACGTCACATCATTAACATTTTCCCTTAAGAAATTATAGAATGATATTAATGTATGTGTGCCATAATATTGTCTGTGATCATTAATGAAACCGACACATGACAATTCAATCGCTCCTCTGCAAAACAATGTTGTATGAACCAAGTGTGCTTTTTAGCTTTAGACAGAGAGGGTTTGTTTGGCAGTTACCATGACGACATAGCTATATGCTAACTATAAGCTAGTCGTTTTGGACTTTGCTCAAACCTCACATATTGCAGTAAACTATGTTTACGTTTGCGCTGTCCACTTAAAATGAACTCAGTAATGTTACCAGCAGGCTGTCAATAAATTAAATCTCAAATCTAAATGTAAAACATTACGTTAGCTAGATCGCTAAGCGTTAGCTCGCTAACAACTTGAAATTTTAGTAGGCTATTTACTGCCTGGCAGCTTCATCTGATAGAAATACCAACAGTAACAGTTTACAACATTAGTCTTGAAATCATGTTAAACACTTACAGAATATGAGAGATACATGCCAAAAAAACCTGCTAACTCCAAAAAGACGATTTATTGGTAAAAGTCCTGACATCATTCAAAACCAAGGTGGTGCCACTTGTGAAAATAGAACTACTATGCGCGAACGTAGGTGCTTCTCGTTTGCTCCAACTGTCTTTGGTGCTAGAGCTCCGGTTATGGGTAGTTACACAAATCTCTGAAGACGGGGTTCTCCGACATCTCCACCTTGCCCGGAGTTCGTGAGATTCTCCGTCTTCACCTTCGGATAAGTGTAACAGAGAGGTGCAACCGCAGAGAAACATGTGCGTCTTTATGGTTATCTGTGTTTGTGTAAACGGGGTCTTAAAGGCAGATGCTAAATCTCCGCTTAGCATGCTAATATCTCTCATATCGAAGTGCACGTTACTACACGAAGTACACAAACATTCCTATGTCCAAAACTAATCATATAACTCAAAGAAACTTACTTGAAGTAAGGCACGCACACCAGACTTCACATGTACGGGATACAGAGACAGAACTGGCATTCAACTTAAACTGAGAACACTCCAGCAGCAGAAACTTAAACAATGTGCTCTCAAAAAGAAACTTAACTAGAGGGCACGCTGGAGGCGTTGCTAAGCAACCAACTAACGTGAGTCTTTCGTACAATTACAGTACTCTAGATCTTCATTGAGACTTGGGTAAATTGGTAAATTGGTCGTTGATTCAGTTTGCTATTCTGTCACCTTGTCGGTCTGAAGACCCTGAAAGCAAGGAAGAGTGAGGGATTACCCTCCTGATCAACTGTGGGTGGTGTGTGTGTGTGTGTGTGTGTGTGTGTGTGTGTGTGTGTGTGTGTGTGTGTGTGTGTGTGTGTGTGTGTGTTAAAGCGAGGCCTACCACAGTCCTGCCCCACAGAGGAGCTGTAAATCCTGTGCTGAAGTTCCAGACTCCAGCCACTGGGTCCTGGTGAAGCCTGAAGTCTCCCCAGAGAAGAGCATCTCCACCTACAGCCTGAGCTCTCCTGCAGGGAGCTATGAGTGCTCAGAGTCTGGTCTGCGCTGGTCCTGTGCTGCTCCAGTCACCCTGCAGTACCGCTTCAGCAAGGAGGAGCTGTTCTGGACCCAGCTGCAGATGTTACAGTACCGACCCGCCGGTCCTCTGATGGACATCAAGGTCCTATCAGGCGAGCTGGAGGAGATCCATTTGCCCCACTCCCTCTGTCTGGGCGGTTCTGACCCGTCTGTGCTGGGAGACGCAGTCAGGGCCCTGCACAGTGACGACAGCGACACCGGCGTTTCCCTGGAGACATGTGAGCTCACACGCTTCCATGCCAAGATCCCAGTGGGACGCCTCTCTCTGTGGCAGCTGGTGGTCAGTCTGGGCTTGCCAGTCCGAAGCCACTGTGAGGTCCTGATCTACCAGTCCTGCCCCCAGCCCCTGATCCTCAACACCTTCCTGCTGCCCACGCCTTCCACTGCCAGGCGGGTGGTGGAAGAGAAATGGAAGAGCCAAGGTGCCTGCAGCATCTCCAAGCCCCCACCTGACGACTCCCTGAGGGTGGGGTCCAAATTCCAGCTGTGCACCTCCTGCCCTGCGGTGATCATTCCCTCTGCAATGACCCTGAGCTACAATACTGCCCCGACCTTCTTCCAGCTGTGCGTGAAGAAGCCCCCTGAGGACTTCAGATTGGAGCTGAGACCCGCTGGGGAGAACCAAAGTGTTTGGGAGACTGTCATGTGGAAGGGAGCCGACTATCACCCGACACCAGACCCAAAGGAGCTTCCTGAGTCAACCACAGGTTAGTCAGTTAAGTGTTTTCAAAAATAAGAAGGAAGATGTTTGTTCTGCTGATATCTTGTATTCTGATGCATCATCCTTAACTCAAACAGGAGTAGGCCCAGGTCCATTGACAGCAGACTAGATTGTCATTGACTTGTTCATTCCTCAGACAGACATAACACAACACAAAGACATAAACTAAGCATTCTGAATAGTGTGCCTTTGCTCATTCATCCTGTTTTGCTTTAACCGGCACTACCCTTCTTAAGAGCTGCGTTGACTGTTTTGGAAGCCTACTTGTAAAATTACTAGTGTATGTAGCGGGTGTACTGACTACTCCAGTGATTGTACTCTGACTCACCATAAAGCAGGCATGCAAACTCGCCGCCTTTCGGCGAAATTCGCCGTTTTGAACTCGAAATGGGTCATTCTTCTGAATCGCGTAGATTCGAGGAGAAAATATTTGGGGGGGGGGGGGGGGGTCTCGGGTCGAGCCGAGCCGAGCCGAGCCGAGCATGTCAACTAGCGAGTGGGACTGAACCTCAAAACAACACAAGACCTAGGACCACAGATGTATAACTGCGCCACTCTCTTCTCGTGACAACAAATGACTGACAAGAGTGCCGTGTGAGAGAAGCCCCATCACCAATCAGAAGTGAGGGGGGCGAACCCTTCTCTCCCTCGCCCTCCCCCCGTCTCCCACTCAGTGGAAATTGCGGCAAGGTCAGAATTAATATCAACAGTTTCTTCTGAAGCTAAAATGCTAAAATTTGACTGATGGCCTGAAATAGTCGTCATAATTAACTCAGCTGTGTCGTTAGATCAATTCATGTGCTTGGAATAGTGTCTTTAACACCACTGTCATCTTCTAAATGTCTTCATATCAGACGTGAAATAGTCTACAAAATTCCTCGATATTTCGCCGTCTCACAGAACGCCGTTTGTGCTACGAGCTGGAGGTAACTAGAGTGGCTAACTAGCGCCTTCCACACGAGTTCAGGGCTTTGCTATTTTTAGCGAACGTTCATGGAGACATTGTCGCCGGACTTGGCTTTATAATATCCTGCGGTAATCACGGAAACGGATTTTTTTTTTGTCCAATAGTTGAGGTTGTCCATTCGTCGTGAGTTAGTCAATTGAATCTGGAGAGCTATGCGACTGGTCGTATTTGAGAGTAGTGCTACGCATCCCCTATCCCCATATTGCTAGTACGGTCAGCAACCTACTGAACACATTAAAGCTGAATGATTTTGCAATCTTACCTTAATCAAAATCACTGAAGTAATCCATGTTATCAAGTAGCCTTGTGTGAAGTGAAAGGCATACCAGTGTACCAAAACAAACTTCGTTTTGAAGTCACATTATGCTAACGAGTCTGCTTCAGAACAGTAGCCACATATGTAAACCATACAAAGCCCCTCTCTGATTGGCCTATTTAATAGAAGAATAACATAACATATTTTATTGGTAGGCCTATTTATTCAGCTTATATTTTAGTGTGGGGAGACATTAGACTTCTCTTAAATTATTATTTTTTTACTACTAGTTTTATTTAAGGGAGAGAATGGGCTACTACAGGAGTTTAAAAGAACCCTAAAATAATAGGCTACTTTAAAGCAGAATTCAACCCTGAAACAACATTGTAAACACTGTGTTTTACCATACATTTATGCATGACAGTGCTGCCATTTAATGTAATAACTCTATATTAAAAATAAATAAACCTTAAAAAAAAAACAAAAAAAAACAATTTAAGGTGTTTTGCGCACCTGGGCCCATTTAAATACGTCATTAAAAAATTCAATAATTATCGATATCGACCAATATACTGAGCCTATATCGTGATAGAGATTTCAGCCATATCGCCCATATAATATAATTCAAAATGCCTCTGGTTGCGCTTACACAAACTACGAAATTCACTTTTCCGCGCGCGCACGTCCGTGTACCCTTGTCACCTTTTTCACCCCTGACCAGTTTGCATGCCTGATAAAGAAGGCTACTGCAGACTGGTGACGTAAAAAGGGAAATTCCGGTCATGTCTCCAGGAATGCACCTAGAGGGCGCTGTATATAAAATGATAAATTAAAAAAATAAAACAGCTTTCATGCTGCTGGTAATGGCAAGTGGAATATAACATTTCAGTAACTCTCTGTTACATATATTAATGTGATGTATAATACAACAGTACACAGTATAAGATACATTATAGTATAATTAATGTCTAACTGTGTGTGATTTAACTCACATCCACATACTTGCATGTCATGTTATTTGTGTCTCATGTTTCCCCTTTGGTGTTTCTTCTTCTTCCTCTTCTTTTTTTCTCAGATGCTGCAGTGTTTGTGGACAGGCACAGAGCAGAACTCATTCAGAGAGTGACTAGTGTGATGGCCATCGCAGATGTGCTGCTCTCCAAAAGACTGCTCAACCAGGAGAAATACTCAGAGATTAGCAAAGCTGCCACCCCACAGGAGAGGATGAGGAAGATGTATTCATATGTGGACTCAGTTGGAGTTCAGGGGAAAACAGTCTTCTATGAGGCTCTACTGCAGGAGGAACCACACGTGGTAGCAGACCTGAACACTCAATAAACCTGCCTCAAAGACTTGACTACAGCAGG
>JAODXP020000021.1:32191737-32199460 GCA_027497455.2 Sardinella longiceps | reverse complement strand
ACCATCTCAGAATTTACTGAAAAAATTCTACTAAAAAGATACCATTTTTAATAGTAATAATCCAAAATATTAGGTTCATAACCTCAATAGTTTTTTAATAAGAAATATTTCATTTGGAATGCATTTTGGGCATTTTTTGGCATCATAATCTAAAGGCTGTTTTTAAACAGCAATATCTGGAAAACTATCTCACCTATAGCCTTCAAATTTTCTACTGTCAATATATGGTAGTTATAGCCTCCAGACATGGAATATCAGGATTGTAGCTCAAGCATAACTTAGGACACAGGCGCTCAAACTTCTACCAAAGTATGGCTTGGCAAAATGAGATGGTAACTTTGAAGAGTTGTCAAGGCCCCAGTTTTGGACATAGAAGACTTATATTTTATAGAAAGTATATCTGGCAACAGGTCAAACACTCTACAAAACATGGTCACTCTAAGATGAATGGATCCACAAGTATTATGCCTCAAATATGGGGAAAAACACATTTGTGCCCAAATTCAGAGCCATATTCCAAAAAACTGAGTTAATGGATCAGGTCCATTTTTTTGTTTTTGAAAGATCTAATTATTGTTAAACTTATATAAAAAAATTGGGAGGGTGTTTTGCCCCATTTTGTCACAATTAATTTTCAAACATGGGCTATATGTGGGTGGGTGATTGTTTTTTCCTCTTGGTTCCTAGGGGTGCGTCCACCCAATTTTAGAGCCATATTCCAAGAAACTGAATTAATGGATCAGGTGCAATTGTTTGTTTTTGAAAGACAAAATTATTGTTAAACTTATATAAAAAAAATTGGGAAGGTGTTTTGCCCCATTTCGTCACAATTCATTTTCAAACATGGGCTATATGTGGTTGGGCGATTGTTTTTTTTCCTCTTGATTCCGAGGTGTGTTTACCTATGACTATGTTTACATAGCCATGTGTTTTGGAGACTGCTATATTTGTATCCACCCATTTGCTAAATATGTTGATCTGATAAAAGATTCACCTCTCCCTTGTTGAGTTCTTTATAGTCATGTTTTGACCTTTTTATTCTCCATTGAAGAACATACAAATTCATGTTTTTACCTTAATTTCGTGTAATAAAAGTGCTTGGTGTTTGATCAACATTTTCATAGTCAACAGTAGATTTTCTGTTCATTATAGTGGCATTGCATTAATGAAAACAATGGCTGAAATCTCTCTTGATTACTGACTCTTCATAATTTGAAGTGAAATAGATTTTTTTTTTTTTTGGAAAGAATAGAATGAACTTAAACTTAAAATTATATTTAACTTCAACAATGTTTTAGGAGATTAACAATCACCACGCTAAACTGAATCTCTATATTTCTTCACTTAAAACAAATGTATGCCATTCTTTGGCATAGAGACGATCATTATTCATTTTCTGCAATGTTAACAGCACTGCAGTGTGAACATGATCCTTCCTTAAAAGTTCAATGTTGACCAAGAACAATTTCAAACTTGGGTGAGATTCAAAAGCCATTTGTATGATCTTCCATGTGGTCTACATAAGGGGAGCTCTAGCGTTTTTCCAATATGCTACCAAAAAATAAAATCAATAAAATCACAGGACGACTACACCTTCACTCTTTTTGTTTGTAGAGCTTCAAAAGGCTAATTACTAGCACAAACATGAAAATAAAATTTTAAAAATCATAAATGTAAGTCGACTGGTTATGGTGGTGGGGTATGGGTAATCACGGTTTGATTGCGCACATGCTGTATCTGTGGGTGTGTCTGTCAACCACCATGCTGTAGAAGCCATGTCTGTTTGGTTGGGCTGGATGAATTTAAATATGCTATGTCTGAAACCTTTTCTGTCTAAACCAGGCAAGCAAATGTTTAAGATAACTAAGTCTTACATTTGAATCTGGAAAGTAAAAAAATACATAGTGGTGAAATTTAATACTGTTTTGCTGCTGCATTTGGTTGTTCACTTCTTTCAGATGCAGCATGCAGATATTACTTCACATAGAAGCATCTGTATTTGAAATGATAACAGAAACATGTAGGAAAGGGCAGAAAATCCAAGGTAAAAGCAAAGGAGGAGTATCCAAAGCATGTCTCAAATAAAGTTGATTGACTTTGACATGGCAATGTAAATATAGTCACACATGGTAAAGGTAAACATTGTCATAACACAAAAGTCAATGTTTCCAATATGGCTCTGGAGTTGGGTGGACACACCCCTAGGGATCAAGAGGAAAATCCCCAACATATACCCCATGTTTGAAAATTAATTGTGACAAAATGGGGCATAACACCCTCTCAAATGTTTTATGTAAGTTTAACAATAGTTTGATCTTTCAAAGTAAAAAAAAATGGACCTGGTCCATTAACTGACTTTTTTGGAATATGGCTCTGAAATAGGGTGGACACACCCCTAGGAATCAAGAGGAAAAAACAATCACCCACCCACATATAGCCCACGTTTGAAAATTAATTGTGATGAAATGGGGCAAAACACCCTCCCAATTTTTTCATATAAGTTTAACAATGATTTGATCTTTCAAAAATAAAAAAATGGACCAGATCCATTAACTCAGTTTTTTGGAATACGGCTCTGGAGTTGGGCACAAATGTGTTTTTCCCCATATTTTAGGCCTAATACCTGTGGATCTATTCATCTTAGAGTGACCATTTTTTGTAGGTTGTTTAACCCGTTACGTGAGATACTTCCTGTAAAATATGGGTCTTCTATCTCCAAAACTTGGGTCTTGACAACTCTTCAAAGTTGCCATTTCATATTGCCAAGCCATACTTTGGTAGAAGTTTGAGTGCCTATATCATGAGCTACAATCCTGATATTCCATGTTTGGAGGCTATAACTACCACATATTGACAGTAGAAAATTTGAAGGCTATAGGTGAGATGGTTTTCCAGATATTGATGTTTAAAAATGGCCTTGGATTATGGTGACCAAAAAGGATGTCATTTGAAATATTTTTTATAAAAAAACTATTGACCGTATGAAGCTAATATGTTGGATTCTTACTATTAAAAATACTATCTTTTTACTAGAATTTTTTTCAGGAAATTTTGAGATGGTCAAGCAGGAGGCATTGGGTGAAATGACATGAAATGACCCAGTAATAACCTCTTCTAGTACCCCAGGGAAAAGTGGAATAATCAGTGTATTTAGTTGTCTAAAGCAATTTCCTTTTATTTTAAATTTTCTATTTAATTTAAAAAATATATATATTTTTATTTTTAATTTCTAAAGCAATTTTAGTTATTTTCATTAACTAATTTTATTTTCTCAATAAACATGATGAATGGGATACAGATGTGGAAGATCTAAAAGTTTGTGAGCACACTTGCTTTGCTTTATATGGAAAGCATTCTATCAATGAGTAAGTCAAACAGATGCAATAGGCCTAGAGTGTTCACAACCGCTAAGGAGGTTATGTTTTTTGCCAGCCTGTGGATGTCTGTGTACAAGACAAACTGCACAGATTTGGATGACAGCATTAGAACAATCAAGAACTGATTCAGTTTCGATGACAGTTGTTACAAGTGCTGTCTATAAGATCAGTAATCCAGTACACAATCTAGAATTTAAATTATATTCTTGACCCTATTGCTTTAAAAGAAATTTGCACTCTGACTGCTTTTCTAGTTTAAACATTTTATTCATTCATTGATTTTCAGTTACTTTGTACTGACAGCAGAGCTGTCACAAAGCATGATCTTAATGTTGTCAAGAAAATGACTAGTTTATTTTGATATACTTCTCTATCATGGTGGCTGAGCTACTAGCCTTCTGAACCCAATGGTGGGAGTAATCTAAGGGCCCCGCCCACAACCAACTCTAGTGCCCTTTGAAAAAAAGGCATTACCCATGAGCCCTAGCGTCTGATGAGACTTTCTTTTTTTTCATTTCCATTGTTATATCATGTGCTACAATTTTAATGTTTAAGCCAAGGCCTATTACTTAGAAGCTAGAATGTGGGTACAGCGAGAACGTATGTCACAATGCATGTATTTTGAACTTAGTTACCCTGATTAAGTCAAAGGTATCATCATGTATGTTGGTTCGTGCTTTACAGTTAGGGTTATTCAGACTTTGGTTCAGTCTTATATCCTAAATTGTCCAGACTTAGTAATGACTTGAAGAAAAGTTATTCCTATTGGCAACCATGGTTGTAGCATATATTTGGATATATGTCATACATCAATTTAATGTGTTCATTAATCAATTTACTAAACTATTATACCCTGGTCTGTGTTTTGCAAATGGAACTCCACAGGCATTGGGTAGTCTTTCACTCAAAATCTCAATTTCAGAAACAATTTGAACACATGTCACTTCTGCTGACAATTGTGGTTATAACATTTAGTTGAATTTGAATAGATAAGATCATTAACATTATTAACATTGCTGATAAGTCAATTCTCTATACTAAAGAAGAAAAAAATGGCTAGAAAAAATTACAAAATACTTTGATGAAATATCTAGGTTATTATTTATTAATCATCTATCAATTAAACTATCTATCAATCAATTTGCAAATATTTGAAGAGATTGCAATGCTGGTCCTTTTAGGCCCGTGACAATAAATCAGAATTTTCTGTCACCTGCCGATTTATGCTCCATTTTAGTGATCAGTCATAAGAAGTTTTAGTTTCTTACAATTATAAGCCATCTCATATTAACTCTCAGGATCACAGACTGCATTTCCTTTGAGCATATTAAAGTTACAGCTATACATTCAATGTATGGCAATGTGGTATTTGAAGTAGTCTATCTTTAGAGATTGTGCACAAAAAGCAATCTGTGATAATCCTCCATGAAGGCGCGATGACCAGGAAACCAACAATAATCATGATCAACAATAGCAGGCAAAATGCTCATTAATAATAAAAAGAAGCCTTTAAAAGAAGAAACCTCATTGGCTAAACATACAAGGAATAGGCAGACACCAAACATCCAATGAAAAGCCTAATTGATGAATAAAGGGAGGGGCAGAACCTAGGCCCAGAAGCACATGGCTATGTGGGCAAAGTAGTCCATAGCAACCAAGGGACCAAATAAACAAACACACCTAGCAACGAAGGCAGAAAAACCAATCACCAAGACTGTGAAAGCCATCTTTGATATAGTAATTTATGTGGTTTGGCTAAAGGTACCATTTCAAAATCTTGAGCATTTGCAACATAAAACATGGGCTTTGTGGTGGTAACTTTGATTTTAAGGTACACTCAACCAGTAATTTGAAAAATATGCTTAAACTATAGGTCTTAATTCATTTATATCATCTTTAATGTCTCAAAACTCAAAAGCTGTTATTAATATCAAATATTTACCTACTTGAAGATAATGTACAATAACTTGTGTGAACTACATAGAAATACCAAAGATCTGATGTCATTCGTGTACAAGATACAGTACTGTGAAATAGATAGGAAAAAATGAACATGTAATTTTTTTGCCATTTTCAGCAAAGCATTACTCAGCAAATGTGCTACCGTGAAAGGTGTACTTCACAGTGTAAAGACACATACTACTTTAGAATATGTCCTGAAAGTTTCATAAATGTAGCATGAAAACTCCAAGAGTAACGCTTTGTGGAACATGGATATTTTCTCAGAGCTCCACTTTCTTGACACACAACCTTCTTTTTTAAGACCCCATATCTCAACAACTATACAAGATACAATGGTAATATTTCACATTATAGGTCCTGGGTATGGTAAGGTCATTCACATAAAGTTTGAAGCAAATCCAAGATGGTCAGGCGGAATTTTTGTCTGAGATTTGTTGATTTGGCACGGAATGACCCGGTTGTGGACCCTAGAGCCATTGGCAATCATAGCCCTATTCTGATTAATGGAGAGATGGTGGAGCAAGTAACATCTTACAAATATCTAGGAATCTTCCTTGACACTCAGCTGAAGTGGGCTCAGCATATGGAATTTCTGTGTGCTAGGATTAGTCAACGTCTACATTTTCTGCGGAGACTGAGGATCTTTGGGGTGGATAAGCACATAATGCTATCTTTCTATAGGGCATCCATTGAATCCATCATCCGCTATGGTATTATGGTCTGGTTTGGGAATTTGACTGTTAAACTGAAGGCACAATTGCAGGCCCTTGTAAAAAGGGCTGGGAAAATTATGGGGACAACACCGCCTGTCTCACTCCAAGACATATTTGAGGACACAGTGAGAAAGCAAGGCCTCAAAATAGTTGGTGATGTGAATCACATCCTGCATGAGGAGTATGCATTGATGCCCTCAGGTAGAAGATACAGGGTCTTAAACTGCAAAACAAACAGATATAAATGTTCTACTGTTCCCTTATCTATTAAACTGCTTAACAGTAGGTAAGGGTGAGTTGGGTAGATTCTTTTGAGGAACAATCAGGCTGGGTAGGAGTGAGGATGTGTGTGTGAGTGAGTGGGTGTGTGTGTGGATGGAGGGATGTGCAATATTAGATGTGTTTGTGTGTGTGGGTGTGTGTGTGTATGTGTGGCGAGGAGGATGGTCTTGTGAAATGTGACGTGAATGTGTATGGATGATTAGGAGGGTTATGTGCAATATTAAGGGTTGTGTGCAATATATGAGAATAAGTGCAATTTTAAGGGCTGTGTGCAACGAATGAGAGAGTATGTGCAATCTTTTAAGGGACTGTGTGCAATACTATGTTGGTGCAATATCATGGGTCAGCGTGCAATATAAGTGTATGTTGAAGATATGCAATGCATTTCTGTACTGGCCAACTTGGTGGCCTGGTTGACGGCAACTGTGTGACTGTGTGACTGTGTGTGGGCATTGGCCCATAAGTGTTATATGTATATATGTTACTGGGTGTGTAACCCCTACCTCTCGACTGCCCAAGACGAATTTCTCTTCTGAGACAATAAAGGCTAATCTAATCTAAATCCTGACAGGTTTGAATCAGTCATATGGAATAAAGCCAAACAAAAGTGACACATAAGATAAGTTGGATTTGACTGTATTTGATCCCCGCAGAGGAAATTCACTTATCACAACAGCCAAGTAATAGATCAGTCAAATATAAAAGTGTATGAATTTCATACTAAAACACATGAATAGACAATACATTTGTCAATAAATGACTACATGCATACAGTGGATCCTGAGGCACGATATACAGTCAATAATGCCTGATAACCACAGAAGACCGACAGTAATGTATGGCAGTGCAATATTACATAACAGTAGTGTAGTCTAGCAGTAGTAGTCTAGTAGTCTAATGGCAGTTGGGATGAAAGATCTGTGATAGCGTTCCTTCTTCCATGCTGGATGGAGTAGTCTGTTACTAAAGGAACTGCTAAGTGCTGTCACTGTCTCAGAAAGGGGGTGAGAGGAGTTGGTCATAATGGATGCCAGCTTAGTAAATATGTGACTACATTACCACTGTATGCAGTGGATCTTGAGACATGATATACACACTGTCAGGAATGCCTGCTGACCACAGAAGACCTACTGTATGGCAGTGCAATATAACATAACAGTAGTGTAGTCTAGCAGTAGTAGTCTAGTGGCAGATAGGATGAAAGACCTGTTCTAGCGTTCCTTTAGTAACAGACTACTTCCTGCATGAAAGAAGGAACTGCTAAGTGCTGTCACTGTCTCATAAAGGGGGTGAGAGGAGTTGGCCATAATGGATGCCAGCTTATCCAACATCCTTCTCTCCCCCACCACCTCAACAGAGTCCAGGGAACCCCCCAGTACAGAGCCTGCA
>JAODXP020000021.1:32184237-32189237 GCA_027497455.2 Sardinella longiceps | reverse complement strand
GATTCCAGACCAGAGGCAAGAAGAGGGAACAGAAATGACCAACGACACACACACACAGTCTCTCTGCCTTTCTCACCCAAAGAGTGTGTTTGTGGGGAGAAGAGACGTACAAGGAGGGTGAGAGTGTGTGTATTTGGGTGAGAAAGGCAGAGAGACTGTGTGTGTGTGTGTGTGTGTGTGTGTGTGTGTGTGTGTGTGTGTGTGTGTAGTGTGTGTGTGTGTGTGGGGGGGGGGGGGAGGTAGAAGAGTGTGTTTGTGGGGAGAAGAGACGTACAAGAGGGTGTAGGGTGAGAGTGTGTGTATTTGGGTGAGAAAGGCAGAGAGACTGTGTGTGTGTGTGTGTGTGTGTGTGTGTGTGTGTGTGTGTTGTGTGTGTGTGTGTGTGTGTGTGTGTGTGTGTGAGGGGGGGGGGGGGTGGAATAGTGTGTTTGTGGGGAGAAGAGACGTACGAGAGGGTGTAGGGTGAGAGTGTGTGTATTTGGGTGAGAAAGGCAGAGAGACTGTGTGTGTGTGTGTGTGTGTGTGTGTGTTAGTGTGTGTGTGTGTGTGGGGGGGGGGGGTAGAAGAGTGTGTTTGTGAGGAGAAGAGACGTACAAGAGGGTGTAGGGTGAGAGTGTGTGTATTTGGGTGAGAAAGGCAGAGAGACTGTGTGTGTGTGTGTGTGTGTGTAGTGTGTGTGTGTGTGTGTGGGGGGGGGGAGGTAGAAGAGTGTGTTTGTGAGGAGAAGAGACGTACAAGAGGGTGTAGGGTGAGAGTGTGTGTATTTGGGTGAGAAAGGCAGAGAGACTGTGTGTGTGTGTTAGTGTGTGTGTGTGTGTGGGGGGGGGGGGGAGGTAGAAGAGTGTGTTTGTGAGGAGAAGAGACGTACGAGAGGGTGTAGGGTGAGAGTGTGTGCATTTGGGTGAGAAAGGCAGAGAGACTGTCATGGACGTCGTTAGGTCCATTTTGTGGGGGCTCAAGCCCCCCTACATTTCCCCCAAGGCTGGGCAGATTATTTTCATTACTATGTAAATTATATCCATTCTTAGCGGTTATATATTATTACTCACAGAGTTAACGTCAGATACACAACGTCCTGACGCCATCGGATTCAGTAAGCTCCAAGCTATCCAATGGTACTAGACACTAATTGCTATGATAAACGGTCCACGAGAAAGTCCACTTTAAGTGCATGTGAAATTTCTTAAATTCTCCAGCTCTGCCTGCATCCACTGAGAGCATTTTTTCTTGTTGTAACTGATGACGAATTATGCTTCAAATTGAGCAGGAAAAATAGAAGTTTGGTTGGGTTCAAGTCTGATCCAGCAAATTTCTAGGCAACGTATTATCCAAAAGACTGAACTATTAAATATAAATTAGCCTGTAGTGTATGCCAGATTAGTTTGTCCTACATGCATTGATGGGCATATTTATTTGCTACAGGCCTATATATTTTAGTAGCCTAAGCCTAGCTATTGCACGCTCATTTTGCAGAATAAATGTTTGAGAAACTTTCATATTTGACTGTATCATCAGATTTCCCTAGGATTTGAACTAAGCTAGTTGTAACCATTGTTGTATCTTGTTGTAGCTCAGTGCATTAGACTGAAATAAATATGTAGCTTTATTAAGAATATAAGAGCCTAGTTCATTTACACCACATTCATTGATGGAGATATTGATTTAGATTAATTTTGTTAATAAAAATAGAGATAAAGATATGAGATATTCTGATAAATGTCCTTCAAGTAATAGTAAATAGCTGGCAATATACACACATATACACGGTATATAATTTATGTATTAAATATTTTCGCCGCGTGCTATGCGCGCGCATCAATATATTACCCCTCTAGGGCTAAGCCCCCCTTGACTCTGGATCCTAGTGACGTCCATGGAGACTGTGTGTGTGTGTGTGTGTGTGTGTGTGTGTGTGTGTGTGTGTGTGTGTGTGTGTGTGTATATATGTGCTGAGATTGCTTGTAGAAGAGTGTGTGTATGTGTGTATTGTGAATCAATCATTCTATCATTTCAGGCTGCAGAGCTGTAATCTGACAGAGAAGAGCTGTTCCTATCTGACCCCTGTGCTGACCTCACACTCCTCAAGACTCAGAGTTCTAAACCTGAATAACAATAAGCTGTATGACTCGGGGATGGAACATTTATCTTCTGGTCTGAAACATCAAAACTGCAAACTGGAGGAACTACAGTAAGGATCATTCCATGGTGTGTGTGTGTGTGTGTGTGTGTGTGTGTGTGTGTGTGTGTGTGTGTGTGTGTGTGTGTGTGTGTGTTTGTCTGTCTGTCTGTCTGTCTGTCTGTCCATCTGTCTGTCTGTGTGTGTTATGAAGAGAATGGAGAGTCTGTATAATGGGTGGGGAGAGTGTGTGTGTGTGTGTGTGTGTGTGTGTGTGTGTGTGTGTGTGTGTGTGTCTGTCTGTCTGTCTGTCTGTCTGTCTGTCTGTCTGTCTGTCTGTCTGTCTGTGTGTGTTATGAAGAGAATGGAGAGTCTGTATAATGGGTGAG
Source organism: Sardinella longiceps (assembly GCA_027497455.2). Taxonomy (NCBI): domain Eukaryota; kingdom Metazoa; phylum Chordata; class Actinopteri; order Clupeiformes; family Clupeidae; genus Sardinella; species Sardinella longiceps. The sequence goes on along the minus strand of JAODXP020000021.1, from coordinate 32,186,732 downwards.
AGTGTGTGTGTGTGTTTCTGTTTTATTTGGAGTGTAGAAATGGAGGAAAGCCTGGCACTGTCCAGACGTAGATGTAGAGCAGAAGTAGAGCTAGAAGAATAGTAGTTGGAACAGGCAGTGTTTAGGGCATCCCATAATACTTCTGGATGTGTTCAGAGTATAGCATAGAGTGGACAGTGAGGCCAGTCTTCTTCTACAGATGCTCAAGATGGCGGCCAGTGGCCTTCATTCCTCTGAGCTCGGGGGTGGACCAGGGACATGAGCGGGTGGCAGGGACATGGCTGTTCTTTCCAAGGGGCTTGGTGATCAAGCAGACTGGAGAGGGTGTTGGTAGAAGTAGCAACCAGACTGTGAGGGGAGGAGAGGTTGTGGTGGAGCTCAGACAGGGCTGATGCTTGTCTAGAGGGAGCAAGGAGGTTCTAGTCAACAGACCTAATGTGGTGGTAGGTAGGTAGGGAGGGGGGGTCAGAGTGGTGATATGGAAACTACAATCAGTGAGTTTGGGCTCAGAGATGCCAGAGATAGAACCAGACACAGAAATGGCAATGGGAGCAGTAGGGAGATGGGACATGCATGAGAGAGAGAGAGAGAGAGAGAGAGAGAGGGAGGGAGTGTGTGTGTTGGGGGGGGGGGGGGGGTTAGTCACTCCAACTGATTAGGGGGGTGTCTGTCACTGAGAAAGTGCTGAGTCCTGTGTGTGTGTGTCTGTGTGTCTGTGTGTGTGTGTGTGTGTGTGTGTGTGTGTGTGTGTGTGTGTGTGTGTGTGTGTTGTGGGGGGGGGGGGGGGTTAGTCACTCCAACTGAGAAAGTGCTGAGTCCTGTCTGTGTGTGTGTGTGTGTGTGTGTGTGTGTGTGTGTGTGTGAGGAGGTTCCAGTAGTAGCCACCAACTGATTGAGGGGGGGGGGTGTCTGTCACTGAGGAAGTGCTGAATCCAGTGGATGAGAGGTGGGGGGACGTGGAGGTGGAGGAGTTTCCTGATCATCTGATGGAGCTGGATGGTGTTGAAGGCCCAACTGAAGTCAATGAAGAGGAGTGTGGTGAAGTTGTCACCTAGGGGCCAACATTTGAATAAGAAATGTCAGGTCCCAGCAGCAGAAACCAACAACCAAGTTGATACAAAACCAATTTATTTATTTTAGCTTATAAATTCAAATATAAAAATGAGGATAATTAAAAGGGGAATAGTCCAAAAGTGCCAGTCTCTTGTAGCCAGAGGGCTGAAATGAAAAAGTTGTGTGGCTCCCTGCTGGCCTCTCAGACTGCTGCCTCTCTCTGGATGGGGTGACGTTGGGCGAGGGGGTGTTGGTCAGTGTTGGTCAGACCAGTGTCGAAAGTTACGGTCCTTCAAGCAGCATACAGTAGAAAAAGCTCAAGGCCAGGGCAGTCTTCAGGGGCAGTGCGTTATGGTTCTGGTTGGCCTGAGGCTAAAAGGAAGCACCAGACATGAGCACCATAGCACCACAGGAAGCAGCCTGGAACAAAAGTGCTCACACAAATACTGGAGCAAGTATAGTTACGGAGGAGGCAGTCTTCAGGACAGCACTGGCTCAGAGATACACAGGCCGGAGGCTAAAAAGGAGCACCAGGAATGAGCGCTAACATCACAGATAGCAGAGGAATGAGTAAGAAGGCCCAGGCGCACAACTGGATGAAGAGGGCCTGTGTGTGTGTGTGTGTGTGTGTGTGTGTGTACGTGTGTGTGTGTGTGTGTGTGTGTGTGTGTGTGTGTGTGTGTGTGTGTGTGTGTGTGTGCCTGCATGTGAGAGTGAGTAAGTGCATGTGTGCACAACTGGATGAAGAGGGCCTGTCTCACGCACGCGTGCGCACACACACACACACACACACACACACGGGCCATCCTCATCCAATTGTGCGCCTGTAGAGCACAATTTGATGGAAGATGAGTAGTGTGTGTGTGTGTGTGTGTGTGTTTGTGTGTGTGTGTTAGGGTTGGGCGATATGGCCTTAAAAGTATATCACGATATTTTCTGTTTTTTATCACGATAACGATAACTGACGATAAAAAGTATATTAGGCCTACAATTTAACACAGGGTTCATACAGGTGCCTGAAACCCTTGAAAATGCTTGGGTTTAAAATGTTGCGTTTTCAAGGTTTAGAAAGACAGTTCTTGAAAATGTTGTACAGGTAGCCTAATCAATTGTAAAGTAATTGCTGCCTATAAATATTCACCTGACAGAGTTGTTTGTGTAGGAAATATAAAATTATGATCCTAAACCTGACAATTGTGCCACTGCGTGAGTGAGTGACCACGCCTCTCCCAAACTCACTTCATAAATTGTCCATGGCAATGCATGTAAGACGCGTTTACAACGCAAGCAGCAGATAGACCGATGTGATTTTTTGTACAGGGCGGTTTTCAACATAATAGAATATTAGCAGCAATGTTGTCACAGACGAGAGCCTACAGTTGACATAGAAAATAATTTCCAAAGTGCCAGAACCAACCACCCCTTTTAGATCGCTAGGTCAG
>JAODXP020000021.1:32161737-32179237 GCA_027497455.2 Sardinella longiceps | reverse complement strand
CCACTAAAATTGCTTCGAGACACTGGTGCATCAGAATCTTTTATCTTGGCCTCTGTTTTGCCATTTTCAAGTGAGTCTTGTGCTGGCAGTAGTGTGTTGGTTCAGGGAATTGGATCACACATTGTGAGTTTTCCTCTGCACAGGGTTTATTTGCAGTCAAACCTGGTGCAGGGTGAAGTTACAATTGCAGTGTGCCCATCTTTGCCTGTAGATGGCGTACAACTGGTTTTGGGGAATAATCTGGCAGGAAAGCATGTCTTTAGTGATGTTTCACCTCCTGTGGTTGAGGAAGTTCCATCTATCCCAGTAGTTTCTGTTAGCGAAGTGGGAATACATTTTGATGTGGCTACGACATGTCCAGAAAGTCTTGTTTCTCGTGTGGAGGAGGCTCATGTCATTAGACCAGAGTTAAAGCCAGTTTTACATGATGGCCCCTTTTCCTGTGATCATATTGTGGTTAAGCAAGAGAGCTTGACTTTAAAAGAACATGTTGAGCTTTGTTCTGCTGAAGATCTTTCTAGTGAGTCGGAGGTAACCTGTGCAGGTGATCCAGGTTTAGCCTCATCGCTAACAACTGTCTCCCCCATTCCCATTGAGTATACAGGTCCCAGTACAGTTCAAATGTCTGATTTGGGTTTGCTTGCATCACCTAACATTGTGCCAATTACGCAGTTCTGTGTCACTAACACTTATTGTAGCCAGTCCTCGGTTTCTGGGGCAGCAGAGACCGATGACTGTGGTACGTTGGTTGCTGAAAACGAAGCTACTGCATCGAGCATCTTTCCCTACTTGGTGGCAGCTTGTAGTGGTTTAGATGTAAGAAGTTGTGATTGTTCGCTCCAGCCTCGGTTGAGGGCTTTGGAGGAAGTAGTCAGTTGTTTGTTACAACTCAGATCTGAAAAAAATGAGTCTTTGATGTCTAGCTTGCCCTGGTTGTCTTCTACCATACTGTCCGGCACTCATTTCAGTCTACCAGGTGACGTATGCACGGGGGAAGTGTTTTTGCAGAGGGTTAAGTGGGACATAGACCGACCACCCTGTTTATTGTGGTGTTTACTCTTCATGATGCCACTATGTGTGCTGCAATTTGATGTTTACCTAAGTGGGGGCATCGCACACGTAACACTTTTTGTGTGTGCCATTTATCCGTGGCCCAAGACAGCACCACCTAGTGTGCTGGGTTGGGTCATTGCAGTTTAATTTTTGGTGCATTCAGGACAGTCAACATCACGGTTGTCTTGTTCTGAATGTATCTGATTGAATGTTTTGACTTGTTCTGTCCCTGTTGTCTCCCATCTTTCTCTCTACCTTTGTCTCCTTAAAATTTGGCTTTCCAGGTACCGGGGCTTGCTGGAGTCTTAGGCTTGAGGGAGAGTTGTTGGAGCTGCTTAAAGGATTGAGTGAGGAACTCATTCACTCTAGTAATCTTTTGCATTATTGTCATCTTTAAGAATTCATCCCCTAGACATAATCTGAATATATTATTTTGAAGAATTGTCATGTTTAAGTATTTGCATATTTGCTTTCTTTTTGGTGCTGAGCTAATGTTTACAGAGTCTCTCTTTGATAGGCCTCTGTCTTAAGGGGGAGGTGTTACGGCCCTGCCTAGCCCCTCCTCCTTGCTGTCATGTTCTCTCCTGTGCATCTCCACCAGGTGTGCTGAGCGCAGGTGTGCGGCATAATGACTTGATTGCTTCCTGGTTTCTGAGGGGGTTAAAAGCGCTCTGGACCGAGGAGCTCCAGCCGCCGCTTCTCCTCTTCTCTTGCACCCATACATTTTGTTTCGTTACGCAGACACCACATTTTCCTGATTACACCTACACTCTTATTTTCCAACTCAACACTTATACTGAATGTTCTTAACCTTCGTTGTTAAGTTCTTTACTTTAATAAATATCTCTATTTTATATTCTTAATCCGTGTGCGGTCTTCCCTCCTTTGTTACACTGCCCTGAGCCAAGCAGTTCGTAACACTGATCACACAACCCCAGCTCAACATCACACAAACACACACACACACACACACACACACACACACACACACACACACACACACACACACACACACAAACACACACACCTCCTCCCCTCACTGATCGCACAGACCCTGCTCAACACACACACACACACACACACACACACACACACACACACACACACACACACACACACACACACACACATACATACCCTCTCTGATCACACAGCCCCAGCTCAACATCACACAAACACACACACACACACACACACACACACACACACACTCACACACACCTCCTCTCACTGATCACGCAGCCTCTGTTCAACACCACACACACACACACACACACACACACACACCTCCCCTCGCTAATCACACAGCCCCTGCTCAACAACACACACACACACACACACACACACACACACACACACACACACACACACATACATCCCCTCACTGATCACACAGCCCCAGCTCAACACCACACACACACACACACACACACACACACACACACACACACACACACACACACACTCCCCTCTCTGATCACACAGCCCCTGTTCTACAACACCACACACACACACACACACACACACACACACACACACACACACACACACACACACACACACAGTACCTCCCTTCCCTGATGACGCAGCCCCTGTTCAACAACACCAAACACACACACACACACACACACACACACACACACACACACATTTTACTTCTTTATTTGTGTCCACAATTCAAAATAATGATACTCAAAGACACAAATTTTAACAGCTGCATTAGATGCACAAGAGTGAATTAGCTATATGACTGACATTGGTTAAAGCAGCACAAATTAAACACATATTATGGATATATACAGCATCTTCTTTTCCAGACATGGTAACTGCCTATTAAAGATGATATTGAGCAGTATTTAGCTAGCTGTTTTGCTTTTGATTTTGAAAAGCCAATTAACCTGAGCCCCCTTGTGACCAACCTATGCACATGGCCTAGGCTGCCAAATATGAACACAACACTTCTCTAGGAAGGTTTCCTCCAAAAAGGGATCAAAGCAACAGGCAACTTCCAGAATAAAAACATTTCTTTGGTTCTCATCAATAATGGTAATATCAGGTCTGTTAGCTTGTACAGTATGAAATGCAGACATACCGTGATTTAGTTGAAACATGTATGGTTTGACAACACGGTTTGTATAAACTGTCACTGTAGGCAAGAAGATAGATGATAATTGATGTAGAGTTAGAGTAATAGCATGTATCCATGTACAAATCAAAACAGTAACCCACTTCAATAATAAATACTGAGTTTGCAGATTCATTCACAATTACAATATCTGGAGTGTTTGGAATGTTCTTAAAGCAGTCACTCTCAAATATATTATTATCAAACCAGTTCATATTCACAGTACTATGTAAGTAAAATTTGCAGTCATGTCCATTTACTTTCAGGTCCTTTGCAACAAGATCGACCAAACGGTTGTGCCTGGCTACATATTGTCCTTTGTAGTGGTGACATCCATTCAGAATATGAGCCATAGTTTCATATTCCTGCAGGTTTGTGTGTAATATACTGTAAGGGTCATGCTTTGATGGATACCATGTTGAGAGGTTATATTTAGTTGGGAGACATTGCAATCGCGCTTTAATCATGAAAACAAGAATTTCCTCTGAAATTGTTTTTCAAGATGGAATGGGACACAGAATGATCGGCATATTGTAGGAGCGCCAGTTTTCCTTGTAGTTTTAAACTCATCCAGTGCTGTGCGCTTTGCGTCTGCCTGACGTGAAGAAGCGTGGCTCTTATCCTCCTTGTTTGCAATTGACTGTGTGTGTTGTTTGTATTGAGCATGGCTACAGCAGATATCTGAGTGTTTATGATGATGTCCTCACTGAGCGCTACCGCTGCTCCGTCTGTTCTCAGCCAGGAGAGTTGTAGACCGACGCGCTGGCAGAGATCGTTGAGGTCCATCCAATCAGAGCGCACTCCAAAGCCAGCGGCCCTGATATCCAGCTTGCCGTTTTCTTTTAGTTTAAACCCAAGAAATTGCGGGTCGTTAGATGAAGCCGCAGGGATTTTACGCCGATTGAGATGTAGAAGTAAAGATTCGTGAGACAGCTCTCTAACTGATGGATCGTCGCTATTTAGCATATTAATCAAATGTCCAGTTCTAGAGGAAGTGTAAAGCCACTCAATATTTGGCACGCCTAGACCCCCGTCTCTGCGTGGTTGGAAGATTATGTCCCGATTTGTCTTTAGTCCAAACCATTTTCTCACAAACTTCACCGTTTCATTATTGAGCACTGCCAGCGTTTGTTGTGTGATGTGGATGTTTGAGAAAAGGTGTTGGATTTTGGTCACTGCAATGATCCTAATGGCCTCGATTTTCATTATAATGGGGAGGGGGGCAGAATCTATCAAAGCCAGTCTTCGAGTGTACTCATGACACAACTCTGTCACTTGTTCCTCCCAATCACCAGCTACATTGAATTTGTGTCCCAAGTAGGGATATGTTTTGTGCCGCTCATACAGGCGTATCGGTTTATTAGTCAGAGAGAAGACCACCACTTCTTCTCTCATAGAATGCGGCACATTTTGTGTGTTTAATGTCCACTCCTCACTGATCACACAGCCCTTACTCAACACCACCACCACACCACACCACACACACAAACACCCAAACACACACACACCTCCCCTCACACATGGCCCCTGCTCAACAACACTACACACACACACATCTCTCCTCACTGATCGCACAGCCCCTGCTTAACCACACACACACACACACACACACACACACACACACACACACACACACACACACACACACACACACACACCCACTACACCTACACACACACTTACTGATCACACAGCCCCTGCTCAACACCACACACACACACACATCCCCTCACTGATCACTCAGTGCCTGCTCAACACCACACACACATCTCACTGATCACAAAGCCTCTGCTCAACACCACAACCACACACACACCACAAACACACACACAAACACACACATACACACAAACCTCACCTCAGTGATCACACAGCCCTTGCTCAACACCTCACACACACACGCACACACACACACACACACACACACGACACAGACACAGACACACACACTCACCTCAGTGATCACACAGCCCAACACCATACACACGGCCCCTGATCACACAGCATCTTGTGTTGTTAATGTTAAGCTGGAGGTAGTTATTACATCACCAGTGCAAATTGTGTGGTTGAGATGTGATGTAACTCTTACCTGTGTGTAGTCATAGTATGACTAAACTGTGTGTGTGTGTGTGTGTGTGTGTGTGTGTGTGTGTGTGTGTGTGTGTGTGTGTGTGTGAGGTTGGTGGATGGTGGACCTTCACACTCTCTTTCTCTCCTTCTTCATTCCTCCTCCCTTTGCTCTTTTCATCCATATGTCTCTTTCACAATTCTCTGTTTCAATGTCAATCCAAATGCAATAGGCTGTAATGCCAGTAAGAGTGTGAATGTGCAGCCATCTCTATTGGTGGAGTCAGACGCCAATCTCCAAAATGCTTCTGATTAGACCAGTGGTGTTGGACTTTTTAGCTCCACCCTTACTGTTTGTGCTGCAGTGTGTCAAATGTGTGAGTGTGTTTGTTCTGGCTGCTGTTCCTGATGTCAGAATAAAAGCCCTCTGTCTCTCATGCAGTCTGGCTCACTGGGAGACAGTTGTCATGGACACTGATACATCAGCTGCTTCTCTCCTTTATCCTGCAGGTGGGGTGATTGGGGAAATGATAAGATTGTGACTAAGGACTCTTAGTGAGCATCAGTGTGTTGATTCATGATCCCTGGGCCTGAGCTGGATGGGGTCTGTGGGCCAGAGGCTCATGAAGACAAGCACAACACACACACACACACACACACACACACACACACACACACACACACACACACACACACACACACACACACACACACACACACACACACACACATCCATTCACTCACAAACATATGTACAGGGCAGGCTATGATCTATGAATGATATTATTTGTATAATAATAATAATTGTTGATAGAGAAAAGTGAATTCCGTGTTGTAGAAGCTGATAATATGTACAAATAGAGAAAAAAAGAGAAAGATGTGTATATTTATATCATTGCCCCCATTTGTGTATCAATTATGCATCTTTGTTTACTTCATTGTGTATGTTTGTGTTCTGGGTGCCTTTGCTCTTTGGGTGTATTATAGGGCCCTTGTAGTTTTTCCTTTATAGAGAGAAATAGGCAGATGTGTATACTGTGTGTGTGTGTGTGTGTGTGTGTGTGTGTGTGTGTGTGTGTGTGTGTGTGTGTGTGTGTGTGTGTGTGTGTGTGTGTGGAGTGAGTGAGTGTATTCGAGGGCCTTTGTGGTTTTTCATTTGCCTCTGCTGTGTTTTATAACATGTTATGATTTTATAGCCATCAATAAAGACTTCCTATGAAGAGTGCCATCAACGTTTCTTCTTTTATTTTCAGATCACTTCTCCATTGAGCACTTTCACCTTTGCCTCACGAATATGGATTTCTACATTATGCTGTGTGTGTTAGAAATGTGTTTATTTGATACATGATTTCAGTTGCTTTTCTAAAGCTCTGTCTCCATCAGAGCCATATATAGAGATGAGAGGATCTGTCATCCATTATCTCATACTGCCACCTAGTGGTTCAGAAATGTAACAACATGTGTAAATACATCCAAAGGCTCCATCTTGAAAGGGCCAAAAAAGGCCAAATCCTGGAGGGTCTCCCACACTCTCCCCTGCTTTACTAAATGTGCTCCTGATATTTCCACTTCCAGTCCGTTCTGTTTGAACAGTTTGATTGCTTACAGGTTAGACTCCATTATTCAAGATACACATCTGATGACAGATTTCACATAACACACATCTCTTTTGAAACGTCATGTGTTAAACAGTGTTTATCAGTGTATCACTATGACAACCAAATGTTTACTCTGCTGTATCCATGGGAACCTGATCTTGACTGCAGTGGGTTTGACCTTTGACCTGTAGTCCAGTCACATTCCAGTTCCACACGACTCTCATTCAGTAAAGTCAAAGTGAAAGCAGTTTAGTCCATTCAGAGGAAGTGCCACTGACACCTAGAGGACAGTAAGGTAAGAAAGAGAGAAAAGATGTGTGTGTGTGAGAGAGAGAGAGAGAGAGAGAGAGAGAGAGAGACAGAAAGAGATGTGAAGTTATGAGATAATTCAGGATAATTCAGTTCTACAAGCTCAGTTATATTCTATTTCAAACATGTAGTGTATGCGTGTGTGTGTATCTGTTTTTGTTTTTGTTTAGTGAGCAAGACATAGTAGCAATGAATTGTTTCATGCTGCCAACAAGTGGTACAGAAATATAACATCATGTGCAGATAAACACTTAATTCCGAAAGCACAATTGAAATGTGTGTGTGTATTTGTATTAGTGTGCAATAGATCAGCACTCCACTGTGTGTGTGTTTCAGGTGAGCACTGCAGTGTGTGTGTGTGTGTGTGTGTGTGTGTGTGTGCGTGCCGTTCCATCAGAGACTATGAAAGATAAAAACATTACAGTATGCGCGACTGTTCTGGAGGACGGTTTGCACTATACACTCACAACTGCATGCTGCCGCGCTTCCTTGCTCTCTGTTAAACATCGTAAGCGCCGGAAACACTGGACTGATCTTAAAATCCAAGGAAAATTAGCCTGCCTATCTTCTACTGACCACTCAGTCTCACACTCAATCTTCCAAAATGCCTCGATCGACGAGAACATCCAAAAATTTACAGTTAAGAGTAAGACTCCAGGTTTTACCCACCCAATTGAACTTGTCGATCTGGTATCCCACTTGTCACTCACCACTATGCATTAATCACAAACATGATCAAATTGTTGAGTCACTGTCACATGTATTGAATGGCTGTATTTTCTATAAAGATCTATACATTAGTAGGCACGATAGGATTGTGGACATTTTGCTACATCAATTATCATCTATCTTCTTGCCTACAGTGACAGTTTATACAAACCGTGTTGTCAAACCATACATGTTTCAACTAAATCACGGTATGTCTGCATTTCATACTGTACAAGCTAACAGACCTGATAATTACCATTATTGATGAGAACCAAAGAAATGTTTTTATTCTGGAAGTTGCCTGTTGCTTTGATCCCTTTTTGGAGGAAACCTTCCTAGAGAAGGCAGTGAAATACCAACCTCTTGTACAGCAAATAAGTAATCTTGGTTATAATTGTCAGTTGCTTGTGTTCATATTTGGCAGCCTAGGCCATGTGCATAGGTTAGTCACAAGGGGGCTCAGGTTAATTGGCTTTTCAAAATCAAAAGCAAAACAGCTAGCTAAATACTGCTCAATATCATCTTTAATAGGCAGTTACCATGTCTGGAAAAGAAGATGCTGTATATATCCATAATGTGTGTTTAATTTGTGCTGCTTTGACCAATGTCAGTCATATAGCTAATTCACTCTTGTGCATCTATTGCAGCTGTTAAAATTTGTGTCTTTGAGTATCATTATTTTGAATTGTGGACACAAATAAAGAAGTAAAATGTCCATAGTCCATGGAGAGAAAGAGAGTCTTCAGAGAGAGTAGTAAAGACAGCATGGCAGACAGAGAAAGTCTTCAGAGAGAGGACAATGATAGCATATTGCTCAAATTTACTGACAAAATATTTTCTTTAATTCTTATATTTTGCGCATTGTTTATTGTTTATTTGTTTATTTTGTGTATTGCACAGAGATGAATGGGTGTGAAATGGTCCCAGACTGACTGGACAGGTTTGACAAAGGGACCATAATTACACACTATAACCACTAGAGGCTCCCCTCTGATAACAGGATGGCAGAGAGTGAGTGAGTGAGTGAGTGAGAGTGAGTGAGTGAGTGAGTGAGTGAGAGTGAGTGAGTGAGTGAGTGGGAGTGATGGAGAGGAACCGCCAGCCTGCTGCTGCTGCTGCTGCATGCAAACCCCCTGTGCTTCTCTATGGAGACTGCAGATGTGAGTGATGGCTTGACCAATCCAAGCTTTGGGCCAGTGGCCAGACATCATATCACATTCATATCCGCCTACCTCCACATTTGATGAGGAGGCTTTCTGGCTGTTGGCTGCACCAGCAATGCTCATCCCCTCTCCCCAGATCATTCAATCGGTCACTTTCACTGCTTGTCTGCCTGCATCTTTGATCGGAATCAAGGAGACCTCATATCAGCTTGTTGCTTTGCCAGCCAGGGAGAGAGAGAGAGAGAGAGAGAGAGAGAGAGAGCAGATGGTAGGATGGCAGAGAGCGAGTGATGGAGAGCCTCAGGAGTGATGGAGATCCTCATTGGCTGACTCAGGAACTGGGAGCACATCTCCCTCTAAAAGAAGACATCTCATGGGGGTGCCGCACTGGCACTGCCAGGTGCCAATGGAGCACACCTGTGACGCACGTGTGTGTGTGTGTGTGTGTGTGTGTGTGTGTGTGTGTGTGTGTGTGTGTGTGTGTGTGAGAGAGAGAGAGAGAGTGCAGAAATGCTGGATTATGACAAGCAGATGGTGGCAAAGAGAGAGGGAGAGGCAGCTGTGTTTGTGTGTGTGTGTGAGTGTATGTGTGTGTGTATGTGTGTACGTGTATGTGTATGTGTGTACGTGTGTGTGTGTGTGTGTGTGTACGTGTGTACCATCACTGCTCTGCTCTTTTTCTTTCACTGTATTGCACACATTCACACACACCCAATCATCTAGATTAAACAGGAGGATACACACTCACACACACACGCACACACACGCACACACACACACACTCTCTCTCTCTCTCTCTCTCTCTCTCTCTCTCTCTCTCTCTCTCTCTCTCTCACCTGTTTCTTCCACATATCTTTACCTCTGTGTCTGTCTGTCATGGTCCATTGAGAGATCACAAAATAACAACAGAAACCTGATCAGCTGGTTTAATGTTTCTCTCTCTGAATATGTATTTCATGTCAGGGACTGAAACGGTTTAGTCAGTTGCTCACAGAAAAGCACCAACACTTCAAAGAAAGGGATATAACCTATAGATGGAAACACAAACCTATGAAGCACTCATATAGAACAGTACTGTAAATTTATTTCACTTTTTAATGTAATCAATTGCAGATCTTATGGCAGTTTTGGTGTCTGTTGTGCACTATTGTTTGGGTGTTACACAATAATGAGATCAACTACAGAAACCGGATCAGCTGGTTCTGCTGTCTATCTGAATATATATTTCATGTCAGGGACTGAAGCTGTCTAACTAGTTGCTGACAGAAAAGTGTCTGAGCTTCAAGGAAATGGATACTTGGAGGAACAAACCCACGAGAGACTCCTAAATCACAGTAAGTTGTAGAGTAGAAATGTTATTGTTGAATAGGAAAGGTTATACTAGGGTGAAGATGATTTGTTGGATGTTGACTCGGTATTCTTGTGTATGAGTATGGTCTACTGAATTGTTGTGGAGTTGAGTATGATTGCTACTTGGATGTAGACAGTATCAGAATGTCTCTTTCTAAAAATGTCCCCTGCCCATACATTGTGTCATTAATCTCCCAACTTTGTGTTTATGATGAATCAATACGGACTCAATACGGACATTTAAATAGGGAGAATCTTTCACTAGACAGTTAATGTAATGTTTGTGTTTGTGTGTGTGTGTGTGTGGGTCTGGGTCTGGGTCTGGGTCTGGGTCTGGGTCTGGAGCATCAGGTGGTGAATTGAAGTTCAGTGCAAAAAATCAGTGAAGTCTGGCATAGACCGGTGTCAGATTTTATTTAGGCCTATTTATTATTTAATATTTATTTATTTATTTATTTGACCTGGTCTTTTTAATGTATTTTCACACCAGACAGACACCAACAGGCAGCCCAAATCCCACCCAACCCAAGCCTAGGGTTCACTCCATCAGATTAGCTTTAAAACCCTGGCAGTGATTCTGATTCCCCACATGATGCACAGTGCTGTCTAGCCCTAGAGAGTGTGTGGTGTGTGTGTGTGTGTGTGTGTGTGTCAGTCACAAAGTTGTGTGGGTAACTAAGGTTCACATATTAGCTACTAATACATACCTAATTAATGCCTGTATTAGTGAATTGTTAGGCAACATTAATCATTTGTTAGGCATGTATTCACAAATTTCTTGTTCATGACTAATTAGGCCTTTACTCTTGATATAATCTTAATAATGCCCTTATGAGCCTTGATCTCTACTTACTAAGTGGTAGTACCTACCAAAATAGAATATGTGTAACCCACTAGTATGCTGTCTGAATAAATCCAGAATCCAGACTGCTATCTCTGTAAAGCGGGTCAAACTCTGGAACTCCAACTGAATTAAAACTAGAGACTAGCAATAATGTATTTAGTAAAAGACTTAAAATATGGCTAAAGTCTAAACAACAATGCCTACATTAATTGTGTAATCTTTAAACTAGTCTTTTCTCCTTTTTTCCTCATTTACATATTCTCTTATATAAATATAATATCTTTTTTTATTTTATTTTATTTTTTCTTTTAGCTGTGTTTGTTTTGTTTTTCTTAGTTTATGTGTTTTTTCCCTCTGAAAAACTGCCTATGGACTGGTGTTGAGAATTAGCACCTGTGCTAAAACACTTAAACAATGCATCTGGTTTTGTCCAATGTAATTGCTATGTCCATATCCAAATAAAGTAAACTATACTATACCATAGAATAGTGGAAGAACACTTCATAGAATAAATGCAAGTATCAGCATCATGGCCAGTGAAATACAACAATGACACTGAGCTACAATAAGCTATACTTGCTTATTCTACAAGTGCAGTAGATTAATATGGAGGTTATATCCACAGAGACTGAATGCAGTGTCTATATGGAGTTATATAGATTAATATGGAGGTTATATCCACAGAGACTGAATGCAGTGTCTATATGGAGTTATATAGATTAATATGGAGGTTATATCCACAGAGACTGAATGCAGTGTCTATGTGGAGTTATATAGTAGATTAATATGGAGGTTATATCCACAGAGACTGAATGCAGTGGCTATATGGAGTTATATAGATTAATATGGAGGTTATATCCACAGAGACTGAATGCAGTGGCTATATGGAGTTATATAGATTAATATAGAGGTTATATCCACAGAGACTGAATGCAGTGGCTATATGGAGTTATATAGATTAATATGGAGGTTATATCCACAGAGACTGAATGCAGTGGCTATATGGAGTTATATAGATTAATATGGAGGTTATATCCACAGAGACTGAATGCAGTGGCTATATGGAGTTATATAGATTAATATGGAGGTTATATCCACAGAGACTGAATGCAGTGGCTATATGGAGTTATATAGATTAATATGGAGGTTATATCCACAGAGACTGAATGCAGTGGCTATATGGAGTTATATAGATTAATATGGAGGTTATATCCACAGAGACTGAATGCAGTGGCTATATGGAGTTATATAGATTAATATGGAGGTTATATCCACAGAGACTGAATGCAGTGTCTATATGGAGTTATATAGATTAATATGGAGGTTATATCCACAGAGACTGAATGCAGTGGCTATATGGAGTTATATAGATTAATATGGAGGTTATATCCACAGAGACTGAATGCAGTGGCTATATGGAGTTATATAGATTAATATGGAGGTTATATCCACAGAGACTGAATGCAGTGTCTATATGGAGTTATATAGTAGATTAATATGGAGGTTATATCCACAGAGACTGAATGCAGTGGCTATATGGAGTTATATAGATTAATATGGAGGTTATATCCACAGAGACTGAATGCAGTGTCTATATGGAGTTATATAGTAGATTAATATGGAGGTTATATCCACAGAGACTGAATGCAGTGTCTATATGGAGTTATATAGATTCATATGGAGGTTATATCCACAGAGACTGAATGCAGTGTCTATATGGAGTTATATAGATTAATATGGAGGTTATATCCACAGAGACTGAATGCAGTGTCTATATGGAGTTATATAGTAGATTAATATGGAGGTTATATCCACAGAGACTGAATGCAGTGGCTATATGGAGTTATATAGTAGATTAATATGGAGGTTATATCCACAGAGACTGAATGCAGTGTCTATATGGAGTTATATAGTAGATTAATATGGAGGTTATATCCACAGAGACTGAATGCAGTGTCTATATGGAGTTATATAGATTAATATGGAGGTTATATCCACAGAGACTGAATGCAGTGTCTATATGGAGTTATATAAATTAATATGGAGGTTATATCCACAGAGACTGAATGCAGTGGCTATATGGAGTTATATAGATTAATATGGAGGTTATATCCACAGAGACTGAATGCAGTGTCTATATGGAGTTATATAGATTAATATGGAGGTTATATCCACAGAGACTGAATGCAGTGTCTATATGGAGTTATATGATGAAGTAGATTAATACCTACTGCATCATAAGGGTACTATCCATAAGGCCAGTGCATGTACAGAACATATAAAAACATAAAAATCTAAAATGTCCTAAAATGTACTTTTGTATACTGTTAATAGAGACCATACATAGGCCTCCAGGCAGGGGCGTCGTAGTGGGGGAAAAGGGGAACTGACCAGGGACCATAGAGGGAGGAGGGCCCTTGAAGAGTCTGGCATTGTATTCCAAGCACTGATGGGGGCCCATGGCCACTGCTTCTGCACAGGGCCCAGAATTTGGCCTACAGGAAAAAACAAGTAATAAAGCAAGGGGAAATGGATGCATTCAAATTGGTCTGACCAAATGACATATATTGTTGCTTGCTGCCATCTACTGGATATATGAGGAAGTATAATTCATCCACACCCGGGGAACAGCCAATCACTTGCCTTTGCGTAAATTGTCAAAGAGAAAGCGAAAGTGTCGGACAAGTTAGTAGTAACTTCATCTTGTTTTTCGACGATTTTCTCTCAGGCCCGAAACGGAGAAAAAGTGGTAAGAATGACAGAAAACAGCATCATATTGTGTATGTATATAGTCTATCATAAATCACGGATTGGAATCGGATACTTGAATCGCTTTATTCGATGTTGAAACCAGACGTAAAGACTCGGCTAAAATATCACCACCACCACCACCACCACTAGGCCTTGTATCTCCAACAGTTCCGGGGAGCAATACAGTGACAATGCCGTTCGCTATTCATTCATATTCGTGTCCTATTTCGGGAATGTTTGAATTATAATGTACTGGGCTACATCATCAGGAGTATGATTCAGGTAAACCTGCATGCGCAAAAAAGGCTTGTGTGTGTGTTTACTAGGACAGCTGAACAGGGCTGACTATGGCCCGGGCATTTTTGGCCATAGGCTATGATAAGCAGAGGCACGCGACAAACCAGAGGATATATGCACACATTGTGTTGTGTCAAACACATAAGCACAATAGTCCTGCCATAATATCATGCGTTGAGCATTTGCACACTTTTAAGTCCATAATTTCTCCCCATACTGAATTAGTTAAGATCTAGGCTACCACTCGTTCATTTGTTGTTCAGGCCTCTCAAGTTTTGAACTCGGAGTAAGATTTTCTTTTTTGGCCAGGCATAGATCTACAGTAGGCTACAGAGTATGTATGTGAAAGAGACAGTAGTCTATATGAATGCCTGTATTTTAGGTGATTTAGAGAAAGGCAAGTACGGTCGCCCCAAAATAATGACCTCCAATGAATTCTGTGTAAAGTAATGGACAAATGGACTGGCATCAGGTGGCTTTTTTGCATGGGCTTAAAGACAGCACTGGAGAACTCAAGAATTCTGTAATAATAATAATAATAATTCAGTAGTGATGATGCATCATTATTTACTATTTATCAGTAAACATTCTGCCTAAAGCTTAAATATTTATTTAGGGTAGGCCTATATTTTATGTTTTTATTTGGACCTATTTCAATGTCATTGTAAAAAAAAAAAACATATAGTTGTAGTCTATAAACTTTATTTAGTTCATTGTAGCTTTAACTTACTTCACTTGAAGAAGTATGTGCCTTGCTTTTACCTTGGCCTACTGCTTTTACAGTAGGTTATGGTCACCATCTTTAAAAGTATTGCTACGGTATTTAAGTGCTTTAATGCTTAATACTGTATCAGACCAAACCAAATTTTCCAAGACAATGCCGTCAGCAGCGGTATTAAGAATAGCTTACTTTGCCGTGCTTACTGTCATACTTTTGGATTTTGCAGGGTGCAATCAAGTTGCATGGGTAAATATAATAGCATGCATATTCAGTTTATTGTTATCTTTCGTTGTGTATCACAGAGAGGCTAGTAGTGAGTAGTGCCATTGATACTGAAGAAGTTATGCGATAAGCACAAAGTTCTCCGCTGTTATGATGAGCTTGTGGGTTTGCTGGTTTACACAAATAGGCCTAATTGTCTTGCGCATCTCTGAACACTCGAGGGGTGGCACAACTATTAAGCGTTTGTGTGTGTAACCTACAAAATGTGAAAATTAATTCTGCATAATTATAGCGGAATTGTTGACGGCTCCAGAAAAGTAGTGCTGGTGCGTGAGGGAACTGTCATTCGCGGGCGAGCGCTCACACACACACTCACTAGCCCCCCGGCCTGAAATGTTTGTTTTCATTCTGCTAACATTTCGGACACTTCTCTTACCAGGCTCAGCTGACAGTTTCTATGCTGACCTCCTCAATCTGTCCCTGGCTCACGTCTCATATCCTCCATCTTCTTCTCCAAATTCATATCCACTTCTTCTGTAGGCCCTTCTAAGTCTATGCACTCCGAGGCTGCCTCTGATGACAGCCCTGCACCCGCTGCTGTGTAGTCATCGTAGCACATCACACAAGCGTAACTGCAAGCTGCATTATATTATTGTTGCGCATTTTTAGAAGTCAACTAGCGAATCACAGGAAGCCGTCTCCTTTGAAGAACCTAAAACGTTCGTCTTTGCTCTCGTTTGATCGTTGTTTGAGGATAATTCCTTGTGTAATCCAATGTCAAAACACATCAACAGTTTCATTACGTTTGTGTTTGTTTGTTGACTTTATCTGCCTATCTGTTCACTCTGTTACTGTACCAACCATCAGCCAAATGGTAGATTTCAGTGATTTAATAAGATGGATGATTCAAAGACACTGATTTATGGCTGTCAGTTTTTACCATGCCAAAGTCAGTGGTATGCTCCCATTTATGTGACAAAAGTTAACCCCCCCCCCCTCTCTCTCTCTCTCTCTCTCTCTCTCTCTCTCTCTCTCTCTCTCTCTCTCTCTCTCTCTCTCTCTCTCTCTCTGTGTGTGTGTGTGTGTGTGTGTGTGTGTGTGTAGATGATCAGCAGATAGGACCAAAGACAGGTGTTCTCCTGATGTGAGTTCTCCACTTCTACTCTAGAATGGAGGGTTCTAGTTCTAAGAAGAGCCCCCCCTCCCCTACACCCACCCGTGTGTCCATGAAGAGTGATTGGTCCAATGATCGAGACATTCATTTTGCAGGAGGAGACTCTTCTACTGGACAGTAAGAATCAGGGGCTCTGGTCCTCATGCTACATTATGTGTCTCTACCTAATATGTCTCATCATTTAAGCTACTAGTGATCAACAATGTGCTGCACACACGTTAGCACAGGGGTGTCAAACTGAAACCTGAGGGCCCATGTGACCCTTCACATCATTTCATGCAGGCTGATTCAAAGAACATGTAAAGAATGAAGACTAAAGGGCTTTTGCAGGACTGAAATGAAAGGAAACGATTATTTTCATAATCCAATAGTTTGTGGTCATGCAGGTATGACAGCCCACTGAGGAAAATCATTATGTGGTCCGTGATAAAAGACGAGTTTGAAACCCTTGTCTTAGACTGTGTACTGTGTGTGTGTGTATGTGTGTGTGTGTGTGTGTGTGTTTTCTACAACTGTGTTGGAGAACAGAGACATCATGTGTGTGTTTGCAGTGTATGAATCAGTGTGTGTTTCAAGGTTTCTTGCCGCGATGTCAGGGCAGCATCAACAAGGGCAGGCAAACTTTGATCAGTGGAGAGGTGGAGCGAACTGAAGTTGCATAGACTGGTGTATGCGCACTGTCGCGCATATAGCCTATTGAACACGTTTTTTTTTTCTCTTCACAAATACGTTACTCACAGAAGGCCTATAGCCTATGATATGCGGGAAGGATTGCTTATTCGTTCTCCGTTGCGGTTACGGACATGTTGATTATCTGAGCGCAAATGGAAGCACAAATAAACTAGACGCAATCTGACTCATGCTGACCTAACGTTAGCGATCTAAAAGGGGTGGTTAGTTCTAGCACTTTGGAAATGATTTTCTATGTCAACTGTAGGCTCTCGTCTGTGACAACATTGCTGCTAATATTCTATTATGTTGAAAACTGCCCTGTACAAAAAATCACATCGGTCTATCTGCTGCTTGCGTTGTAAACGCGTCTGACATGCATTGTCATGGACAATTTATGAAGTGAGTTTGGGAGAGGCGTGGTCACTCACTCACACAGTGGCACAATT
>JAODXP020000021.1:32154237-32159237 GCA_027497455.2 Sardinella longiceps | reverse complement strand
GGAGAGGAGAGGTCAATGATGAACATGA
Organism: Sardinella longiceps; assembly: GCA_027497455.2. NCBI lineage: Eukaryota > Metazoa > Chordata > Actinopteri > Clupeiformes > Clupeidae > Sardinella > Sardinella longiceps. The sequence goes on along the minus strand of JAODXP020000021.1, from coordinate 32,159,209 downwards.
GATCTACACAGAGCTCTACATCACAGAGGGGGGAAGAGGAGAGGTCAATGATGAACATGAGATCTACACAGAGCTCTACATCACAGAGGGGGGAAGAGGAGAGGTCAATGATGAACATGAGGTCAGACAGATAGAGAGAGCATCCTGGAGAAAAGCAGCACAAGGCAGACCAATCAAATGCAGTGACATTTTTAAAGGCGCCTGGAAAGTAGGAAGAGGAAAGAAGAGGGGGAAAGAGGGGGAGACTCCACTGGACTCACGATCACAAACCCATTAGAACAGTTCTAACAAAAGGAGTAGCTGGAGTTGGGAAAACAGTCTCAGTGCATAAGTTCATCCTAGACTGGGCTGAAGGGCAGGCTAATCAGGATGTCCACTTCATATTTCCTCTTCCTTTCCGGGAGCTGAACCTGATGAAGAACAAGAAGCTCAGTCTGGTGGATCTTATTCGGCACTTTTTCCCAGAAATCAAAGACTCAAGTGCCCTCAACAGTCCAGAACACAAAGTAATGATAATCTTTGATGGTCTGGATGAGTGTCGACTTCCTTTAGATTTCTACTCCAACACAAAGTGTTGTGAGGTGACAGAGGCAGCCTCAGTGGACATGCTGCTGACAAACCTCATCAAGGGGAATCTGCTTCCCTCTGCTCTCCTCTGGATCACCACCCGACCAGCAGCAGCCAATCAGATCCCTCGTGAGTGTGTGAGTCAGGTGACAGAGATAAGGGGATTTAATGACCCACAGAAAGATGAGTACTTCAGGAAGAGAATCAGTGATGAGAACCTGGCCAGCAGAACCATCACACACCTGAAGTCATCCAGAAGTTTATATATAATGTGTCACATTCCAGTCTTCTGCTGGATTTCAGCTACTGTTGTAGAGAAAACATCACAAGAAAAAATAGAAATGCCAAGGACTTTGACTCAAATGTACACACGCTTCCTGACCATCCAGACAAGTATTAAAAATATCAAGTTCACTGGGAAAAAAGAGAGAGATGAAGAGGTGATTTTCAAACTGGGGAAACTGGCCTTCCAACAGCTGGAGAAGGGCAATCTGATCTTCTATGAGGAAGACCTGAAAGAGTGTGACATGGTTATCACAGAGGCGTCCGTGTACTCAGGTGTATGTACACAGATTTTCAGAGAGGAGTCTGGACTGTCCCAGGGGAAGGTGTTCAGCTTTGTGCATCTGAGCATCCAGGAGTTTCTTGCAGCTTTATATGTGTTCCTCTGCTTCAGCAACAGACAGAGAAACATGCCTGACCAACAGCAAACCTCTCAGCTCTCTGCTCTGTTCGGGGCTGCAACACTTCATGACCTACACAAGACTGCAGTGGACCTGGCCTTACAGAGTAAGAACGGACACCTGGACCTTTTCCTCCGCTTCCTTCTGGGCCTCTCACTGGAGTCCAATCAGACTCTCTTAAGTCATCTGCTGTCACAGAGCAGTAGCCAATCACAGAGCTCAGAGCAAACAGTCCAGTATGTCAAACAGAAGATCAGAGCTGGAAGATCAGGCCTTAGTCAGATTGATATTAATAGATATTCAAAGGATTCAGACAGAGGAATCAACCTGTTCTACTGTCTGAATGAGCTGAATCACCATGCTGTAGTGGAGGTCATTAAGAGGAGCTCAGGAACTCTGTATGTAGACATGCTCTTACCAGGAGAGTGGAAGACTAAGAGATTTGAGTTTAAGATGTCAGAAGAGCAGCTGGCTGAGTTTGACCTGCAGAAGTACATAAAGACACCAGAGAAAGATCAGACTGAACTCCTCAGTCCAGATGAAGTTCTTCAGAAGCTGGTGCCAGTGATCACAACATCCACATCAGCTGAGTAAGTAAAACACTGTGTGTGTGTGTGTGTGTGTGTGTGTGTGTGTGTGTGTGTGTGTGTGAGAGAGAGAGAGAGAATGAGACGTGAGAAACTAAACAGCAGTGGGAATGAATGTCGCCAACCATAGGTGTGTGTGTGTGTGATAGTGAGTGTCAGAATGAATGTAATATGGAGGTAATAATTGTAAGATTGTATTTCTTGGGTACCATAACAGTAGATCAGAGCTAAAGTCACAAGATGGAGTGAACAGACCCAATTACAGATACAGAAGTAGTAGTTTACTTGGAGAACAAAGCAGGAGACACAGACAATATCCCAAACACAGTCCAGGGGCGTATTTCACAAAACAAGTAGATCCAAGATAAATGACGAAGACGGGGCTTGACCAAGCCTCTTCTAGGTAAACAAGCTCAAAACGTTTCATGAACGTCAAGCACGGATGAGTTGAGGCGTCTAGGTCAAGCCGGGTCTAAGTTATTCTGCATGCACGCGCGTGCTCGTTTTTCAACAAACTCACTCGCGGTGTGAATTTGAAACACGCATGTAATATAATAGTTTGCGTGAAGAAAAAAAGTGTAATTCTATGAGGAAGGAATTGTAAGTGATCTCTTCTGTGAAACCAAGTCAAGACTATGTTCATCCAGGATAACCAAGTAAGCCTGCCTAAATCCCCTATCTTGGTTTTGTGAAATACCCCCCAGGTAACAGGGTCAGAATCCAGAAGGCAGTCAGAGTTCAAACAACCAAATCCAAAGCAGCAGGCAAGATCAAGAACAGAGTCAGACAGGCAAGGGTCAAAGAGCACAAGGGCAGTCCAAGGACACAATGTGAAAACTCACCAAACAGGCTTTGGACAAGTAGTCAACCAGAATGAATAGAATAGAATACTTGTAGATACTTTATCATCCCCTCAGAGGAATTATTTTTCAGTGAGTGAAACATGTTCTATCGGCACGTCTGGGCCATTTCTTATCAACTCACGACTGAGCAAGGAACATGTTGGCATGTTAACAAAGCAAATGTGCCAACACAATGAATCACTAAAACAAATGGGAAGGTAAACTAGCAGATGAAAGACCCACTAGTGACCCCACATGGACAAAACAGAAATTACAGTCCATAAATCCTGACAGGTTTGAATCAGTCATATGGATATAATAAAGCCAAACATAAGTTGGATTTGACTTTATTTGATCCCCACAGAGGAAATCCAGTCATCACAATAGCCATAGATCAGACAAATGTAAAATTGTATACGTATTTCATACTAAAAAAAACATAGTCAATAAATTAGTCAATATGTGACTACATTACCACTGCATGCAGTGGATCTTGAGACATGATATACACACTGTCAGGAATGCCTGCTGACCACAGAGGACCTAATGTATGGCAGTGCAATATTTCATAACAGTAGTTTCATAGCAGTAGTAGTCTTGTAGTCTAATGGCAGTTGGGATGAAAGACCTGTGATAGTGTTCCTTCTTCCATGCTGGAAGGAGTAGTCTGTTACTAAAGGAACTGCTAAGTGCTGTCACTGTCTCATAAAGGGGGTGAGAGGAGTTGGCCATAATGGATGCCAGCTTATCCAACATCCTTCTCTCCCCCACCACCTCAACAGAGTCCAGGGAACCCCCCAGTACAGAGCCTGCAGTCCTGACCAGCTTATTCTGCCCCATATAGCCCCTTATATCAGGCCTATTCTAATAGAGGCCCAGGGGCCAAGTGACCCAGACGATGTTCCAGTCAAAAGAGTAAATCATCATTCACAAGCCCTCAGAATGTAACCTCAAATAGCGAAATAGTCTCTCACAAATAGACTGCAATATGAAACTAGTCATTTTGATAGATAGTGCAGGTAGACTGATCACTTGAGCAGCCTCACCATTTGATCAGCTTCATCATGGAACACACACACACACACACACACACACACACACACACACACACACACACACACACACACACACACACTGCACTTTGATAGAAGTGCAAAACTGATAAACTGATCGCTTGACAAGTCTCACCATTTCACCAGCTCGATTGTGGAACACACACACACACACACACACACACAGAGAAAGAGAGAGAGAGAGAGAGAGAGAGAGAGAGAGAGAGAGAGAGAGAGAGAGAGATAAAAGGACACACACCAACAGGGTGCAGGAACACTGTAGATTGAGTAAGCTCACTGTGTGATATGTGTATGAACACAAACCTATAGCAGGCAGTAACACTGCTAGATTGATGAGGGTTTCATGACTGCATACTTGAGCAATCCCACAGGGAGCAGTAACAGTGCTAGATTGAGGAGGATGTGTATGTGTGTGAAGGACAGTGAGAGGGATGGGGGTGCTGATGAGGTTGTGTATGTGTGTGTGTGTGTGTGTGTGTGTGTATGTGTGTGTGTGTGTGTGTGTGTGTGTGTGTGTGTGTGTGTGTGTGTGTGTGTGTGTGTGTGTGTGTGTGTGTGTGTGAACACAATTCCACAGGGAGCAGTAACACTGCTAGATTGAGGAGGATGTGTATGTGTGTGAAGGACAGTGAGAGGGATGGGGGTGCTGATGAGGTTTGTGTGTGTGTGTGTGTGTGTGTGTGTGTGTGTGTGTGTGTGTGTGTGTGTGTGTGTGTGTGTGTGTGTGTGTGTGTGTGTGTGTGTGTGAGAAGGGGGTGGGGTGTAGAAGAGTGTGTTTGTGGGGAAAAGAGACATATGAGAGGGTGTAGGGCGTGTGTAGAAAACTGTAGAGGATGTGGAGGCTAAGAGGGTGTGTATTTGGGTGAGAAAGGCAGAGAGAGAGAGACTGTGTGTGTGTGTGTGTGTGTGTGTGTGTGTGTGTGTGTGTGTGTGTGTGTGTGTGTGTGTGTGTGTGTGTGCGTGCTGAGATTGCTTGTAGAAGAGTGTGTGTATGTGTGTATTGCTGAGTTATACTCATATCCATCATTCTATCATTTCAGGCTGTATGACTGTAAACTGACAGAGAAGAGCTGTTCCTATCTGACCCCTGTGCTGACCTCACAATCCTCAAGACTCAGAGTTCTAGACCTGTATGGCAATACGCTGAATGACTCGGGGATGGAACATTTATCTTCTGCTCTTCAACATCAAAACTGCAAACTGGAGGAACTCAAGTAAGG
>JAODXP020000021.1:32146737-32149237 GCA_027497455.2 Sardinella longiceps | reverse complement strand
TTTTAATAGTAATAATCCAAAATATTAGGTTCATAACCTCAATAGTTTTTTAATAAGAAATATTTCATTTGGAATGCATTTCGGGCATTTTTTGGCATCATAATCTAAAGGCTGTTTTTAAACAGCAATATCTGGAAAACTATCTCACCTATAGCCTTCAAATTTTCTACTGTCAATATATGGTAGTTATAGCCTCCAGACATGGAATATCAGGATTGTAGCTCAAGCATAACTTAGGACACAGGCACTCAAACTTCTACCAAAGTATGGCTTGGCAAAATGAGATGGTAACTTTGAAGAGTTGTCAAGGCCCCAGTTTTGGACATAGAAGACTTATATTTTACAGAAAGTATATCTGGCAACAGGTCAAACACTCTACAAAACATGGTCACTCTAAGATGAATGGATCCACAAGTATTATGCCTCAAATATGGGGAAAAACACATTTGTGCCCAAATTCAGAGCCATATTCCAAAAAACTGAGTTAATGGATCAGGTCCATTTTTTTGTTTTTGAAAGATCAAATTATTGTTAAACTTATATAAAAAAAATTGGGAGGGTGTTTTGCCCCATTTTGTCACAATTAATTTTCAAACATGGGCTATATGTGGGTGGGTGATTGTTTTTTCCTCTTGATTCCTAGGGGTGCGTCCACCCAATTTTAGAGCCATATTCCAAGAAACTGAGTTAATGGATCAGGTCCAATTGTTTGTTTTTGAAAGATAAAATTATTGTTAAACTTATATAAAAAAATATTGGGAGGGTGTTTTGCCCCATTTCGTCACAATTCATTTTCAAACATGGGCTATATGTGGTTGGGCAATTGTTTTTTTTTCCTCTTGATTCCTAGGGGTGTGTTTACCTAGCCATGTGTTTTGGAGACTGCTGTATTTGTATCCAACCATTTACTAAATATGTGAATTGATCTGATAAAAGATTCACCTCTCCCTTGTTGAGTTCTTTATAGTCATGTTTTGACCTTTTTATTCTCCATTGAAGAACATACAAATTCATGATTTTACCTTAATTTCGTGTAATAAAAGTGCTTGGTGTTTTCAGAGTCAACAGTAGATTTTATGCTCATTGTAGTTGCATTGCATTAATGAAAACAATGAGTGAAATCTCTCTTGATTACTGACTCTTCATAATTTGAAGTGAAATGTGTTCTTTTTTTTTTGAAAGAATAAAATGAACTCTCCTTTGAGTTATGCACTCATTAAAAAATTACATTTAACTTCAACAATTATAAAGGAGATTAACAATCACCATGCTAATCTGCATCTCTATATTTCTTCACTTTAAACAAATCTATGCCATTCTTTGACATAGAGATGATCATTATTCATTTTCTGCAATGTTAACAGCACTGCAGTGTGAACATGATCCTTCCTTAAAAGTTCAATGTTGACCAAGAACAAATTCAAACTTGAATGAGATTCAAAAGCCATTTGTATGATCTTCCATGTTGTCTACATGAGGGTGGCTCTAGCGTTTTTCCAATATGCTACCAAAAAATAAAATCAATAAAATCACAGGACGACTACACCTTCACTCTTTTTGCTTGTAGAGCTTCAAAAAGGCTAATTACTAGCACAAACATGAAAATAAAATTTAAAAAATCATAAATGTAAGTCGACTGGTTATGGTGGTGGGGTATGGGTAATCACGGTTTGATTGCACAGATGGTGTATCTGTGGGTGTGTCTGTCAACCACCATGATGTAGAAGCCATGTCTGTTTGGTTGGGCTGGATGAATTTAATAATGCTATGTCTGAAATCTTTTTTTGTCTAAACCAGGCAAGCAAATGTTTAAGATAACTAAGTCTTACATTTGAATCTGGAAAGTAAAAAAAATACATAGTTGTGAAATGTAATACTGTATTGCTGCTGCATTTGGTTGAGTTTACTTCTTTCAGATGCAGCATGCAGATATTATTTCACATAGAAGCAGCTGTATTTGAAATGATAACAGAAACATGTAGGGAAGGGCGGAAGATCCAAGGTAAAAGCGAAGGAGGAGTATCCAAAACATGTCTCAAATAAAGTTGATTGACTTTGACATGGCAATGTAAATATAGTCACACGTGGTAAAGGTAAACATTGTCGTAAGACAAAAGTCAATGTTTCAATATGGCTCTGGAGTTGGGTGGACACACCCCTAGGGATCAAGAGGAAAACCCCAACATATACCCCATGTTTGAAAATTAATTGTGACAAAATGGGGCATAACACCCTCTCAAATGTTTTATGTAAGTTTAACAATAGTTTGATCTCTCAAAGTAAAAAAAAATGGACCTGGTCCATTATCTCAGTTTTTTGGAATATGGCTCTGAAATAGGGTGGACACACCCCTAGGAATCAAGAGGAAAAAACAATCACCCACCCACATATAGCCCACGTTTGAAAATTAATTGTGATGAAATGGGGCAAAACACCCTCCCAATTTTTTCATATAAGTTTAACAATAATTTGATCTTTCAAAAATAAAAAAAATGGACCT
>JAODXP020000021.1:32101737-32139237 GCA_027497455.2 Sardinella longiceps | reverse complement strand
ATGGCAGCTTACGTTCAGCTGCTGTGCAAGAGCCAAAGTAGCAAAAGGCCAGTAAGGAAGTAAGTAACGACACTCTCAGTGGTGATGGTGGCAGCACACACACACACACACACACACACACACACACACACACACACACACACACACAAACTTTCCTTGATGATGATGATGGCAGCTTTGTGAATGCAGCTTTACTGTTTGAATGTGTCCACCAATGCTGGGACAGGAGCACCAGTGATCTTTGCTGCTGTTTTTACAAGCCTGTCTGTCCAGCTGCTTACAGTCAGCTGCTGTGCAAGAGCCAAAGCAGCAGCAGCCACTGATCCAGTTAGTAAGTAAAAGTAAGTTTGTAAGTCAGTCAGTAAGTATCAATATCATCTAAATTTCCCACGAGTGCTAGACTTTTTTTTGCCAAAAATTGTTTGTAGGGGAATATACATGACAAAAAGATCAACATGCAAGATCAAATGCTCACACTGATTTCTTTCCACAATATATGATTTAATTTGCCGAAGCCGCACTGCACACACCTATCCTTGATGTGATGTTTTACTGTGAAAGAGTAAAAAAAAACCCTGTTTTCAAAATTGTGTGCGCTTCTCTCTCTCTCTCTCTCTCTCTCTCTCTCTCTCTCTCTCTCTCTCTCTCTCTCTCTCTCTCTCTCTCTCTCTCTACTAAGCAGGTGAAAAAAACTGTAAAAGTTTTCACAAGAGTCCCATGTTCCCTTTCAGGTTACCAGTGACATTATAGGTAGAAGAACACCTGAACACCTAGCCTGACATAGCCCGACCATAATACTGCTGTTCATCCGTATTCATGGTCTGGGAACGGTCCTCTTGGGCGTGTTTATATCGGTAGAGAGTCTACCGGCCAATAAGCGACGCTGATTAGACGAGCTGTCCAATTGTTTTAAACCAAAAGTGAATACCCTCCCCCCCGCAGTATAATCGCGTAAGGTTAAAGAACCTCCAGACCATGAATACGGATGAACAGCAGTATTATGGTCGGGCTATGTCAGGCTACTGAACACCTCCCACAGTGGAGTTTCAAAACAGTCTTGCAGTGCATCAGTAGCACCTTGTGGCCACATGCTGAGATGACTGAGGAAGTGCACACACTGCAGATCTGAGATCAGTAGCACTGTGTGCCTGTAGGAGTCAATCTGATAACACCAGAGGTGAGAGACTGACTCCAGATCAGCCTTGTGTGCCATTCCCCCTATGATCCCCTATCAACACTGATCAGTGGTGCCTGTGTGGATTGCTGAGTTTGGTGTTCCTGTGAGTGGGAACATGTAATATTTCATGGTAAGTGAACAAAATATTATTGTTATTGTTTGATAGCAAAAGTGGAAAAAGGATGAAATGATTGCTAATGTGCTTTTCAGGAATAGGAATATGAATATCAATCAATGTTCTAAGTAAAAGCGTACTGACTTTCTGTCTGGAAGATTGTTACAGTACTGTAGATTGGTGTAGGGAGTGGAGTCTGATGTCTTAACTGAGTTTGCTACATAATGAATAATTGCTCCCACAGATGAGCTCCTTCAAACGTTTTCAGTAATTAACCAGGGAAAGAAATCAGTATTTTATTGCTGTTATACTGAAAGGTTTGAATGTTGATCTTGTGCTGATTTCCTGCCTGTTCCGTGTCATGTGACCCCATGGAACACGTCTTTCCTCTTGTGGCTTTGACTCCAAATATGGTGTTTGGAATCTAACAGACGTTCAGCTTGTTGGTACCAAGTAAGAAATGACAGAAGTAGAGAAGAGGGTTATTATTCATATTTCTCCTGTGGTAAAAGTGACCCTAATGATAAATTAACCCTTATGATCAGCGCTGTTCAGGGAGCCCATACTGTGCTGAAGTCAGTGTTGTGTGTGTCTGTGGGATTGTATTTAGTAGCACCAGAGGAGATAATGGCTGACTCCAGATCAGCATGGGGACTCATGTAGTCTCTCTGGTTATCAGTGTATGCCACCAGAGAGTTAAAAGATAAAGCTTGATTGACATTTTCCCTGCACTGTGCCTTTGCTTTGCTTTGCTGTATGTAGACATACAGTTGGTCTCTCAGCAGCTCATCAAACATGATGGACTGGTGTTTCTCTGCTCAAGATGGTTTGGTTTCCTTTTTCACAAGACTAGAATAATGAAGGACAAATGGGCAACATCAGAGAATCATTTATTTAGAAATACGTTATCGGCAGCGTAGAAGGTTGTCAGAACAAATGTTTTGGTAACACTCCATAACTAGCCTGGCTTTGTCTTCCTACGTATAGCTCCGCTCAATAATCATTTCCCTCCACGACTCCGTCTGGCATTCCGGCCATTGGCATCGTTTGCAGAGATCAATTCCATACCACGCTAAAAAGCAAGCAGGATCAGGAGTTGTCAAAGATAACGTCGGGTTTCTGTTGTTGCAGAGTAGCTTACTTCACGACCTGCTGGTGCATAAGATTAGCAATTGGGTAAATTCAGATTTAATTGTTTCAAAATTCTACAGTTCACACCTCCAGCTTGCAATCCTTCCTCAATGGTGAAATGCCAGAGCCTTGTATGAATAAGCTCAAGCGCAGACCAAGGGGATGGCCAAAGCCAGGCTATAACTAGACAGTATAAAAGAAAAATCAACATTCCAAATAGAGAAGCATTCAGAAACAAGTCAAGTGAAATCTCTCTTCTAAAGTTCTTGTGTTGTGTTCCTATAATAATGGTCCAGTAGTTGTGCTATTGCACAACATGGGGCCACAGAGGGTTGTCCCTCTTTAAAAATGTCCCGCACCCATACAGTACACTATGGTGTCATTAATGTTGATGGTCGTGGTTGTTTTGCTGCCGTCTACAGAAGGAACCTTTACAGCCACCCCTCCCCTCCTGTGCTCATGAAGAGTCATACAGCCAAGTAGTGGGCATGAGAATCCTGAGCTAGACAGTCAGAAAAAAAGTAAGTGTGTGTGTGTGTGTGTGTGTTTGTGTGTGTGTGTGTGTGTGTGTGTATTATCTCCATGGTTTTTGAACGAATGAATGACTGAATGAATGAATGGATGAATGAATGCATACATGAATGTACTGCACTCAAATTTGAGGTTTGAAGGTAAACAACTTTGTAAGTTCTATTCATAGAAGACGGCGAGTCATCAGGTGTGAGTTTTCCTCCTCTTCTTTAGGATGGAAGGTTCTACCTCTAGCAGCAACAGGCCCCCCTCCCCTACACCCACCCGTGTGTCCATGAAGAGTGATAAATCCATGCCTGAACCACTCAAGTTTACTGGAGGAGATGCTGCTAGGTAAGTTCAGGAATCTGAAGTTCTGACTGTGTGTGTGTGTGTGTGTCTGTGTGTGTGTGTGTGTGTGTGTGTGTGTGTGTGTGTGTGTGTGTGTGTGTGTGTGTGTGTGTGTGTGTGTGTGTGGAGGTGTGTGTGGAGGTGTGTGTAGAGTGTGTGGAGGTGTGTGTAGTGTGTGTTTCATCAGCCCTATACTATATATGCAGAGATGACTGAGGAAGATGAACAGTCTGCTGATTGGTTCTGGTGTCAGTATCTGTGCTATGGGGTTACTGGAGGCCTCAAAGCCTGTGTAGAAATGGTTGAGCCTGTCAGGGAGTGAGGGGTCATTATGGGATGTCAGTATGGCTGTCAGGCTTACTGTCTGAGACGCTGTGAAATCCTTGCCATAAGCTGTGTATGTCCTGTGTGTGTGTGTGTGTGTGTGTGTGTGTGTAAAGTGCTCATGGAGGTTGTGTCCATACTTCCTCTTGGCCTCTCTAATGCCCCGACCAGCACAGATTTCTTTTAGCCAGACAGTCTGCATGCTGCAGCATCACCAGACTTGAAAGCAGCCTTAGGGGCCTTTAGCAATGCATGAACTTAACACCAGTTAACCAGGGTTTCTGATTGGCCCGTGACTTAAAGGTTTGCACTGGAGTTCCATCTTGGCTACACTTGTTTCTGTAGCCCATGACAGACTCTGTGTTATCCTCCAGGTCAACAGTGACATCATAGGTAGAAGAACACCTGAACACCTCCCACAGTGGAGTTTCAAAACAGTCTTGCAGTGCATCAGTAGCACCTTGTGGCCACATGCTGAGATGACTGAGGAAGTGCACACACTGCAGATCTGAGATCAGTAGCACTGTGTGTCTGTAGGAGTCAATCTGATAACACCAGAGGTGAGAGACTGACTCCAGATCAGCCTTGTGTGCCATTCCCCCTATGATCCCCTATTAACACTGATCAGTGGTGCCTGTGTGGATTGCTGACTTTGGTGTTCCTGTGAGTGGGAACATGTAATAAATGAGGCCCCTAAACAATGTCTGCACCCTGAGCAGACACAGAATAGCCAAAGGTTCAGTCCCAGACACATCCAGCACTTACACCATGTTACTGTTTCTTTAAGGAAATACACTCAAGGCTGAAGGATGGACTTTAGTTCTGATGGCTTATCTAAACTCTCATAAACATTTATGACAAGTTGCTACAGGAGTTTTGGGTAGGGTGCGCACATCCAAAAAACTTGTTGCAGGTGCCAGACAAAAGTGTCAGACAGTTGAAGAAGGTAGGTCTGCACACTGCCATATGCCTGATGAAGATCCATGGCGATCGAAACGTTGCTTTTTAAATAATAAAGTTGCTACAGGAACACACTGTTAACTCTGAAACTATTAACGAGTCCATTTGGGTTTGCTTTTGGTGCTTCAAACATTTCATGGTAAGTGAACAAAATATTATTGTTATTGTTTGATAGCAAAAGTGGAAAAAGGATGAAATGATTGCTAATGTGCTTTTCAGGAATAGGAATATGAATATCAATCAATGTTCTAAGTAAAAGCATACAGACTTTCTGTCTGGGAGATTGTTACAGTACTGTAGATTGGTGTAGGGAGTGGAGTCTGATGTCTTAACTGAGTTCGCTACATAATGAATAATTGCTCTCACAGATGAGCTCCTTCAAATGTTTTCAGTAATTAACCAGGGAAAGAAATCAGTATTTTATTGCTGTTATACTGAAAGGTTTGAATGTTGATCTTGTGCTGATTTCCTGCCTGTTCCGTGTCATGTGACTCCATACTGGAACACATCTTTCCTCTTATGGCTTTGACTCCAAATATGGTGTTTGGAATCTAACAGACGTTCAGCTTGTTGGTACCAAGTAAGAAATGGAGAGGAGATAATGGCTGACTCCAGATCAGCATGGGGACTCATGTAGTCTCTCTGGTTATCAGTGTATGCCACCAGAGAGTTAAAAGATAAAGCTTGATTGACATTTTCCCTGCACTGTGCCTTTGCTTTGCTGTATGTAGACATACAGTTGGTCTCTCAGCAGCTCATCAAACATGATGGACTGGTGTTTCTCTGCTCAAGATGGTTTGGTTTCCTTTTTCACAAGACTAGAATAATGAAGGACAAATGGGCAACATCAGAGAATCATTTATTTAGAAATACGTTATCGGCAGCATAGAAGGTTGTCAGAACAAATGTTTTGGTAACACTCCATAACTAGCCTGGCTTTGTCTTCCTACGTATAGCTCTGCTCAATAATCATTTCCCTCCACGACTCCGTCTGGCATTCCGGCCATTGGCATCGTTTGCAGAGATCAATTCCATACCACGCTAAAAAGCAAGCAGGATCAGGAGTTGTCAAAGATAACGTCGGGTTTCTGTTGTTGCAGAGTAGCTTACTTCACGACCTGCTGGTGCATAAGATTAGCAATTGGGTAAATTCAGATTTAATTGTTTCAAAATTCTACAGTTCACACCTCCAGCTTGCAATCCTTCCTCAATGGTGAAATGCCAGAGCCTTGTATGAATAAGCTCAAGCGCAGACCAAGGGGATGGCCAAAGCCAGGCTATAACTAGACAGTATAAAAGAAAAATCAACATTCCAAATAGAGAAGCATTCAGAAACAAGTCAAGTGAAATCTCTCTTCTAAAGTTCTTGTGTTGTGTTCCTATAATAAAGGTCCAGTAGTTGTGCTATTGCACAACATGGGGCCACAGAGGGTTGTCCCTCTTTAAAAATGTCCCGCACCCATACAGTACACTATGGTGTCATTAATGTTGATGGTCGTGGTTGTTTTGCTGCCGTCTACAGAAGGAACCTTTACAGCCACCCCTCCCCTCCTGTGCTCATGAAGAGTCATACAGCCAAGTAGTGGGCATGAGAATCCTGAGCTAGACAGTCAGAAAAAAAGTAAGCGTGTGTGTGTGTGTGTGTGTGTGTGTGTGTGTGTGTGTGTGTGTGTGTGTGTGTGTGTGTGTATTATCTCCATGGTTTTTGAACGAATGAATGAATGAATGAATGAATGCATACATGAATGTACTGCACTCAAATTTGAGGTTTGAAGGTAAACAACTTCGTGAGTTCTATTCATAGAAGACGGCGAGTCATCAGGTGTGAGTTTTCCTCCTCTTCTTTAGGATGGAAGGTTCTACCTCCAGCAGCAACAGGCCCCCCTCCCCTACACCCACCCGTGTGTCCATGAAGAGTGATAAATCCATGCCTGAACCATTCAAGTTTACTGGAGGAGATGCTGCTAGGTAAGTTCAGGAATCTGAAGTTCTGACTGTGTGTGTGTGTGTGTGTGTGTGTGTGTGTGTGTGTGTGTGTGTGTGTGTGTGTGTGTGTGTGTGTGTGTGTGATTAAGCCTTGTTGGAAGTAGCGTCAACTTTGACATGTGGCTAAAGCCATTCCACTAACACATGTTAGCTGTGTCTGCGTCTGTCAGCAAAACCTATCAACCTTTATTTGCTGGGAAAGATTATAAAGCAGGGGTATGGAACTGTTTTTGGTGAGTAGTGTTTCTGACTGATTGCATTTTCTGAGACATCACTTTATTAAGCCTCGCAGTCACTGTAACCTGTAACCACGGAGATTACTGTTAGCAAGAGTAATGGAACAGAATTCTCACTAAAACTAGCGCGGTTTATCGAAATTAGCACGGCTTTGCAAATTCTTGTCTTGTTGTCTAATAACAGGCCCCCCTCCCCTACACCCACCTGTGTGTCCATGAAGAGTGATAAATCCATGCCTGAACCACTCAAGTTTGCTGGTAAAGATGCTTCTAGGTAAGTTTGGGAATCTGAAGTTCTGACTTTATATGTGTGTGTGTGCGTGTCTCTATGTGTGTGTGTGTGTGTGTGTGTGTGTGTGTGTGTGTGTGTGTGTGTGTGTGAATGAAATTAGAGTACTCCTGACTTCTCCTCTTGTTGTCTAATAACAGGCCCCCCTCCCCTACACCCACCCGTGTGTCCATGAAGAGTGATAAATCCATGCCTGAACCACTCAAGTTTGCTGGTAAAGATGCTTCTAGGTAAGTTTGGGAATCTGAAGTTCTGACTTTATATGTGTGTGTGTGTGTGTGTGTGAATGAAATTAGAGTACTCCTGACTTCTCCTCTTGTTGTCTAATAACAGGCCCCCCTCCCCTACACCCACCCGTGTGTCCATGAAGAGTGATAAATCCATGCCTGAACCACTCAAGTTTGCTGGTAAAGATGCTTCTAGGTAAGTTTGGGAATCTGAAGTTCTGACTGTGTGTGTGAGTGTATGTCTGTCTGTGTGTGTGTGTGTGTGTGTGTGTGTGTGTGTGTGTGTGTGTGTGTGTGTGTGTGTGTGTGTGTGTGTGTGTGTGTGTCTCTATGCGTGTGTGTGTATGTCTCTCTCTCTCTCTATGTGTGTGTGTACACTAGAGACAACAAATTTGAATTTGTGCCACAACTTTGTGTCACTATTGTTTTCTCTGCCACTATCATTCCTTCCTTGTTTTCTAGAGTAAGATCTTTTGAGAAAGGGGGTGCTGCTGCCTCTAAGATGAGTGAGGAACCACACACAAGCCATGGAAGTAGAAGGTGAAGTGTGTGTGTGTGTGTGTGTGTGTGTGTGTGCATGTATATGCGCGTGGGTGTGTATGACTTGAAGCACCTTAGGGACTGAAAAAAAATCCCTGCACATAAGGCAAAACCTCATGAGTATTATTACGTACTAAAACAAAAAAAACGACAAAAGACCAAAGAGAACTTATTTCATTGCAAACATGCCAACAAAACATCATCAAAAGGAAATGTAAAAAAAATCAGGAGTGTTTATTATGACCGCCGCTAGCATAGTGATTGTCAAAGTTTTTTTTTTTTTTTTCTCCCGTCATCTACTTCCTGAATTTTTGGTCAACGATTCCCAGGACACCGTAACACCAGGGCACATGAAACTTGGTGGGCATGTAGCCCCAGTAGACTTTTACAGAAAAATTTTGTTTGGTCCCCGGTCGCCACTCCATATCCAAAGAACTACCTGATCCGTGACATTGAGGATGATGAAATATTTATGGAATGTTGGTCTCAAGAGCCCACACCAACTTAGCTTATAACCAGTGATTTGCACCCCCATGGTAAAAAATGAAAATGTAATAATATTATTATTATACTGTGTGCAGAATGTGCAGAACTGAGCAACGGTCATATTTTGTACCGCCATGCGGTACATCTAGTTTGGTGTGGAATTAGCAAGGGAAATGTTGTGGTGTGTGTGTTGT
This sequence comes from Sardinella longiceps, assembly GCA_027497455.2. NCBI lineage: Eukaryota > Metazoa > Chordata > Actinopteri > Clupeiformes > Clupeidae > Sardinella > Sardinella longiceps. The sequence continues at coordinate 32,130,711 of JAODXP020000021.1, read as the reverse complement.
TGGGAATGTTGTGAGGAATCCGTTTTGGCCAGGAAGTACAACAAATCAGGCAACTGGAGTAGTAGTCAGAAATCCGGGGACCCGGGTTCAATTCCGAGGTAATTTCCCGATCCCTACCCTTCTCTCTCCCACTCATTTCCTGTCACACTCTCTACTGTCCTATCGAATTAAAGGCAGAAAAGCCCTAAAAATATCTTATATAAAAGATGTGACCTGAAAGACTGAGGTGTGTGTATGTGTGTGTGTGTGTGTGTTTGACTGTGTGTGTGTAAACTATGAAGAGTGAATGAATGTAATGTTAAAAGTTAGTACAAATTTAAGGAGGACACCTTAAGAGGACACCTCTTGTAAATGAGTTAACCCATTCTCATTGGATTAGCACACTTCTCCCATCTTTTTGCAAACAAGTTAATGCAGGTGTCATTCAAGCAGACCAAACTCCATGGTTTTAGCTATGATAACCAAACAGAAACATTCTGTTCACAGATATTAGAAACTGTAATGTGAGGACCCCAGGAGGCTCTGTTGTATAATGAACACACACAGTAACTTAGCAGATTGATACAGGATGTTTACGTTTAATTACTGTAAACATTATCTACCTAGCATTCAACTCTGAATTCAATAGCCCCCCCCCCCCCACACACACACACAGACATACACACACACACACACACACACATGCAATACAGAAATGCAAAGTCAAAAACTGAGAAGTTCCTAGTTTCTTCCAACAGGTCAAAGCAATCAATAAGAAACTGTAACCATTTTGAAAAGGTGGATTTTGAGTCCACTGCTACGTCAAAGCAATTGATAAAAAATGTGGTATGTTAGAAACAATCTATGTCTACACATGTATTTATGTTTCCTATACACATGTGAATATTTGTGGGTTTTTGGTTTGTTTTATCTAATTGTTTGTTTTTGTTTTCACACACAGATGTCGGCAGATCCACAAATCCCACCTGCTGAAGAAGTTCCAGCATCTGGTTGAGGGAATCCCACAGCAGGGAGACACCAGACTCCTTCATGAGATCCACACAGAGCTCTACATCACAGAGAGGGGAAGAGGAGAGGTCAATGATGAACATGAGGTCAGACAGATAGAGAGAGCATCCTGGAGAGAAGCAGAAGATGATGAAGAAGAGTTGCCCATCAAATGCGGTGACATTTTTAAACACATGCCGGATAAGGAGAGAAAAAAGAGGCCTAACTGGAAGAAGAAGTTGACTGCATCATTCAGACACATTTTTACACAGAAAGAGCACTATTCCAGAGTGGTGCTAACAATGGGAGTGGCTGGCATTGGAAAAACAGTCTCTGTGCAGAAGTACATTGTGGACTGGGTTGAAGGAAAAGCCAATCAGGATGTCCACTTTATATTTCCTCTTCCTTTCCGGGAGCTGAACCTGATGAAGGAGAAGAAACTCAGTATATATAAAGTTATTCAGCACTGGTTCCCAGAAATCAAAGATCCAAAAGTCCTCACAAAGTCACAGCCCAGAATCATGTTTATCTTTGATGGTCTGGATGAGTGTCGACTTCCTCTAGATTTCCACTCCAACAAAAAGTGTTGTGATGTGACAGAGGCAGCCTCAGTGGATGTGCTGCTGACAAACCTCATCAAGGGGAATCTACTTCCCTCCGCTCTCCTCTGGATCACCACCCGACCAGCAGCAGCCAATCAGATCCCTCATGAGTGTGTGAGTCAGGTGACAGAAATAAGGGGATTTAATGACCCACAGAAAGAGGAGTACTTCAGGAAGAGAATCAGTGATGAAAACCTGGCCAGCAGAACCATCACACACCTAAAGTCATCCAGGACCTTGTACATAATGTGTCACATTCCAGTCTTCTGCTGGATTTCAGCCACTGTTGCAGAGAGCACATCAAACGAATCAGAAGTAAATTTGCCAAGGACTTTGACTCAAATGTACATGCGCTTCCTAATCATCCAGACAAGCATAAAAAAGGGCAAGTACACAGAGAGAAAAGAGAGAGATGAAGAGGTGATTTTTAAACTGGGGAAACTGGCCTTCCAACAGTTGGAGAAAGGCAATCTGATCTTCTATGAGGAAGACCTAAGAGAGTGTGGCATTGACGTCAGAGAGGCGTCCGTGTATTCAGGTGTATGTACACAGATATTCAGAGAGGAAGCTGGACTGTCCCAGGGGAAGGTGTTCAGCTTTGTGCATCTGAGCATCCAGGAGTTTCTTGCAGCTTTATATGTGTTCCTCTGCTTCCGCAACAGACAGAGAAACATGCCTGACCAACAGCAAACCTCTCAGCTCTCTGCTCTGTTCAGGGCTGCAGCACTTCATGACCTACACAAGACTGCAGTGGACCTGGCCTTACATAGTAAGAACGGACACCTGGACCTTTTCCTCCGCTTCCTTCTGGGCCTCTCACTGGAGTCCAATCAGACTCTCTTAAGACACCTGCTGCCACAGAGCAGTAGCCAATCACAGAGCTCAGAGCAAACAGTCCAGTATGTCAAACAGAAGATCAGAGCTGGAAGATCAGGCCTTAGTCAGTGGGATATTAATAGATATTCAAGGGATTCAGACAGAGAGATCAACCTGTTCTACTGTCTGAATGAGCTGAATCACCATGCTGTAGTGGAGGTCATTGACAGGAGCTCAGGGACTCTGTATGTAGACATGCTCTTACCAGGAGAGTGGAAGACTAAGAGATTTGAGTTTGATATGTCAGAAGAGCAGCTGGCTGAATTTGACCTGCAGAAGTACATAAAGACACCAGAGAAAGATCAGACTGAACTCCTCAGTCCAGATGAAGTTCTTCAGAAGCTGGTGCCAGTGGTCACAACATCCACATCAGCTCAGTAAGTAACACTCTGTCTTTATGTGCTTTACGTGTGTGTGTGTGTGTGTGTGTGTGTGTGTGTGTGTGTGTGTGTGTGTGTGTGTGTGTGTGTGTGTGTGTTTGAGAGAGAGAGAGAGGTGAGAGTTGGCAGGGCTGTTTGATCTAGTGCCATGACATGAGATGAAATGAGATGAAAACAGACATGATGACTTGATGAAACAATGATATAATTGCCTGTCTACTTAAATGCACTGATCATCATCTTTCATTGTCTATCTAAAAAACAGTGACATGTCTGTCCGTCCAGGGCGGGCACAGGTGCCTCTTTGACACCGGGCCTGTGTGTGCCTGAGAGGGAGAAGTTACAGCTTGCTTGAGTCTTTAAATAGCAGAGCAGTGTTTTACTTGGAGAGCAAAGCAGGAAACACAAAGACAAAATCCAACATAGCCCAGGTCAGCCTGAGCACTGTGTGTGTGTGTGTGTGTGTGTGTGTGTGTGTGTGTGTGTGTGTGTGTGTGTGTGTGTGTGTGGTGTGTGAGAGACAGAAGCAGGCTTGTTTAATTCCTTGCCATAAAGTAACATGGAATCAAGCAAAAACTTGCTGAAGGTAAATATTGACGAAGGAAAACTAAACAGCAGTTGTCAGAATGAATGCAATATGGAGTGAATCAGCAATGGTGAGAAATAATAATGAAGCCTGGGGACCAAACCCAGGTCTCCAGCACAGCAGTTCAGAGCTCTACCCCCAAGAGCCACTAGGTGGCGTGAACAGTCCCAGTTGCAGAGACAGAAGTAGCAGATCAAGGTGCTTTACTTGGAGAGCAAAACAGGAGACATGCAGACAACATCCCAAACACAGTCTAGGTAACAGGGTCAGAATCCAGAAGGCAGTCAGAGTGTAGAGGAGGTGGAAGCTGAGAGGGTGTGTATTTGGGTAATAAAGGCAGAGAGAGAGACTGTGTGTGTGTGTGTGTGTGTGTGTGTGTGTGTGTGTGTGTGTGTGTGTGTGTGTGTGATGTGAGGGTCTCTGTGTTTGGGTATTTATTTGAGGACAGTGAGGCCAGTCTTCCTCTACAAGTGTGTGTGTGTGTGTGTGTGTGTGTGTGTGTGTGTGTGTGTGTGTGTGTGTGTGTGTGTGAACGTCTGTCTGCGTGTGTGTGCAGGAGAAGACAAAGAGTTTGAGGCTTATGGAAATAGAAAAGTGTGTGTATAAGAGTGAGTGTGTAGGATGGTGGGAGAAAAAGTGTATGTTCATCTGAGGTTGTGGTTGTTCTAGACTAGAGAAGTGTTTATGTGAGATATGTGTGTGTGTGTGTGTTTGTGTGTGTGTGTGTGTGTGTGTGTGTGTGTGTGTGTGTGTGTGTGTGTGTGTGTGTGTGTGTGTGTGTGTATGTGTATGTGTGTGTGTGTATGAGTATGTAGGAGAGATTGTATGTGGGAGAGAGTGTGTATGAGAGTATCACGGGTGAGGGAAAGAGTGTGTGTTCATCTGAGGTTGTAGATGTACTACAGAAGTGTTTGTGTGAGAAATGTTCAGTTGACATGCTGTTTGCCAGAGACAATGAAAATGGCACCTGGGCCAGTTTCTAGCCAGATGTGGGCAAATGCTATGGGGCAGCTCTGGCTGAATGATCCAGAAGTTTCTGTGAGCATTGAGTGAGGTGCAGTGCACCCACATGCAGGGGCGGAGCTATAGGGGGCGGGCAGGGCCACCGCCCCTGGGCCCAGGGCCCTCCCACTATGGAGGAGGGGCCCCTTCATCAACCTTCAACTGCATCACGAAAATTTTCTTGACCTCACTTTAGTTGCATTGCAGCAGACAAGTCTGAAAACAGTGAAAGACTGCAGTTGTGCATTACATTATATACCCCTTGTCTTTGCTTATCATTCTTATCATGGTTATTTATATAAAAAAAAATAATAATCTTTTAAATTCCTTAAAGACACTTAAAATAAACTAAATTACAAGGTTTTCGAGCAAAACTAAGCTGTTATGTATTTAGAATGGTTGTTTTTACATTTTGCAATTTGCAAAAAGTGCAATGCATGATGGGTAGTTTAGTATGAAAGCCATCGTCCTGCTGCGTCAGCTGTCAGTGGACTAGGGAAGAGGTGCGCATGGCTTCTCTGTTGGTTGTGTACGAGAATATGTACGGATGAAGCATGTTTAAAAGTAAAAGCGGGACACAATAGAGGATGGACAGAATAATAAAGAGAAGGTGATCTTTAGACCTCTTTGAGTTTTTAATTCACCGTCTGCTTCTACTAGTTGTGAACATGACTCAGTTCCCTGTCCCTGTGCTAACACTGGCTGTAGCTCTGGCCAATGTAGAGAAGGGTTAGGAATGTGGAGAGGGAGATTGAGAATCAGGAAATTGTTTGTCAGTCATTATTTTGTAACCAGCTCTCTCATTGGCATGTTAGAAATTGTGCATTGTTTGAAATGAAAGAAATCTCTGTTTTTTATTTGATTGTTTTTAAATAATGTTTTAAAAAAGCAATGTCTTCTGGGAGCATCAAGGCAGAGTAGCAAAACAACTCTTCATTTGGAAACTGAAAGTCATCTAGCCACAGTTAGGAGAGGTTGAGCTGGCCAGGCTAAAAAAATTAACAGGGGTTCCAAGCAACACAAGGGGGAGGGAGCGGAGCAAAAACTAGACAAATTGAAGAGAGCACTGTTTACTGATAGCGAAACATGCACGAAATTGTCAACTCAATTGCAGCTTTAGCTAGCTGCACTAGTAGTAGGCTAGTAATGACACTGCTATCCATAGACAAGGTTGTGGAGAAGAGCAAGCTGTCTCGTATTTCGTTAACTGCATGAAGGTAAGACTCAGGTTTTTATTTGAGCGGCTGGCTCTATGTTTTATATGCATTGGTGTGTCATTGTTTTGGTGCAGTAGTTTAAAGCATGGATTATTAGCATGGGCTACTAAATGAGCTCTTGAACTAGCCGTTTCCGTGTGTCAAAAAAATATCTGTGAACTGTGAATTGCGTGCGCGTGTCCCTGTTAGCCACTTATTGGAAATATGGAAGTGCAAATACCAGGGCTGTTTTTTGTAATGTGGTTGGTTGTATTATTATGCCTTAAAGTAGGCTACATGCCGAATGGACACATTACTGAGCGATATACATTGTTCTGTCTGAATTGTTGTAGAGATTATTTCAGCGCCGGCACCTATGTGCGCTTGGGGGTGCGTGCGTGCGTTTTGGGAGTGGGTGGGGGGGCCCGTTTGGCGTTTTGCCCCGGGGCCTTAGGTTCAGTTGTTCCGCCACTGCACCCACATGCAGGGCAACACTGGGCTCAGGGAACACAGGGCTGCAACACCAGTGGCTTTTAGGCAGCAGTAGTCAGCGCTGAGTGAGCTTCAGGCGCAGCACGCCCAGATTCCAGACCAGAGGCTAGAAGAGGGAACAGAAATGACCACCGGCAGCATAGACAATAGACACACACTAACACACAAACACACACACACACACACACACACACACACACACACACACACACACACACACACACAGACACTCACACCTGAATCAGCATGAAATAGTTATGACCCTTTAGGCCAGGGGTAGGGAACCTATGGCTCGAGAGCCAGATCTGGCTCTTTTGATGGTTGCATCTGGCTCCCAGAAAAATCTTTAATAAAAAGAATGATAAAGTAAAAAATCTAAAACATTCTCATGTAGGTCTATTTAAATCCATTCATCTATCTATTTCAGTCCAAGGTGACTGGAATTCGGCTAGCTTTGCTGTTGCTTTAGCAATTATGAGAAACAGAAAAACATTCACAGTTGGGGAGTATGCCAGAACACTCATGCTTGATGTTGCCAATGAACTTTTTGTTGACTGTTTGAATAAAGACAATCAAACAAAGATAATCAAACAAATAAGACATGCCTCTATATTGTATGGCTCTCATGGAATTAAATTTTAAAATATGTGATGTTCATGGCTCTCTCAGCCAAAAAGGTTCCCGACCCCTGCTTTAGGCAGAGATAGAGTACTAAACTAAAGTAATCAGGTTACACGAGAGAGAGAGAGAGAGAGAGAGAGAGAGAGAGAGAGAGAGAGAGAGAGAGAGAGAGAGAGAGAGAGAGAGAATGAGACAGACAGAGAGAGAGAGAGGCGGGGACAGTAGATAGGATATAGGTTGCCGTTTTTGTACATGAACAGGATGTCGAAAAAAGTCAGTTAGGTCAGAAAGGTAATGGCAAAGATTAAATCCACTGCAAAATGAGTACACACACACGCACACACACACACGCACACAAAATGGAAAAATGAGAGTGAGGGATGATATCATTTAGCAACACTGTCAAGGCAAAGCAAGGCCATTTATTTGGACAGTATACAGAAGCACATGTCATACACAGTGGCTTCACATCCAAACCATCACTACACATCTGTAGGCACCAAAGCCACACCACTACTCTGCCCCTCTAGGGCTTGGATTCACATTCATGGGCAATAACACACACACACACACACACACACAAACACACACAAACACACACACACACACTCACATATACTGTAACATGCCGCACTGATGAATTTATGAATTTATAATTTATAAAGAATTGATATCCACTAAAGGACCTTTTAAGTAAAGGAGTCAACCCATGACGAGTGTGTAGTTGTTGAGTGCTTCTTGAGTCTACAGTCATGGGAGTGGCCTTCATAGGAATGACATTCAAGTTGAGTCAAATGAGTGTGTCTGTGTGTGTGTGTGTGTGTGTGTGTGTGTGTGTGTGTGTGTGTGTGTGTGTGTGTGTGTGTGTGTGTGTTACATGGACAATGGTTGATTAATATTCATAACATATTTTCCAGTCTGCGAAAGTGTAATCTGACAGAGAAGAGCTGTTCCTATCTGGCCTCTGCTCTGATGTCCCCCTCCTCAAGTCTCAGAGTGCTGCAGATGGGGAGCATATATAACTCTGAGCCCCTGGGAGACTCTGCTGTGGAGCTGTTATCCAATGGGCTTCGTCATCAAAACTGCAAACTGGAGGAACTGAAGTAAGTATCATATCATACCATGATGTCTTTGTGTGGGTAAGGGGCGTGTGTGTGTGTGTGTGTGTGTGTGTGTGTGTGTGTGTGTGTTTACAGTATGTGTGTGTGTTCATGGGGGGGGGGGGGGGGGGCGGTGGAAGAGTGTGTTTGTGGGGAGAAGAGACGTACGAGAGGGTGTAGAGTGAGAGTGTGTGTATTTGGGTGAGAAAGGCAGAGAGACTGTGTGTGTGTGTGTGTGTGTGTGTGTGTGTGTGTGTGTGTGTGTGTGTGTGTGTGTGTGTGTGTGTGTTAGTATGTGTGGGTGGGGGGGCGGTGGAAGAGTGTGTTTGTGGGGAGAAGAGACGTACGAGAGGGTGTAGGGTGAGAGTGTGTGTATTTGGGTGAGAAAGGCAGAGAGACTGTGTGTGTGTGTGTGTGTGTGTGTGTGTGTGTGTGTGTGTGTGTGTGTGTGTTAGTGAGTGTGGGTGGGGGGTAGGGTTGTGCGATATATTATCGTCTGCGGTATATCGGAATTTTTATTTCCCACAATGAGAATTTTGTCATATCGGGGAAAACGATAGGCTAAGTCAGAAAATGTTTTGTTAGCGTCTAATGAAGCTTAGTAGAAACGGCCTATGCATATGCAACGCACTCACTCGCAGCCTCACCAAGCTCCGCCCATGCCTTCAGCTCAAGCTATTTGATTGCAGCTATGAAAGTAGCTGGCGCAGCCTAACCTAAAGCCTATTCAATTTCAGACCGAAGATTTGAGACAACACGAGACAACCGCAGCGGTGTGTTTCAAAGTTTTCACGTAGTTGCAAGTAGTTTCAAGCCGCTAAACATTCAACATGTCAAATCACAGTTTCAAGGTTTCTTGCCACGATGTCAGGACAGCATCAATAAGGGCAGGCAAACTTTAGTCAGTGGAGAGATGGAGCGAACTGAAGTGGAGTCGTTGCATAGACTGGTGTATGCGCACATACTGTATATTGAACACGTTTTTTTTTCTCTTCACAAATACGTTTGAGTGCAACTATGGAAGTAGCTGGCGTAGCCTAACCTAAAGCCTATTCAAGCCTGGTAGAAGAGTGTGTTTGTGGGGAGAAGAGACGTACAAGAGGCTGTCCAATGGTACTAGACACTAATTGCTATGATAAACGGTCCACGAGAAAGTTCACTTTAAGTGCATGTGTGTGAAATTTCTTAAATTCTCCAGCTCTGCCTGCATCCACTGAGAGCATTTTTTCTTGTTGTAACTGATGACGAACTATGCTTCAAATTGAGCAGGAAAAATAGAAATTTGGTAGGGTTCAAGTCTGATCCAGCAAATTTCTAGGCAACGTATTATCCAAAAGACTGAACTATTAAATATAAATTAGCCTGTAGTGTATGCCAGATTAGTTTGTCCTACATGCATTGATGGGCATATTTATTTGCTACAGGCCTATATATTTTAGTAGCCTAGGCCTAGCTATTGCATGCTCATTTTGCAGAATAAATGTTTGAGAAACTTTCATATTTGACTGTATCATCAGATTTCCCTAGGATTTGAACTAAGCTAGTTGTAACCATTGTTGTATCTTGTTGTAGCTCAGTGCATTAGACTGAAATAAATATGTAGCTTCATTAAGAATATAAGAGCCTAGTTCATTTACACCACATTCATTGATGGAGATATTGATTTAGATTAATTTTGTTAATAAAAATAGAGATAAAGATATGAGATATTCTGATAAATGTCCTTCAAGTAATAGTAAATAGCTGGCAATATACACACATATACACGGTATATAATTTATGTATTAAATATTTTCGCCGCACGCTATGCACGCTCATCAATATATTACCCCTCTAGGACTAAGCCCCCCTTGACTCTGGATCCTAGTGACGTCCATGGAGACTGTGTGTGTGTGTGTGTGTGTGTGTGTGTGTGTGTGTGTGTGTGTGTGTGTGTGTGTGTGTGTGTATGTATATGTGCTGAGATTGCTTGTAAAAGAGTGTGTGTATGTGTGTATTGTGAGTTATACTCATATCAATCATTCTATCATTTCAGGCTGCAGAGGTGTAATCTGACAGAGAAGAGCTGTTCCTATCTGACCCCTGTGCTGACCTCACAATCCTCAAGACTCAGAGTTCTACAGCTGAATGGGAATGAGCTGAATGACTCGGGGATGGAACATTTATCTTCTGGTCTTCAACACCAAAACTGCAAACTGGAGAAACTACAGTAAGGATCATTCCATTGTGTGTGTGTGTCTGTCTGTCTGTCTGTCTGTCTGTCTGTCAAGGAGCAAGGAGGTTCTAGTCAACAGACCTAATGTGGCCGTAGGTAGGTAGGTAGGGAGGGAGGGGGTGATATGGAAATACTATCAGTGAGTTTGGGATCAGAGATGCCATTAGAACCAGAGAAAGAAATGGAAATGGGAGCAGTAGGGAGATGGGACATGTGCATGAGAGAGTGTGTGTGTGTGTGTGTGTGTGTGTGTGTGTGTGTGTGTGTGTGTGTGTGTACGTGTGCGTGTGCATATTGTTGAAGAGTGTGTATGTGAGTGTATTTTGGGGAGATGGGACATGAGCATGAGAAAGTGTGTGTGTGTGTGTGTGTGTGTGTGTGTGTGCGCATAATTGTTGAAGAGTGTGTATTTGGGGAGATGGGACATGAGCATGAGTGTGTGTGTGTGTGTGTGTGTGTGTCTGTGTGTGTGTGTGTGTGCATAATTGTTGAAGAGTGTGTATTTGGGGAGATGGGACATGAGCATGAGAGAGTGTGTGTGTGTGTGTGTGTGTGTGTGTGTGTGTGTGTGTGTGTGTGTGCATAATTGTTGAAGAGTGTGTATTTGGGGAGATGGGACATGAGCATGAGAGAGAGAGAGAGAGTGTGTGTGTGTGTGTGTGTGTGTGTGTGTGTGTGTGTGTGTGTGTGTGTGCATAATTGTTGAAGAGTGTGTATTTGGGGAGATGGGACATGAGCATGAGAGAGTAGGCTTGTGTGGAGGAGTGTCAGGAATGGGGATGGTGGTGTGTGTGTGTGTGTGTGTGTGTGTGTGTGTGTGTGTGTGTGTGTGTGTGTGTGTGTGCAGGAGAAGAGGGAGAGTTTGATGCTTAGGGGAAATAGAAGAGTGTGTGTATAAGCAGGGTGCGATTTATGAAAAAATCAGAGGGGGGGATGATTCCCCCCCCCTTCAAAAAAAAAAAAATCTGCTATTAGTAGCCTATCTGGGTTACAGCGCAGTGTCTGATGCCTCCTGAAGTCTACTGCAGTTCCTGTGACTGCTGCGTGTCGAGCGCAACATTTTTCACAAAACTTAGAACCTCTCGTTCAGACTTAACTCTCCTGCTGCTTACTGTGTGTTAAATAGTTAAATAAAGTGCTGCAGATTACATTGTTTAATGTTGCCGACAATAGCCAAATTACTTTGATATCTCAGAGATGTGTTGACCCAAGTCATTCGTTGGATCCGATGGTATGCGCGGTATAGGGCGCTGGAGACTGTAACCTAAACATTTTGGTTTTTGCAAATGTGAGGAAAGCCAGGGCATTGAGCATAAAAATAGCCAAAGCAAATAGGGCATTCCTTAGGTATTGTTGAAGCATTTTGCCTAGATTATGCCATTTCTTGGTCATTTTCCACTACTGGCTGAATGACCTAAAAAAAATTGTCATCCCCGCGATTCAGAAGGATATTTTGCCTGATACGTTGACAATACACGCATTTCATATCAAACTTAAATTATGCCTATGACAAACAGTTCGTTTTCCTTTGCACAAAGTTGTTCAAGCAATGTGATAACATCACGAAGTTTCCTTTCGGGGATGGTGATGAGTGAGTGTGTGTGTGTGTGTGTGTGTGTGTGTGTGCAGGAGAAGAGGGAGAGTTTGAGGCTTAGGGGAAATAGAAGAGTGTGTATAAGAGTGAGTGTGTAGGATGGTGGGAGAAAAAGTGTGTGTTCATCTGAGGTTGTGGTTGTTCTAGACTGGAGAAGTGTTTATGTGAGATATGTTCTGTGTGTGTATGCGTGTGTGTGTGTGTGTGTGTGTGTGTGTGTGTGTGTGTGTGTGTGTGCAGGAGAAGAGGGAGATGTTGAGGCTTAGGGGAAATAGAAGAGTGTGTGTATAAGAGTGAGTGTGTAGGATGGTGGGAGAAAAAGTGTATGTTCATCTGAGGTTGTGGTTGTTCTAGACTGGAGAAGTGTTTATGTGAGATATGTTCTGTGTGTGTATGCGTGTGTGTGTGTGTGTGTGTGTGTGTGTGTGTGTGTGTGTGTGTGTGTGTGTGTGTGTGTTTGAGTGTGTGTGTATGTGTGTGTGTGTGTGTGTGTGTGTGTTTGAGTGTGTGTGTGTATGAGAGTATCACGGGTGAGGGAAAGAGTGTGTGTTCATCTGAGGTTGTAGTTGTACTACAGAAGTGTTTGTGTGAGAAATGTTCAGTTGACATGCTGTTTGCCAGAGACAATGAAATGGCACCTGGGCCAGTTTCTAGCCAAATGTGGGCAAATGCTATGGGGCAGCTCTGGCTGAATGATCCAGAAGTTTCTGTGAGCATTGAGTGAGGTGCAGTGCACCCACATCCAAGGCAACACTGGGCTCAGGGAACACAGGGCTGCTACACCAGTGGCTTTTAGGCTGCAGTAGTCAGCGTTGAGTGAGCTTCAGACGCAGCACACCCAGATTCCAGACACCATTGGGCTCAGGGAACACAGGGCTGCTACACCAGTGGCGTTTAGGCAGCAGTAGCCAGTGTTGCGTGAGCTTTCAGATACAGCACAGCCAGATTCCAGACACCATTGGGCTCAGGGAACACAGGGCTGCTACACCAGTGGCGTTTAGGCAGCAGTAGCCAGTGTTGAGTGAGCTTCAGACGCAGCACGCCCAGATTCCAGACCAGAGGCTAGAAGAGGGAACAGAAATGACCACCGGCAGCATAGACAATAGACTCACACACACACACACACACACACACACACACACACTCACATATAACATGCCGCACTGATGAATTTATTTCACTATAGAATTGATATCCACTAAAGGACCATACAATAAGGCCCTTTTTGGCTCTGCTATGTCAACAATGTATTTAAAAAGGGAGTCAACCCATGACGAGTGTGTAGTTGTTGAGTGCTTGTTGAGGCTACAGTCATGGGAGTGATCTTCATAGGAATGACATTGAGTCAAAATGAGTGTGTGTGTGTGTGTGTGTGTGTGTGTGTGTGTGTGTGTGTGTGTGTGTGTGTGTGTGTGTGTGTGTGTGTGTATGTGTGTGTATGTTACATGGACAATGGTTGATTAATATTCATAACATATTTTCCAGGCTGCAGTGCTGTAATCTGACAGAGAAGAGCTGCTCCTATCTGGCCTCTGCTCTGATGTCCCCCTCCTCAAGTCTCAGAGTGCTGAAGATGGGGGGTAATATGATCACCACTGAGCCCCTGGGAGACTCTGCTGTGGAGCTGTTATCCCATGGGCTTCGTCATCAAAACTGCAAACTTGAGGAACTGCAGTAAGTATCATATCATACCATGATGTCTTTGTGTGGGTATGGGGCGTGTGTGTGTGTGTGTGTGTGTGTGTGTGTGTGTGTGTGTGTGTGTGTATGTGTGTGTGTTGCGGGGGGGGATGTGAGACAGAACTTGGTGTTGAGTGTGATGTCTGTAAATATTGCATCGGTGTATGTGTGTGTGTGTGTGTGTGTGTGTGTGTTTGTGTGTTTATGTGTGTGTCTGTGTCTGTGTGTTTATGTGTGTGTGTTTTTTTCTGGGTTGGGTTGGGTTGTGTGTGTGTGTGTGTGTGTGTGTGTGTGTGTGTGTGTGTGTGTGTGTTGGTGACGAGTATGTTTTCTAACATTTACTTGCAGGAGCTGGAGTGTTTGTAGAGGTTTGCTGAGCTAAAAGTTTTAGTTGAGAAGTGTATGGTTGTGTGTGTGTGTGTGTGTGTGTGTGTGTGTGTGTGTGTGTGTGTGACTGTGCATTGGTGAAGAGTGTGTTTTACATTAAGTTACAGGAGCTTGTGTGTGGGAATGTCACTGAGGTAGTGCTGAATCCAGTGGATGAGAGGTTGGGGGACGTGGACGTGGATCAATGAAGAGGAGTGTGGTGAAGTTGTCACCTAGGGGCCAACATTTGAATAAGAAATGTCAGGTCCCAGCAGCAGAAACCAACAACCAAGTTGATCCAAAACCAATATATTTATTTGAGCTTATAAATTCAAATATAAAAATGAGGATCATTAAAAGGGGAATAGTCCAAAAGTGCCAGTCTCTTGTAGCCAGAGGGCTGAAATAAAAGTTGTGTGGCTCCCTGCTGGCCTCTCAGACTGCCTCTCTCTGGATGGGGTGACGTTGGGCGAGGGGGTGTTGGTCAGTGTTGGTCAAACCAGTGTCGGTAGTTACGGTCCTTCAAGCAGCATACAGTAGAAAAAGCTCAAGGCCAGGGCAGTCTTCAGGGGCAGCCTGGAACAAAAGCACACAAATACTGGAGCAAGTATAGTTACGGAGGAGGCAGTCTTCAGGACAGCACTGGCTCAGAGATACACAGGCCGGAGGCTAAAAAGGAGCACCAGGAATGAGCGCTAACATCACAGATAGCAGAGGAATGAGTAAGAAGGCCCAGGCGCACAACTGGATGAAGAGGGGAGTGTGTGTGTGTGTGTGCGTATGTGTGATGTGTGTGTGTGTGTGTTTGTGTGTGTGTGTGCATGTGAGAGTGAGTAAGTGCATGCATGTGAGAGTGAGTAAGTGCATGTGTGTGTACTGTATATGTATGAGAGGGGTCATTCCATGCCAAATCAACAAATCTGAGACAAAAATTCCGCCTGTCCATCTTGGATTTGCGCGTGTGTGTGTGTTTGTGTGTGTGTGTGTGTGTGTGTGTGTGTGTGTGCGTGTGTGTGTGTGTGTGTGTGTGTGTGTGTGTGTGTGTGTGTGTGTGTGTGTGTGTGTGTGTGTGTGTGTGTGTGTGTGTGTGTGTGTGAGAGTGAGTAAGTGCATGTGTGTGTGTGTACTGTATATGTGTGAGAGATGAGTAGAGCACAATTTGATGGAAGAGAGTCTGTGTGTGTGTGTAGTGAGTAGAGGATTGGTGATTAATATGCAGATGTATCATTCTTTCAGGCTGTGGGACTGTAATCTGACAGGGAAGAGCTGTTCCTATCTGGCGTCTGCTCTGACATCACACTCCTCAAGTCTCAGAGTGCTGAACCTGTATGGCAATCCCCAGATCAGCTCATCAGATGTAGAGCAGCTCTGTGCTCTAGTGAAGGACCCACACTGTAAACTGGAGAGACTAGTGTGAGTAAATATCTAAACATCTCACTCAGCTCTTTACAACATGAGACCCAACATGGATGCCTGCCCACCCGCTCACACACACACACACACACACACTACACACAAGGTACAGTATGTAGGGTAGTGGGTGATGGAGTTTTCTTTCTCTCCTTTCTTGTTCTATCTCTCTGAAAGTGGTGGTGTTGAAATGGTGTGAGTGACAGAAATGTGTTAAAGCCCTTTCTCATCTTTGACTCCTCATAGGTGTTTGGTTGTATCCTTCAGCCTCAGCCCACATCTCTCTTTCTCTCCTCCTTCATTCCTCCTCCCTTTGCTCTTTTCATCTATATGTCTCTTTCACAGTTCTCTGTTTCAATGTCAATCCAAATCCAATAGGCTGTTATGCTAGTAAGAGTGTGAATTTGCAGCCATCTCTATTGGTGGAGTCAGACGCCAATCTTTGTGTTTGTTCTGGCTGCTGTTCCTGATGTCAGAATAAAAGCCCTCTGTCTCTCATGCAGTCTGGCTCACTGGGAGACAGTTGTCATGGACACTGATTCATCAGCTGCTGCTCTCCTTTATCCTGCAGGTGGAATGATTATGAAAAGGGAAAGAACATGACTGTGACTAAGGACTCTAAGTGAGCATCAGTGGCCCTGGGCTGGATGGGGTCTCTAGTCCAGAATGTTAAGGACGACCTTATATCTCATGAGGTGAAGACATGAAACATGCACAGATGAACATATGGGCTCCCCAGGAGAACAGGACACACACACACACACACACACACACACACACACACGTTAAGGACGACCAGTCACTCATGAGGTGAAGACATGAAACGTGCACAGATGGACATATGGGCTGGACAGGAGAACAGCGCGCGCACACACGCGCGCACACACACACACACACACACTTTGAGGAGGACCAGTCACTCTCAAACATGTGAGCATCAGTGGGCTGGATGGGGTCTCTGGTCCAGAATCTCATAAAGTGTTGCCGGGTTCTAAGCTTTCTGTGAAGGGTCGGTTCACACACACACACACACACACACACACACACACACACACACACACACACACACACACACAGAAACACCAACAAACAAACACACATACAAAGACACACACATGAAGTGTGGGTTCTAAGTTCTCTGGGTCCAGAGGCTCATGAAGGACTACACACCACACACTCACACATGCTCACACACACTAACACTCACACTCTCACACACACATACTGTACACTGATGGGCATATGGACTGTGATGGAACATTACAGCACACACACACACACACACACACACACACACACACACACACACACACACACACACACGTTGAGAATGACCAGTAGCTCTATATATTATTTGCATATATCTTATATATTTCCCTCTGCTGTGTTTTATAACATGTTGTGATTTGATATCCATTAATAAAGACTTTCTACGAAGAGTGTCATGGACGTTTCTTCTTTTATTTTCAGATCACTTCTCCATTGAGCACTTACACCTTTGCCTCATGAATATGGATTTCTACATTATGCTGTGTGTGTTAGAAATGTGTGTATTTGATTCATGATTTCAGATGCTTTTCTACAGCTCTGTCTCCATCAGAGCCATATATAGAGATTAGAGGCTCTGTCATCCATTATCTCTAGGGCTGCAACTAACGACTATTTTGGTAGTCGACTAATCTTTAGATCAATGTTTCGATTAGTCACCGATTATCGATTATTCTTTTAGTTTTTAGTAGAGTTAAATATTGTTTTGATTTTATTCAAAATTACCCTAAAGAGTACTTAAATCAGGGGGAAAAGCCAAAAACAATTATTATTATTATTATTATTATTATTATTATTATTATTATTATTATTATTATATTTGTATTATTATTATTATTATTTTTTTCTTTTTTTTTTTTTTTTTTTTTTTTTCTTTTTAATTGAAAAACACACACATCTACAGCCACAAAACACATAGACAACACAAATAAATGTGTGGGGCAAGCAAGCTAGGGACCGGGCCCACAACATGCTGTATGTGCCGGTCCACGGCCATCCCATACGAAGGGGGTCCGGGCTGCTGCGTGTTCAGCCCCATTACCCAGACCCCCTCCCCATGGAAGGACCATAGACCGACACACACAGGGCACCCGGATCCCCAGGTTGCTCGCCCCTAAAGAAAAAACACAAAAACATTACAACACAACAACAGCAACACCACCAACAACAACAACAACAAAAAAAAAAAAAAAAAAAAAAAACACATACATCTCTCATACATATAATTTAGCCACTTCTATATTTACACTAGTCAACTCCATGACCGCAGCGAAAAAAAAAAATATGTAGAATATACAGTACATTTTGCCAGCAAACAAAAAAAAAGAGAGAAAAAAAGGAATACTAAAAAAATCATAGTTTTTTATCCCATTCTTTTACAATTGCTATTTTATTCCATTCATTCATTTGTGGCTTTCTTTTACTATTCATATTAATTTTGGTCAATAAATAATAATGTTTCATGAACATGATGAAAGACTCAAATTTAATAATCTTTTCTTGTTTGAAGATAAAAAATTTCCCAAGAAGCACAATGGTGTTTAACAAAAAATGTTGTTTTTCTTGGAAACCCCAAAATATATTAGTTGGTAACAGTGGTAAGTTAAGCCCTTGATCAGACAGCCAAACTGCCAATTTATTCCAGAAAAGTGCAACCTCCGAACAATACCAAAATAAATGTAATGTTTCTTCCTCTTCTTCTCCACAATATCTACACTTATTGTCCTCAGTTATTTTCCACGTGTTCAGCATTTTCTTTGTTGGTAGAATTTTATAAAAAATTTTAATTTGAAAAAACCATAAGTAAGTTGCACATGTTGTTTTATATACATTTCTGTGAATATTCAGCCATGGGAGGGGGGTGTCAAAAATTCCTTCCCAGTAATCTTGGAAGTAATAAGGGAATTTAGCTGCATTCTTAGAAAATAAAAAGAAATTATACATCTCATGATTACCTTTCTTATGTTCTAACCATTTATAGTTTTTAATATGCGGGCGGCAAACACCTAAATTTATATTTGAATTCAACAGTTTGGCTTTCCAGGATGAAGGTATTGCTGAGATTAATTGTAGATATTGCAATTTTGGGCAAAGGTTTCCATATGTTGAGATAAAGGAGTCATATGTAAGGAATTCTCCTTTGCAATTCAAAACATCATTAACAAAGTAAATATTTTTGTTTAGGAATACTTTCCAGAAAATAGGTTTCTTATCAATGTTGATATTTGTGTTTAGCCATAATATCTGCTGTTTTATCTCTAGTGTATTATTTGGTATAGAAAACTGAAAGTCAAGCCACATAGAAAGAGAATTTTTGAAAAAAGGAGAAAGATTAGGGAAGAAATAACTCAAATTTACTTTTGATTCCAGGCCTAATTGGAGGAAAGGGTACAAATTTCCTATTGATGCACCACATTGAGCTAGAAATAATTTTGATGAAAACCAGTGTTGATTATTATATAATCGTTGAATCCAAGCACCTTTTAAGGCCATATTAAGTATTGCAAGGCTCTTTAGTCCTAAACCTCCGTTTTCACGTGTATTGAACACATATTTACGCTTAATTTTGTCAGTTTTACCATCCCAAATGAAATTAAATATAACGTTTTCATATGTTTTCATAAACATTTCATCAGGGGAGGGTAAGGCTTGCAATAAGTATGTAAACTGTGAAAGTATCAATGAGTTAATAACTGTTACTTTTCCATAAATAGAAAGGTACTTGCCTCTCCATGCCTGAAGAATTTTATTCATTTTTTGGAGTTTTAGCTCAAAATTAGTCTTTACTAGAAATTTTTTGTCTATTGGTACATGTATTCCTAAAAGATTAACAGGTCCCTTTGTACATGGAATGGGTATCTTACAGGTAAATTGATTCAAACATTTTAAAGATCCGATTTGAAGAATACAGCATTTGTTATAATTTGGCTTTAATCCAGAAAATAAAGCAAAGGAGTCCAGTTCTGTGATGAGAGAGTCAAGTGACCACTGATCTGGCTTTATATAAAAGGATGCATCATCTGCATAAAATGAAGACTTTGTTTCTAGACCATGAATTTCTAATCCTTTAATATTGTTATTATTCCTTATTCTTATGGCCAACATTTCAATTGAAAGAATAAATAAATAAGCTGAAAGACCTTGCCTCACTCCTTTAGATAAGGCAATTGGGTCAGAAATATGTCCATTATTGATTATTTTACTGCTAGGATGTTGATATAGCACGTGGATCCAATTGATAAAGCTCTCACCAAAATTATATAAGCTTAAACATTGATATATATATTCCCAATTTATGGTGTCAAATGCCTTCTCAAAGTCAGCTATAAATATCAGGCCAGGCAAATTTTCCTTATCATAGTAGTCTATTATTTCAAGTAAGCGTCTGATGTTATCACCTATGAATCGCCCTTTCAAAAAACCAGTTTGATCTGGATGAATTAAGTCCTGAATAACATTTTTTAATCTGAGAGCTAAACATTTAGCCAAAATACGTGCATCACAACATAAGAGTGTAATAGGTCTCCAGTTTTGTAATTTTACAGGGTCTTTTTCTTGGCCCTCTGCATCATGCTTTAAAAGTAAAGAAATTAAGCCTTCTTTCTGAGAGGTTGATTGACAACCAATCTCATAGGAGAAATTATAACATGCCAACAAAGGACCTTTAATTTCATTAAAAAATGTTCTATACATCTCTACTGGTATCCCATCTAAACCTGGTGTTTTCCCATTCTGAAAGGAACAGATGGCATCAAATAGCTCTTTCTCAGTGATGAGACCTTCACATATTTTTTGTTGATCATAAGTAAGTTCTGGATAAGAAAATATTTTCATATGCTCTGATAGTGAGAAGTTAACTAAATGAGTTGGATCTTTTTTAAAGATCCCTTCATAGTACTCCATCAATGTCTTCAAAATTCCACTTGTTGAAATGATACTTACTCCATCATCTTTCGAAATTTTTAAAATATTTTTTCTGAGATAGTTTCTATTTTGAAGTTGTAGGAAATATTTATTACATTTTTCACCCTGTTCCATCCATTTTGCCTTACTTCTATATATAATTCCTTTGATTTTATTCTGATTTATCCTCTCTAATTCTTTTTCTTTGTCTTGTAGTATTTGAATATCTTTTTCCATATTATCTGATCTATTCTCATCCAGTCGAATTTTCATATCCTGCACCTCATTAAGTAGAGTTCTTTCTTGGTTACAGTTTTGCTTATGCTTCCATGAAGAAAATTTTATAGCATGACCTCGAAAGGCACATTTAAATGCATCCCATACAATGTGCGGGTTTGCTGAGCCAGTATTGAAATGAAAAAAGTCTAAAATAAATTGCTTTGTTTCAGTAATAAAATTACTATCTTCCAACAGAGATTGGTTCAATTTCCAGTAACCTCTACCTCTACTATTATCAGCAAAATTAAGTTTTAATACAATAAGATGATGATCAGATCTAAATCTTTCAGCAATTACTACTTGAATAGTTTTAGCTATAAGAGAGAAAGAAATCAGAAAAAAATCAATTCTACTTGCAGAAGCATTTCGTCGCCAAGTATATCTTATAAGGTCTGGATTTTTTAGTCTCCAAATGTCAAAAAGATCCATTGCCGCCATCATAGATTTTAGTGCATGTCTTTTCTGTCCATGACAGTCCCCAACCCCTCCAGCCCTATCTTTAGAAGGTTGGAGGGCGGTATTATAATCCCCAACTTGAATTACAGGAATATCATAATTTTGGATCATATTGTACAAAGTATTGAAAAAAGTCGGCTCATTATTATTTGGGGCATATATATTAACCAAACAAAAGCGTCTACCTCCAATTTCCAGATCTAAGATGATTATACGTCCATCTATATCTCGCTCTATTTTATATACAGAATGTTTTAGGTGCTCTCTAAACAATATAATAACCCCTTTTTGATTTCTTGCACCATGATTAAAGTAAATAGATCCTTTCCATTCTCGTCTCCATTTCTCTTCAGTATCCTGGGTAGAATGGCATTCTTGCAAACAAATTATATCCAGTTCTCTTTTTTCAGATAACCAAGTAAATATTTCAATTTTTTTTAAGTTATTTGCCAGACCATTACAATTATAGCTGGCAATGCACAGAGATTCAAGGCTCATAGTACTATAGAAAGCAGTAGTCCTACATGTTCTGCCAATAGAGTTTTATTACTAATCTTAGTGGCATAATATTGAAAATAAAATGTTATGTATGCAAAGACAAACAAAAAACAAAACAAAAACAAGTTTAAAACAGCATACCATGCATTGGTCATAAAAAAACAGTAAAGAAGGCTAGGTTAGTGGCATACACCAAAATATCTTTTTTGGGGAGATTAATCTGAATTCATATTCAAGATCAATGATTAGGCTACGTCATTATCAGACTCAATAGGCTCTAGCAAGTAGAGCCATGGTGTGATTGTTGAGTCTTTGAATAATTCACCGTCGATATAGAGTTTATCAGCAACAAGTCTTACCCTGCCTTTTTCTTTCTTGTTCTTTTTTCTTCTTTGAAAATCGGAAGTAGTGCTTTTCGTCGGTCCACTATCTCCACCGGGTATTGCTGATTGATCCCAAAGCTTTTCCCTTTAAGTTTTGGTCCCAGCCCTAGGACCATCTCTCTATACATTGACTGAACGAAGCAAGCAATAATAGCTCTCGGTTTGGCCTGCTTCTCTGCGCCAGTGTTTGATAGGGGAAGCCTCTTTGATCTCGTTGACCCAAGCCTGTGTACTCTCAGAAAAGTAATCCGCTGGACAGTGTCATTGTTGATACCCAGTTCATTGATGAGAAAGGACCTAAGCACGTCTTCTACATTCTCGCCATTCTCTTCGTGGATACCGCTAAAGATCAGATTGTCTCGCATAGAGAGCGTTGTCATTTCCAATATTTTTTCCTTCAGCTTGCAATTTTCTCTGGTAACATCTCTGACGGATTTTTCCACTTTCTTTACCTTTCCGTTCATAGACTCAAGATCTTTACGTGTCTGCTCCAGTGATATTCCATTGGCGTACACCGTCTCTTTTAATTCTTTGATGTCTTCTGACATTGTGTCCAATTTCTCAAGTTTCTTTAATTTCTCGTTTATATCATTCAGAATCTCTTCCATATCGAATATCACTTTTGGTAGAACTGAGAGTGAGAGAGACGTCTCTGGACTACTATCCAATTCTGAATTAGGGCGTTTGTTTGGTGGTTCAGATCTATTTTTGTTTGAAGTTCCCGGCGTCTTTAATATGCAAGACGCCATCAATCATGAGGCAAGACAGTCCGATCAAAAGTGCGTCCCTAAAGATGCAATGCCTCTTAAATCAGCCCAATCGCAAATCGAAGATGTTATTTTCTGAAATTCTGCAGTTAATCTACAGAATACTGGCTAATTCTCCCGTATTTCAATAAAGTTTGCCACACGACCGTCACCTGTTACCTGTTACCTGACACCTGTTATTATTATTATTATTGTTGTTGTTCTAATATTATCATCATCATCTTTACAAATTGAGCATTGTGTTTATTTGCAACCACCATCACATGCAGTGTTTCCAGTAGCCTGACTGTGAAAGCCTATATGTAGTAAAAATTGCTTGCCATAGGCACACACACGTCTTGTTTTGGGGAGCAAAAAACGGTAAAAAGATATTTTTCTCTTTCAAGGTTGTCAGTGTGTCCACACACGCTTCATCATGAAATAGGACTTATTCCTCATTCAACACGAGTTTTTGCATGCTTAAGATGTTACATTCTGGGATTTTGGAAGACTATAAGATTGTTTAGCTGTTCAGCCTTGTTTACCTTGAGTGGTAACGTTACTGTCAGAGCAAGTGAACTTGCGATCGCTAAGATAGGCTACTTGCGCCTATCGTCTGCACCTTGGGAATCACAGTGTTAAGGTATGTTTTTACTTGTGGTTGAAAATTAAATAGCCTAGATCAAAGAAAACTTTAACAAGAAAACCCTTCCAGTTTCTAGCATATTAGCGAGCTAGGTGCTTTGCTCATGTTTAAAACTTTTAGCTTAATGTAGGCTACCGGCAGGCTTTGCTGTTCAGCAGAGTTGCAGAGACGCAATCTGCATTGCTTCTGATGCATTACATAGGCTAATGTTGAAATTGTGCTTTCTGAAGCAGCAGCAAAATCCAAAAGTTTATTTTTGCCTGATAATAGATTTGAAATAATAGCGGTCTCAAGTTTACGAGCTATTTACCAGCAGTCTTGCTCAAATTGACCCAGGGCTTTTCTCATCATTCATGTTTATTGCAGGTATCTTAGTGGAAAGATCAGGTTACTGCCCCCAACACTTCCGGCAGGGAATGGCAGGGAATTGCAGTGTTTTAAAGAGTCGAGTGAAATCTTTCAGGTAGTCTCTGCATTAGTGAAAATCAACTTTTAACATGCAAATTATATGTAGCCTCATAAATATGACGACTAGGCGACTACAAGATTTTGCGTCGACTACGTTTTATAGTCGACGTCGACGACGTATTCGACTAATCGTTGCAGCCCTAATTATCTCATACTGCCACCTAGTGGTTGAGAAATGTAACAGCATGTGTAAATGCATCCAAAGGCTCCATCTTGAATGGGCCGAAAAAGGCCAAATCCTGGAGGGTCTCCCACACTCTCCCCTGCTTTACTAAATGTGCTCATGATATTTCCAGTTCCAGTCCATTCTGTTTGAACAGTTTGATTGCTTACAGGTTAGACTCCAGTATTCAAGATACACATCTGATGACAGATTTCACATAACACACATCTCTTTTGAAATGTCGTGTTAAACAGTGTGTATCAGTGTGTCACTATGACGACCAACTGTTTACTCTGCTGTATCCACAGGAATCTTCTCCTGACTGCAGTAGGTTTGACCTTTGACCTGTAGTCCAGTCACATAGAGTCCCCCACATCACGTCACACAAGACTGAAAAAGAGTGAGGAGGAGGAGGAGGAGAGATAAAGTGTTTATTTATTAAAGTGTTTATAAATTAACCCAACATGTGATGGTCATTAAGCCTGTTGGCTAAGTGGGAGGATTCATACAAAAGTCAAACACCTGACTGACTGTGTAAACAAAGTAGCCCATGGTAAATGTAAACACACACCCATAGGACACTAGCCTGACACGTCAGACTATATCATAAGAATGTATAGTCTGAAGACCACTGATAGACTGTACCTCAATGGAGGGGCGGGTGATTGCGTTGTCTTTCAAACTGCCTCTCCACGTAATAGGCTAGCGTTCCGGCCAGTGGTACCAGCTGGTATATCAAACTTTTCCCGTAGCCCGTCGGTAACACGGCAAAGACATCTTTTTCAGAACGAAAAACTTCAGTGCACTTTCTTGTTTCACTTTCAAAGAAAATGACAAGTGCAATTCCTCCAAAACTAAAGCCAAAGACGATTCCGCTCTGGTTTGAGCAGGGCTGTCGTCATGTACAAAGCCCGCCTTACGATTTCCTGTACACATACCGCGCTGTGATTGGTTATCCGCCTCCAGAGGAAGGCTAAAACGGGTTTCTATCAGTGGCCTCTAGACGTACCTCTGTGCAAATTCAAATTTGCTACCACTAGGGGTACGTCTAGAGTCTAGGCTAATAGGACACAAGGGGGATCACCCAACTCTTCCCTGATAGCAGGAGGGAGAACAGAATGTGGGAAGGATTGGAGGGATCCTTGATGATGATGGTGGTGGTAGCACACACACACACACAGACACACACTTTCCTTGATGATGGTGATAGCACGCGCACACACACACACACACACTCACTTTCCTTGATGATGATGGTGGTAACACATACACACACACACACACACACACAATTTCCTTGATGTTGACGGTGGTAACACACACACACACACACACACACACACACACACACACACACACACACAGTCATACTTACTTTTCGTGATGATGATGATGATGATGATGATGATGGCAGCTTACGTTCAGCTGCTGTGCAAGAGCCAAAGCAGCAAAAGGCACTGATCCAGTAAGGAAGTAAGTAAGGACACTCTCAGTGGTGATGGTGGCAGCACACACACACACACACTTTCCTTGATGATGATGATGATGATGATGATGATGATGATGATGATGATGATGGTAGCAGCTTTGTGAATGCAGCTTTGCTGTTAGAATGTGTCCACCAATGCTGGGACAGGAGCACCAGTGATCTTTGCTGCTGTTTTTACAAGCCTGTCTGTCCAGCTGCTTACAGTCAGCTGCTGTGCAAGAGCCAAAGCAGCAGCAGCCACTGATCCAGTAAGGAAGTAAAAGTAAGTTTGTAAGGAAGTCAGTAAGTATCAATATCTTCTTGTCATCTAAACTTCCCACGAGTGCTAGACTTTTTTTGCCAAAAATTGTTTGTAGGGGAATATATACATGACAAAAAGATATTGATAAGTTCAACATGCAAGATCAAATGCTCACACTGATTTCTTTCCACAATATATGATTTAATTTGCCGAAGCCGCACTGCACACACCTATCCTTAATGTGATGTTTTACTGTGAAAGAGTAAAAAACCCTGTTTTCAAAATCGTGTGCGTTTCCTCTCTCTCTCTCACTAAGCAGGTGAAAAAAACTGTAAAAGTTTTCACAAGAGTTCCATGTTCCCCTTCAGGTTACCAGTGACATTATAGGTAGAAGAACACCTGAACACCTCCCACAGTGGAGTTTCAAAACAGTCTTGCAGTGCATCAGTAGCACCTTGTGGCCACATGCTGAGATGACTGAGGAAGTGCACACACTGCAGATCTGAGATCAGTAGCACTGTGTGCCTGTAGGAGTCAATCTGATAACACCAGAGGTGAGAGACTGACTCCAGATCAGCCTTGTGTGCCATTCCCCCTATGATCCCCTATTAACACTGATCAGTGGTGCCTGTGTGGATTGCTGAGTTTGGTGTTCCTGTGAGTGGGAACATGTAATAAATGAGGCCCCTAAACAATGTCTGCACCCTGAGCAGACACAGAATAGCCAAAGGTTCAGTCCCGGACACATCCAGCACTTACACCATGTTACTGTTTCTTTAAGGAAATACACTCAAGGCTGAAGGATGGACTTTAGTTCTGATGGCTTATCTAAACTCTCTTAAACATTAATGACAAGTTGCTACAAGAACACACGTTATCACCCTTATTAACCAGTCAACTTAGTTTGCTTTGTCGCTTCAGATATTTCATGGTAAGTGAACTGAATTATATTATTGTTTGATTGTGAAAATGAAAAAAAAAAGATGAATTGGTCACTGATGTGCTTTATATGAATTATGAATCAATGTTGTAAACAGAAGACGGATGGACTTCTGATGGCTTATCTAAACTCATAAACTTTTTTCCTTCACTCTGAAACTTTTTTTAACCAGTCCACTTAGTTCGCTTCGGTGCTTCAAACATTTCATGGTAAGTGAACTGCAGTAAATTATAGTTGTTATGAAGAGATATTTTCAAAGTTGGAAAATGGAAAATGGAGAAATTCTGAATATATAACTTGTGTACTTTTCTGGAATATGAATATCAATGTTGTATAAGCATACGCATACAGACTTTTTGGCTGGGGGATTGTTATGGTACTGTAGATTGGTGTAGGGAGTGGAGTATATCTTCTGCGTTCGCTACATAACAATTCTCCTCACAGATGAGATCTTTCAAATATTTTCAGTAGTTAACCAGGGAAAGAAATCAGTATTTTATTGCTGTTTGACCGAAAGTGTTGAATGTTGACTTTGTGCTGATTTCCTGCCTGTTCCGTGTCATGTGACTCCTTACTGGAACACGTCTTTCCTCTTGTGGCTTTGACTCCAAACATGGTGTTTGCAATCTAACAGACGCTCAGCTTGTTGGTACGAAGTAAGAAATGAGAGAAGTAGAGAAGAGTTATATTATTATTCATATTTCTCCTGTGGTAAAAGTGACCCTTATGATTGAAGCCTGTCCCCTGTGTAGCTAAAGCAGGGCTGTTCAGGGAGCCCATACTGTGCTGAGGTCAGTGCTGTGTGTGTCTGTGGGAGTTTATCTAGTAGCACCAGAGGAGAGGAGGGCTGACTCCAGATCAGCATGGTGACTCTTGTAGTCTCTCTGGTATACTGTGCTGTGTCACTTTTGACACTGTACACACATACACAGACACACACACACACACACACACACACACACACACTCCTGTTCATGGAACCCATACTGTGTGTCACTTTGACACCGAATGCGGAAACTGAACTGTATGAGGAGTAAGCTGCTCCTACTGGGGGGGGGGATTTGTGTTTTGCTCTTTGACCTGAGAGATTAAAAGTGCTTTTGGACCAGTGATGTTCACGCAAGTCCCAGACTTGGACTCGAGTCGCACTTAAGTCGCACAAACAAAGACTTGAGACTTGGACTTAGACTTGCCCTCAATGACTCGAGACTTGACTCGGACTTGAGCCTTGTGACTCGTGAACAATGATCATTTCGCTGAAAAAAAAAAAATCATCTTTTTGTTTTTCCAATGTGTTCCCTTTCCTTATGGGAAACGCGGAGCGCTGGCAGAATATTTCTCTCCCAGATTACGCGCAACGCATGTGTGCAGTCAGAAATCAACAATGACCATGGCGACGGCAAATTCACCTGTTCCATTTGTTGTTGCATTTGAATATAAAGACTTCTCACACAGGGCGAACAGCCCTTTGCAAAGAGTGTGGTGTCAGGATAAATGATGCTGGCTCAACTACATCCAACTTTATCAGGCACCTCAGAACGACACACAAGCAAGCCTTATTGTTATGGGGTGTTTTTGATTATCTTTTCTTTTTGTGTTATTGCCTTATTGGCATGCTGTTATTATGTTCTCTGATGATAAAGGGGTACTGCATGCTTGCGCAGTTGCAATGTATAGGTTGCAAACATAAGTCTGTCTTAATTGATTGTTAACCGTGATTTGGTTGTGACCGACAGTATTTAATGTTACCCAACAGTCGGGGTTCGCCTCTAGAGGATCTAATGATGGTATGCTATGTTATATTGCCTAGTTTGTGCAGACATCCTGATATTGATAATGTCTCCCTGATGCCCGCAAATAGAATAATATCTCCCGGAATCTAGAGCTAGTAAGCCAGGGCATGCAGAACATTTACGTCTACATCGCGCATCTTCATATGCGCGCATGTGAGAGTGAGCGAGAGGGACAGAGAGAGAAGCGGTGCCTGAGGGAACGGTGTGTGTGTGCATGCATGGAGGGTGCGTGCAAGACATAGAGCGTCCTGATTGGCTTACTAATTGGCTGAGTAAACCAATCAGCTTTCAGTTTGGGCGGTCTTTTAACTCAGCTCGGTAATGTCAACAGGATCGGTGTGGCAGAGAAAGAGTCAAAAAAAAAAAGAAGAAGAAAATACTGTATAAGACCCATTTTACCTCTGATTATGCAAAACAATACCCTTGCCTGATAAGAATTAAAAAATGATGACAATTTCGACAGATGCACCGTTGGTAACAGTGAATTCAGTATTGCCCATGGTGGCTTGAATGACTGTAAAAAGCATGTTGAGGTGAGTAGTGTAATTATCCATTATATTAGATCTAGGCCTATAACTGGCTGTCATGAAAAGATCAAACTATTTAAAACT
This sequence comes from Sardinella longiceps, assembly GCA_027497455.2. Classification (NCBI taxonomy): domain Eukaryota; kingdom Metazoa; phylum Chordata; class Actinopteri; order Clupeiformes; family Clupeidae; genus Sardinella; species Sardinella longiceps. Next base: position 32,101,941 of record JAODXP020000021.1, on the reverse strand, counting down.
TTGTGTAAACCAACAATAATAAGCTGATAAATATAATAGCCTGTACATTTCCTTGAATAATATAGTTTATTGAAATACATGATGAATAATCTTATAGGCCTACTAATATAGGGCGAAGAAAAAAAAACATCCCATAGGCTACATGATTTGTTTCTGTAATACCAAATTTTAGATCCTATGGATTTAAGATAGGAAGTTTCTGTA
>JAODXP020000021.1:32094237-32099237 GCA_027497455.2 Sardinella longiceps | reverse complement strand
TTTGTTCCCTGTAATTGCATGGTAAATTCCCATGTATTGTATGTTCGTGTTTTGGTAATCTGCTGGTCAGCTGACAGTCTCCCTGTCAGTCGGGTGGCTGACGTGAGCTGTCAGTCAGCGTCAGCTGACCAATTTCGTTAGAATGGTGGTCCATTTTGAAAAGATAAATAGCGTGGAAATTGTGCTAGAAAGGGAGGCTAAATGTTGCTACGGGAGTCTACGTGTGTCCGTGGGGAAGCCTCGCACTACAACTTTGCAAAGTTGCACGATCCATCCCGGGGCCTGAACTAATCTACCTGAGCCGGTGAGAAGGAGCTTTTTTCGTTTCCTGGTTCCAACGCGTGGCTGCCAGTGTTTGTTGGACAGTTTGCTTTGCGCTTTTCTACACTGTCCTTTCACGTCGTGGATTACCTATTGGGATTTTTGCGGTGGATTTTTGTTTGTTCTTGGGATTATATTTTTTCAACCCTTTGCCGTGGAGTTTATTTGGGAGTCGTGAACGGGAGAGACTGTCTGTATCGTGCATTGGAGTGCGCGCTGAGAGTGCGCAAGGACTGAAGTGGCTGTGCGAGTTTGCGTGCCAAACACAGACAGAAACATTGTGTTTGTGTTGGTGTGTGTGCAACAGACTGTTTGGAGGTGTGTTTGTGTTGGTGTGTGTGCAACAGACTGTTTGGAGGTGTGTGATAATATAACGGCTAAACGTCACATCTGTACATACATACACACATATCTGTGTTGTGTAGGGAAATAGAAACAGATTAATGAGGTAAAGAATCCAATTAATCACAACCTGTATATTAATAGTAATAATCTAAAATATTACAAGCAGATTGTTACGTGTGTGTGTGTGTGTGTGTGTGTGTGTGTGTGTGTGTGTGTGTGTGTGTGTTTTTCAAGGAGAACAGACATCATGTGTGTGTTTTATATGGCAGTGTATGTGTGTGCAGGTATGCGTTACATGATAGAAATGATGCAGTGTTCACGTTTCTGAGATGAAGGCAGAGAGAGAGAGAGAGTGTGTGTGTGTGTGTGTGTGTGTGTGTGTGTGTGTGTGTGTATTTGTTGTTGAGTTTGATGATTAATTCATGTTACTATAATGTTGTTCTTTAGAGTGCAGATTGAGGGGGGTGCTGTGTCAAACACAAGTCACTTGGAGGAACATCACAGCAGCCATGAAGCTAGCAGGTAAGGAGTGTGTGTGTGTGTGTGTGTGTGTGTGTGTGTGTGTGTGTGTGTGGGAGTGGGAGTGTGTGGGAGAACAGATTCCAACTCAAACTGATTGAACATATAAAATATACAATTGTCATTGTACTGTATCCATTTTGTCTTTAGACTCTGATGAACATTGAAATGTTAGTCTGCTGTGCACCTCCGACGTTCCTTTTAATTTTCATAATTTTAATTTTCATAATGTCCCTCGTCCGTTGATCCACCAGGTGATCACAGAAGCAATACAATTCGACTCAAAGGGTTACAGATACAGTTTACTTTAGTTACGTTGGCCTACAGTGTGATATGATGTGATTAGTGATTAGCCTACAGTTATTTGTCATGTGATGCGTTAGTGAGCTGGGCCTACACTGTCCAAAACAATGGGAGTTGCATGTAGAGCCTGAAAGTTTAGGTCAATTCAGCGTTTATTTACTCCTAAACAATGATGAGTGAATAGCATCATCAGAAAGCTAATCTTGTGCAGATTCAAATATGATAGGAATGAATAATTAGAATGGATAAATAGCTGATACAGTATAGTTTCTATTGTGAGAAACAACAACTTTTACAATCAGTTACTTTCATGATAGAGGATTATTTTCTTCTTTTCAAGGTGTGAGGTTTTTGTTGTCAAGGTGTCCGATTTAACTCTAAAGTGCAGGGAGAAACCTTGATATTTTCTTTCCTTTTGCTAATCTTTTGATATTTTATCATGTTTTTTCCTTCAATAGATATCAGCAGCACAAATCCAACCTGCTGAAGAAGTTCCAGTGTCTGGTTGAGGGAATCCCACATCAGGGAGACACCAGACTCCTCCATGAGATCTACACAGAGGGAATCCCACAGCAGGAAGACACAAGACTCCTCCATGAGATCTACACAGAGCTCTACATCACAGAGGGGGGAGGAGGAGAGGTCAATGATGAACATGAGGTCAGACAGATAGAGAGAGCATCCTGGAGAAAAGCAGCACAAGGCAGACCAATCAAATGCAGTGACATTTTTAAACCCTTATCTGGACAAGACAAACCCATCAGAACAGTGCTGACAAAGGGAGTGGCTGGCATTGGAAAAACAGTCTCTGTGCAGAAGTTCATTGTGGACTGGGCTGAAGGAAAAGCCAATCAGGATATTCACTTCATATTTCCTCTTCCTTTTCGAGAGCTGAACCTGATGAAGGAAAAGAAACTCAGTCTGTTTGATCTTATTCATCGCTTTTTGCCGGAAATCAAAGACTCAAGTGTTCTTAACAGTCCAGAACACAAATTAATGATAATCTTTGATGGTCTGGATGAGTGTCGACTTCCTTTAGATTTCTACTCCAACACAAAGTGTTGTGAGGTGACAGAGGCAGCCTCAGTGGACGTGCTGCTGACAAACCTCATCAAGGGGAATCTGCTTCCCTCTGCTCTCCTCTGGATCACCACCCGACCAGCAGCAGCCAATCAGATCCCTTATATGTGTGTGAGTCAGGTGACAGAAATAAGGGGATTTAATGACCCACAGAAAGAGGAGTACTTCAGGAAGAGAATCAGTGATGAGAACCTGGCCAGCAGAACCATCACACACCTGAAGTCATCCAGAAGTTTATATATAATGTGTCACATTCCAGTCTTCTGCTGGATTTCAGCTACTGTTGTAGAGAAAACATCACAAGAAAAAATAGAAATACCCAGGACTTTGACTCAAATGTACACACGCTTCCTGACCATCCAGACAAGTATTAAAAATATCAAGTTCACTGGGAAAAAGAAAGAGATGAAGAGGTGATTTTCAAACTGGGGAAACTGGCCTTCCAACAGCTGGAGAAGGGCAATCTGATCTTCTATGAGGAAGACCTGAGAGAGTGTGGCATGGTTATCACAGAGGCGTCCGTGTACTCAGGTGTATGTACGCAGATTTTTAGAGAGGAGTCTGTACTGTCCAAGGGGAAGGTGTTCAGCTTTGTGCATCTGAGCATCCAGGAGTTTCTTGCAGCTTTATATGTGTTCCTCTGCTTCAGCAACAGACAGAGAAACATGCCTGACCAACAGCAAACCTCTCAGCTCTCTGCTCTGTTCAGAGCTGCAACACTTCATGACCTACACAAGACTGCAGTGGACCTGGCCTTACAGAGTGAGAACGGACACCTGGACCTTTTCCTCCGCTTCCTACTGGGCCTCTCACTGGAGTCCAATCAGACTCTCTTAAGACACCTGCTGGCACAGAGCAGTAGCCAATCACACAGCTCAGAGCAAACAGTCCAGTACGTCAAACTGAAGATCAGAGATGGAAGATCAGGCCTTAGTCAGTGGGATATTAATGTAAATTCAAAGGATTCAGACAGAGGGATCAACCTGTTCTACTGTCTAAATGAGCTGAATCACCATGCTGTAGTGGATGTCATTGACAGGAGCTCAGGAACTCTGTATGTAGACATGCTCTTACCAGGAGAGTGGAAGACTAAGAGATTTGAGTTTGAGATGTCAGAAGAGCAGCTGGCTGAGTTTGACCTGCAGAAGTACATAAAGACACCAGAGAAAGATCAGACTGAACTCCTCAGTCCAGATGAAGTTCTTCAGAAGCTGGTGCCAGTTGTCACAACATCCACATCAGCTCAGTAAGTAACACTCTGTCTTTATGTGCTTTATGTGTGTGTGTGTGTGTGTGTGTGTGTGTGTGTGTGTGTGTGTGTGTGTGTGTTTGAGATAGAGAGAGAGAGAGGTGAGAGTTGGCAGGGCTGTTTGATCTAGTGCCATGACATGAGATGAAATGAGATGAAAACAAACATGATGACTTGATGAAACAATGATGTTGTTATAATTGTCTGTCTACTTAAATGCACTCATCATCATCTTTCATTGTCTATCTAAAAAATAGTGACATGTCTGTTCGTTCAGGGCAGGCACAGGTGCCTCTTTGACACCGGGCCTGTGTGTGCCTGAGAGGGAGAGATTAGAGCCGGTTTGATCCTTTAAATAGCAGAGCAGTGTTTTACTTGGAGAGCAAAGCAGGAGACACACAGACCAAAACCAACATAGCCCAGGTCATCCTGAGCAGTGTGTGTGTGTGTGTGTGTGTGTGTGTGTGTGTGTGTGTGTGTGTGTGTGTGTGTGTGTGTGTGTGTGTGACAGAGGCAGGCTTGTTTAATTCAGTGCCATAAAGAAGTAACATGGAATCAAACAAAAACTTGCTGAAGGTAAATATTGATGAAGGAAAACTAAACAGCAGTTGTCAGAATAAATGTCATATGGAGTGAATCAGCAATGGTGAGAAATAATAATGAAGTCTGGGGACCAAACCCAGGTCTCCAGCACAGCAGTTCAGAGCTCTACCCCTAAGAGCCACTAGGTGGCGTGAACAGTCCCAGTTGCAGAGACAGAAGTAGCAGATCAAGGTGCTTTACTTGGAAAGCAAAACAGGAGACATGCAGACAAAATCCCAAACACAGTCCAGGTAACAGGATCAGAATCCAGATGGCAGTCAGAGTTCAAACAACCAAATCCAAAGCAGCAGGCAAGATCAAGAACAGAGTCAGGCAGGCAAGGGTCAAAGAGCACAGGGGCAGTCCAAGGACCAAATGTGAAAACTAAACTCACCAATCAGGCTTTGGAGAAGTAGTCAGCTAGAGTGAATAGAACAGAATACTTGTACACATACTTTAGCATCCCCTCAGGGAAATGATTTCTCAGTGAGTGAAACATGTTCTGTATTGGCAAGCCTGGACCATTTCTTATCAACTCAAGACAGAGCAAGGAACAGCTTATATGGCATGTTTACAAAGCCCATATGAACACAATAAATCC
>JAODXP020000021.1:32064237-32081737 GCA_027497455.2 Sardinella longiceps | reverse complement strand
TGGAGTGTGGAATGGAGTATGGACACCACACACACACACACACACACACACACACACACACACACACACACACACACACACACACACACACACACACACACACACACACACACACACACACACACACACACACACTGGTGTCTGTCCTGCAGAATGTCTAACATGAAACATGAACAGCAGCACACAGAAGCACACACACCTTGCACACACTCTAGCACCACACAGTAAGCCACGGGAGAACAACACTCACACACATACAGACACACACACACACACACACACACACACACCTTAAGGAGGACCAGTCCTTCTCTATGTGCACATATGGACTGGAAAATTACAGCAATATCTGTTGGACATTTTGTTTTATTGTTTTAAATCTTGCATTTCAGTCAAAACTGTGAGTGGATCTGTCTGTCTGTGCTCACAAGAGAGAGAAAATGAACAGGTGTTGTAGAAGCCGATAGCATGTTATTATACAAAGAGAGAAAGAGACAAAATGTTAGTATACTGTATATAAATCACATTTGCATCCGTATCATATACTGTGAGCATGTGTTGTAGAAGCTGATAGTTATGTTATTGTACAAAGAGAGTTTTTTGTTTGTGATGGTTATTGTATGTTATTGTACAAATAGAGAAAGAGACAGACAAAATGTTAGTGTAGGCTACTGTATATTAATCAAATTTGCATCTGTATCATACATGCATTTTTTTTGTTTTTCAACTTTATTTTCTTTAGTGTGTGTGTGTGTGTGTGTGTGTGTCTGTATGTTCTGAGTCTGAGCCTTTTCTCTTTTTTGATTTTTTTATTCAAGGCCTTTGTGGTTTTTCATTTGATCTGCCTCACTGCTGTGTTTTATAACATGTTGTGATTTGATTATTAAAGACTTTCTATGAACAGTGCCGTGGATGTTTCTTCTTTTCTTTTCAGATCACTTCTCCATTGAGCACTTTCACCTTTGCCTCATGAATATGGATTTCTACATTATGCTGTGTGTGTTAGAAATGTGTGTATTTGATTCATGATTTCAGATGCTTTTCTACAGCTCTGTCTCCATCAGAGCCATATATAGAGATTAGAGGCTCTGTCATCCATTATCTCATACTGCCACCTAGTGGTTCAGAAATGTAACAGCATGTGTAAATGCATCCAAAGGCTACATGTTTGAACAGTTTGATTGCTTACAGGTTACAGGTGTACATACACACACACACACACACACAGAGACATACACACACTCACTTTCCTTGATGATGATGGTGGTAGCACACACACACACACACACACACAGACACACACACACCACACACACACACACACACACACACACACACACTCATACTCACTTTCCTTGATGTAAGTAAGTAAGGACACTTTCAATGGTGATGGTAGTAGCACACACACACGCACATACACACCTTTCTTAAAAATTGATGGTTTCAGCTTTGTGAATGCAGCCCCTAGAGGAGAACTGCACACACACACACACACACACACACACACACACACTATCCTTGATAATGCACTGTCACACACTCACTCACACACACACACTTTATAATGATGGTGGTGGCAGCACGCACACACATACATTCCTTGATGGTGGTGGCACCAAACACACACACACACACACACACTTTTCTTGATGATGATGATGATGATGATGGTGTCAGCTTTGTGAATGCAGGTTTGAATGTGTCCACCAATGCTGGGACAGAACAGGAGCACCAGTGATCTTTGCTGCTGTTTTTACAAGCCTGTCTGTCCAGCTGCTGTGCAAGAGCCAAAGCAGCAGCAGCCACTGATCCAGTCAGTAAGTTAGTAAGTATCAATATCTTCTTGTCATCTAAACTTCCAAAAGCAACTGCAGCCACTGATCCAGTCAGTAAGTTAGTAAGTATCAATATCTTCTTGTCATCTAAACTTCCAAAAGCAGCAGCAGCCACTGATCCAGTCAGTAAGTTAGTAAGTATCAATATCTTCTTGTCATCTAAACTTCCAAAAGCAACAGCAGCCACTGATCCAGTTAGGAATTAAGTAAGTAAGTAAGTAAGGAAATATGTAAGTGAGTGAGTGAGTAAGGAAGTAAGTAAGTCAGTAAGTATGTAAGTAAGTCAGTACGTAAGTAAGTAAGTAAGTATGTAAGTAAGTAAGTATGTATGTAAGTATGTATGTAAGTAAGTATGTATGTATGTATGTATGTAAGTAAGTAAGTAAGTAAGTATGTATGTATGTATGTATGTATGTAAGTAAGCACACTTTCAGTGGGGCCCCTAGAAAAGTAAGTAAGTAAGTGAATAAGTAAGTAAGTAAATCAGTAAGTCAGTAATTATGTAATTATAGTAAGTAAGTAAGTAAGTAAGGACACTTTCAGTGGGGCCCCTAGAAAAGTAAGTAAGTAATTAAGGACACTTTCAGTGTGGCCCCTAGAAAAAGGTGCTCAGGGCTGAGATGGGAAGGCAGGCCTGTTTTAGCCTCCGTAGGGGGTGGAGCCGCTCTAGAACCTTCTTTGTGACGGCGGCCATGCTGTTTGTTGTTGTTGTGGACAGGTGCTCTTATCTGCCTGCCAGGTGTACTGTACTGTACTGTACGCCCAGGAACTTGATGCTGCTGCTGCTGCTGCTGCTGCTGACCCTCTCAACTCCCTTGCCACCAATGACCAGCAACAGCAGCACAGCGGAGGGTGCTGTGGTAGTTAGTTAGTTAGTTAGTTAGTTAGTTAGTTAGTTAGTTAGTTAGTTAGTTAGTGCGGGTCTTCCTGACCAAGTCAACATGGCCCATTTCCTTGGTCTTGTCCACATTCAGGAAGAGCTTGTGTGTATTATTGCACTGGTCATTCTGCCAGCCGCTCCACCTCCATTCTGTAGGCCGCCTCGCTGCTCTGAGAAATGATGAGACCCACAACTGGAGTGGCACCAGCAAACTAGAAACACTGAAATTAAATTAATAGGTCAAATAGACAGGCATTTATGTTATGTACTGTTGATTATTACATGTGCTGTTATATGTAAATGTGCTGTTATATGTATGGTATATGTATGGTACCTGTTATATGTATGGTACCTGTCTATTGTGTGTGTGTGTGTGTGTGTGTGTGTGTGTGTGTGTGTGTGTGTGTCACACCAAATGTGATAAATGGTTAGTCTCTGTTCAAGAAATGTATGAAGTGGAGAAAAGATGGGAACTATATCAGTTGACCAAAACAAGATGTTTTAGGGAAAGATGAGTGAAGGGGTACACATGTGTGGGTGGGCGTGTGTGAGTGTGTGAGTGGGAGTGAGTGTGTGTGACTGGGTGTGACTGTGTGAGAGAAGGTGTCTATGTGTGTGTGCGTGGTGGTGGTGGTGGTGGGGGGGAGTTATAGTGTTGAAGAGGTAAAAAAGCTAACATTGGAATATGTATAAGCCAAAAGCTAAATATGTATAACAGTGTATGTATGTATTTTTGTATTTATTTAAGTTATTTATTCTTTTTATTTTATTTACTTATTTATTTTCACCCCCTTATTGGTCTTAGACAAGGGTATATAAACCAAAGGGACAAGATGAACAGAACTGGGATGTAACCAAATGGACAATATAGCTCGGGAACTGTGATCTATTGTGGTTTACTATGTAACATGTATTATGTTATTCTTTTCCTTTGGTCGACTATAATGTAGAGTTTTGTCTCTCCGTTTTTTTCTTTTCTTTTTTTCCTTACACACAGGGTGAGATGTACAAAAAAAATAAATAAATAAATTACATGAGTTTGTGTGGGAATGGGGCGTGTGTGTGTGTGTGTGTGTGTGTGTGTGTGTGTGTGTGTGTGTGTGTGTGTATCAGTCCAGTGTTGAAGGGTGAGGCCAGGAGGGTGAAGAGCAAGGGGCTCAGCAGCTCAGCACAAATGCCCCCCTGAGGTGACCCTGTGTGTGTGTGTGTGTGTGTGTGTGTGTGTGTGTGTGTGTGTGTGTGTGTGTGTGTGTGTGTGTGTGTGTGTGTGTGTGTGTATTTATTGTGTGTGTGTGTAGTTGTGTGTGTGAGACAGACATACAGACAGACAGTCAGGCAGGCAGGCAGACAGGGTTTCTGATTGGCCCGTGACTTAAAGGTTTCCACTGGAGTTCCATCTTGGCTACACTTGTTTCTGTAGCCCATGACGGACTCAGTGTTCTCTTCCAGGTCAACAGTTACATCATAGGTAGAAGAACACCTGAACACCTCCCACAGTGGAGTTTCAAAACAGTCTTGCAGTGCATCAGTAGCACCTTGTGGCCACATGCTGAGATGACTGAGGAAGTGCACACACTGAAGATCTGACATCAGTAGCACTGTGTGCCTGTAGGAGTCAATCTGATAACACCAGAGGTGAGAGACTGACTCCAGATCAGCCTTGTGTGCCATTCCCCCTATGATCCCCTATTAACACTGATCAGTGGTGCCTGTGTGGATTGCTGAGTTTGGTGTTCCTGTGAGTGGGAACATGTAATAAATGAGGCCCCTAAACAATGTCTGCACCCTGAGCAGACACAGAATAGCCAAAGGTTCAGTCCCAGACACATCCAGCACTTACACCATGTTACTGTTTCTTTAAGGAAATACACTCAAGGCTGAAAGATGGACTTTAGTTCTGATGGCTTATCTAAACTCTCATAAACATTTATGACACGTTGCCACAGGAACACACTATTCATTCTGAAACTCTTATTAACCAGTCCACTTGGGTTTGCTTTTGGTGCTTCAAACATTTCATGGTAAGTGAACTAAATGTTATTGAGAGATTTTCAAGTTTAATGGTGAAAATGGAAAAATGATGAATTTATAACTTGTGTGCTTTTCCGGAATATGAATATCAATGTTCTATAAGCAAAAGCGTACAGATTACTGGCGGGAGATTGTTACGGTACTCTAGATAGGGAGTGGAGTCTGATGTCTTCTGAATTCGCTACATAATGAATTATTTCCTTCACAGATGAGCTTCTTCTAATGTTTTCAGTAGTTAACCAGGGAAAGAAATCAGTATTTTATTGCTGTTTGACCGAAAGTGTTGAATGTTGACCTCTGATTTCCTGCCTGTTCCATGTCATGTGACCCCATACTGGAACACACACGTCTTTCCTCTTGTGCCTTTGACTCCAAACATGGTGTTGGAATCTAACAGATTTAGAAAATCAGCTGATTGGCTCCTACTGGTGATAAATTGCAGTGGTAGAGAAGAGGGTTTATCCCCATTTCTCCCGTGGTAAAGTGACCCTGAAGTCTGTGCCTGTATTACAGCCAATTTCCCACATCACATCTTTGAAAAGGGGCGTCACTAGAAACTGTGGGCCCTATCACAAATAATCATTTTGGGCCCTCCACACATTGATTTGAATTTTCAGTTTTTCTCTTGGACCCCGCCTTTCAGTGACAGGCCCTTGAATCATCCTAACTTTTCTCCCTCTACTAACGCCGCCCCTGCACATCTTTGAAAGACTTTTGTTTTTAACCAGGGAGCAAAATCTGTACTTTTTTACTGGTTGAAGTAAGTAAACTACTGAAGCAGGGCTGGTCAAGGATATAGAGACTTTATATGTACTGGACTGTATGAAGTCTGTGCCTGTATTAGTCATTACTCACATGACATCACATCTTTGAAATCTGTACTTTTTACTGCTTGGCCTTCTGGAACATGTCATTCCTCTTGTGGCTTTGACTCTTCTCATCAAGTCTGTGTCTGTATTAGAACTAAAGCAGGGCTGCTCAGGGATAGAGAGACATCATCTTATTTACTGGACTGCATGTGTGAGGGGTAGTAGGCTGTGCCTACTGGGTTTGCACTGAGTCAGTCAGACCATCTAAAGGTTTTGCATTTGTTGCTTCCAAAAAGCTCATTAGCTGTATCTGTGTTGGAGAGATATTTGTGTTTTGCTCTATGACCAGAGAGATTTAAAGAGTTGATTTCCAGTGAATACCAGGAAGTGTTTTTATCACTTGGACATGAGCCATCTTTGATACAGTCCAGTGCAGTACAGAGACTGAATGCAGTGTCTATATGGAGTTATATAGTAGATTAATATGGAGGTTATATCCACAGAGACTGAATGCAGTGTCTATATGGAGTTATATAGATTAATATGGAGGTTATATCCACAGAGACTGAATGACAGGAGCCAAAGAAGCCAACATTTAACAAGCCTTATCTGATTTTTGCTCCATTCATAGGCTGTTAGACCAGACTCAACTTTACCCACACAACATGGGTAGCGTATAATAGCTCTCTATAATAGTTCACATAAAATGCATAAAATGCATTGATTGTAGGAACTTACATTGATTAGAAATATTGTAACTTCCTCCAAAATTTATTTTTTTCTATTTATGCAAGTCCTCCACCAGCCAATGACAGAGCTGTAGGTTGTCAAAGCGAAAGCGAAAGTGTGGACGAATCAACAACTCCATTTTGTGTTTCAACAATATACTATTTTTCCCTCAGCCCCGAAACGAAGAAAGAGTGGTAAAATACAAACACCAGCTTCATCCTGCGTATGCACACAGCCTGTCAGAAATTACAGATAGGAATCGGATTATCGCCCAAACTTGAATTCATGGCTTTATTTCATGTAAAACACGACGGCAAAAATATCAACACCACCAGGCCTTGCATGTCAAACAGTTTCGGGGCAGAATATGGTGAATAATATCGGGTAGCCTTTATGATTTGCTTTCAACCTCATCAATAGTAGGATTCAGATAAACCCGTAGGCTATGCGCAAAAAGGTTTGTGTAGGACTGAACACGAAGGCTTGTGGGCTCCTAATGTAGGCTAGGCTAAGCGTTGCAAAATTATGATTCTACCACTTTTAGTAGGCTAGTTAAGTGCGAAGCTTTCACTTTATATTAGACTTATATTAGTCTTTGGTTTGATCGTTGTTGGTTCTTACTGTATAATCCTGTCAAAAAATTAACATTTTCATTCAATTGGACAATATCACTAGCTTTCATTTCTCTTAGTTTTGCACTTGTAGCCTACTGTAAGTGACATCAACACAGCCAAAATTATATTTGTGTGTGTGTGTGTGTGTGTGTGTGTGTGTCTGTGTGTTCACTGTGTTACCAATCATAAACCGGATGTAACAAGCAGCTGTTGGATGTCAGACATAGTAGGCTATGATAAGGTGGATGATCAGAGACTACTGATTTACTTTTCAGTGAGTGTTTTATACAGTGTCAGTGGTACAGTAGATGTTGTACATACTCTTATTTTTAAAATTAATTTACTCTCTCTCTCTCTCTCTCTCTCTCTCTCTCTCTCTCTCTCTCTCTCTCTCTCTCTCTCTCTCCGTCTGTGTGTGTATGTGTTTGTGTGTAGTTTAATCAGCAGACCAGACCAGAGACAGTTGTTCTCCTGATGTGAGTTCTCCACTTCATCTCTAGAATGGGGGGTTCTAGTTCTACCAACAGGCCCCCCTCCCCTACACCCACCCGTGTGTCCATGAAGAGTGATCAGTCCAAGGATGGACACATCAACTTTGCAGGAGGAGACTCTTCTACTGGACAGTAAGAATCAGGGGCTCTGGTCCTCATGCTACATAATGTGTGTCATCATTGAAGCTACTGTATCAACAACAATGTGCTACACACACGTTAGCCCAGAGGTGTCAAACATACGGCCCTTCACATCATTCCATGCAGCATGAAAGAGCAGGATTCAAAGAGCAAGAAAATAATTGTAGTTTTTGTGGTCTGCTTAAAAATGATGTCTAATGCTGCACAAAATACTACTTGTGATACAATCCTGGCAGCTCTGCATGCACTCTGCATGTCACTATTGAACAGAGCTGTTACTGTGAGGGATGAGGAAGTGAGAACAAGGGAGAAGACTTTTGTGCTTTTGAAGGTCTGAAATGCAAGGAGACATATTTATTTATTTTTTTTAATCCAATAGTTTGTGGTCGTACAGATATGGTGGCCGTCTGATGAAAATGGTCCTCATGCTACATAAGTTATCTCATTATTAAAGCTACTGTATCAACATGTACAAGTATCTCAAACATACAGGCTGTTGGGGACCCAAGTGTTGTGTCAGATCCGTGTCAGCTGTGTCTCCCGCTCGTGTCGTGTCGCTGCTGCTGTCGTATCAAATTAAAGGCAAAGAATGAGAAAAAACATCTTAAAAGAAATACACACACACACGCTAGTGTGGTAAATATACTGCCTAGTGACCTATGAATGTGTGTGCACATCATGTCACTAGCCTGATTCAAATAGCTTGAAAAGAATTGTAGTTTTGCTGCCTGCTTGAAATGAGTTCTAATGCGACACAGAATAGTACATATAAGATGAATTTGACACCCTTGTGTAAGACTGTGTGTGTGTGTGTGTGTGTGTGTGTGTGTGTGTGTGTGTGTGTGTGTGTGTGTGTGTGTGAGTGTGTTTAAGTTAGTGTTATTCAACAACGTATGTTGAGAGAACATGAGAGCAGTCTATGTTAATGTCTTTTAGGACATGAGTGTGAGCAGGTAGATGTGTGTGTGTGTGTGTGTGTGTGTGTGTGTGTGTGTGTGTGTGTGTGTGTGTGTGTTGATTAACTCATGTTACTGTAATGTTGTTCTTCAGAGTTCTTCCAATTAAGAGGGATGCTGCAAATCTCAGAGAACAGGAACAGGAACATCACACCAGCCATGTTAGCAGGTAAGGTGTGTGTGTGTGTGTGTGTGTGTGTGTGTGTGTGTGTGTGTGTGTGTGTGTGTGTGTCAGATAAAATGAGAAGCAAGATTTGTATGGTCATCTGGTCTGAATGGTGTTAGTATGGGTATCAAATGCAGACAGTACAGGGAGCACCCATGAGTAACAGGGGCAAGGAAAAACTTCCTTCACTCAATTCATTTTAGGAAGAATCCTTGGGCAGATCTACGTCTCGTGGGCTCAACCCACCTGCCTGGGGCCCAGTGAAGTACCCACACAGTCAGTGGTCAAGACCTGGTACATAGATTGACCATGTTTTTCACAGAGTAACATCATGGGTACAGAATATTGTCTGAGAGTTACTAGATAGTACGCAAAGTATAGTTTGTGGGACAGTCAGTCAGATCAGAGTCAGGGAATGGAGTCAATAGTTTGGTGGCATTTAGGTGGAGTTCAACAAGTGGAGATCATCATTTAAGTAGTGATCATCAGGATAGTTTGTAGAACTGTCAATATAATGGTATATATGATAGGATTAGGAACAACAACTGAATGAAATACAGTTTGTGTTGTGAAAAACATCTTTGGAAATTACTTTCATGATGGAGGATTCTTTTCTTCCATCAGGTTTTTGTTGCCAAGGTGACTGATTTTAAACAGGGTAAAACTGTTAAGTTTTTATCTTTCACTTTGTTCATCTTTTAATGTCATGTGTTCTTTTTTAACAGATATCAGCAGATGCACAAATCCCACCTGCTGAAGAAGTTCCAGTGTCTGGTTGAGGGAATCCCACAGCAGGGAGACACCAGACTCCTCCATGAGATCTACACAGAGCTCTACATCACAAAGGGGGGAAGAGGAGAGGTCAATGATGAACATGAGGTCAGACAGATAGAGAGAGCATCCTGGAGAGAAGCAGCACAAGGCAGACCAATCAAATGCAGTGACATTTTTAAACACATTCTGGAAAATGAGAGGAAAAGGAAGGAAGAGGAAAGAAAGAGGGAAGAAAGAGGAGGAAAAGACTCCACTAGACTCACTGATCATAAACCCCCTAGAGCAGTTCTAACAAAGGGAGTGGCTGGCATTGGAAAAACAGTCTCTGTGCAGAAGTTCATTCTAGACTGGGCTGAAGGAAAAGCCAATCAGGATGTCCACTTCATATTCCCTCTTCCTTTCCGGGAGCTGAACCTGATGAAGGAAAAGAAACTCAGTCTGGTGGATCTTATTCAGCACTTTTTCCCAGAAATCAAAGACTCAAGTGTCCTTAACAGTTCAGGACACAAATTAATGATAATCTTTGATGGTCTGGATGAGTGTCGACTTCCTTTAGATTTCTACTCCAACACAAAGTGTAGTGATGTGACAGAGGCAGCCTCAGTGGACGTTCTGCTGACAAACCTCATCAAGGGGAATCTGCTTCCCTCTGCTCTCCTCTGGATCACCACCCGACCAGCAGCAGCCAATCAGATCCCTCATATGTGTGTGAGTCAGGTGACAGAAATAAGGGGATTTAATGACCCACAGAAAGAGGAGTACTTCAGGAAGAGAATCAGTGATGAGAACCTGGCCAGCAGAACCATCACACACTTGAAGTCATCCAGAAGTTTATATATAATGTGTCACATTCCAGTCTTCTGCTGGATTTCAGCTACTGTTGTAGAGAAAACATCACAAAAAAAAATAGAAATACCCAGGACTTTGACTCAAATGTACACACGCTTCCTTACCATCCAGACAAGTATTAAAAATATCAAGTTCACAGGGAAAAAAGAGAGAGATGAAGAGGTGATTTTCAAACTGGGGAAACTGGCCTTCCAACAGCTGGAGAAGGGCAATCTGATCTTCTATGAGGAAGACCTGAGAGAGTGTGGCATGGTTATCACAGAGGCGGCCGTGTACTCAGGTGTATGTACACAGATTTTCAGAGAGGAGTCTGGACTGTCCAAGGGGAAGGTGTTCAGCTTTGTGCATCTGAGCATCCAGGAGTTTCTTGCAGCTTTATATGTGTTCCTCTGCTTCAGCAACAGACAGAGAAACATGCCTGACCAACAGCAAACCTTTCAGCTCTCTGCTCTGTTCAAAGCTGCAACACTTCATGACCTACACAGGACTGCAGTGGACCTGGCCTTACAGAGCAAGAACGGACACCTGGACCTTTTCCTCCGCTTCCTTCTGGGCCTCTCACTGGAGTCCAATCAGACTCTCTTAAGACACCTGCTTCCACAGAGCAGTAGCCAATCACAGAGCTCAGACCAAACGGTCCAGTATGTCAAACAGCAGATCAGAGATCAGGGAAGCTCAGACAGAAGGATCAACCTGTTCTACTGTCTGAATGAGCTGAATCACCATGCTGTAGTGGAGATCATTGACAGGAGCTCAGGAACTCTGTATGTAGACATGCTCTTACCAGGAGAGTGGAAGACTAAGAGATTTGTGTTTAAGATGTCAGAAGAGCAGCTGGCTGAGTTTGACCTGCAGAAGTACATAAAGACACCAGAGAAAGATCAGACTGAACTCCTCAGTCCAGATGAAGTTCTTCAGAAGCTGGTGCCAGTGGTCACAACATCCACATCAGCTCAGTAAGTAACACTCTGTCTTTATGTGCTTTATGTGTGTGTGTGTGTGTGTGTGTGTGTGTGTGTGTGTGTGTGTGTGTGTGTGTGTGTGTTTGAGATAGAGAGAGAGAGGTGAGAGTTGGCAGGGCTGTTTGATCTAGTGCCATGACATGAGATGAAATGAGATGAAAACAAACATGATGACTTGATGAAACAATGATGTTGTTATAATTGTCTGTCTACTTAAATGCACTCATCATCATCTTTCATTGTCTATCTAAAAAACAGTGACATGTCTGTCCGTCCAGGGCGGGCACAGGTGCCTCTTTGACACCGGGCCTGTGTGTGCCTGAGAGGGAGAGGTTAGAGCTTGCTTGAGCCTTTAAATAGCAGAGCAGTGTTTTACTTGGAGAGCAAAGCAGGAGACACAAAGACAAAATCCAACATAGCCCAGGTCATCCTGAGCACTGTGTGTGTGTGTGTGTGTGTGTGTGTGTGTGTGTGTGTGTGTGTGTGTGTGTGTGTGTGTGTGTGTGTGTGTGTGTGTGTGTGTGTGAGAGAGAGAGCAAAGCAGGAGACACAAATACAAAAAACAACATAGCCCAGGTCATCCTGAGCACATGGGCGGAGTTACGGGGGGCCAGGGGTGGCCCTGGCCACCCCTGACCACGCCCTGGCCCCGCCTTGGCCACCCCACGGCCGGACAATAATTTTAAAATAAATTATATGTCTCGGCGAATTTTGGTTCCGGCCGCGAGATTTTAGTTCCGCCTATTTGTTTCCCGGTGGGACCCATTTTGCTGTAACACCCACAAGCTGAAACGAAACTAACGTGCCTCGTGCAGCAGCAACTGTTGGCAGTCGAAGTCATGTCCAAGTCCGACAACACAACCTGAACCAGGGCCGTGAGGTTTGGTATATGTATGAGTCCTGTATACATGTATTTTCTTTTTACTGCAGAAAGCTCCTTTATGTTAACCCTCCTAAGTCATAAATGCGCCGCCGACATCGAAAAACATCGTTCAAAACCGCTAGCATATCTCCGCGATCGTCAGAGCTAGCAACAAACCAAAGACAGCTACTGAAAGAGCAGAAACGGCACTTTCAGATGATACCCGGGTTACACGTGTAACCCAACGGGATCGCGAAATATGCGTCTTACAAAAATACCTAAAAATTATATACATGTACTGAGCACTGTATAGATTGCTGGACCATATTTTTATTGGCTTTCCTAATCATATAAGCAAAGAAAACGAACTAAAACACTGCTAAGAATCTGCTGCACTCAAATGGCACATAGGTTTGCTTTTCCTGAAGTCTTTTTGACCAATCACAACATGTAAACAACCTCGTCAAAGCGGAAGTTGGTAAAACATTTTTTTCGGGAGTTTTTCCCCCAAAATGCTCGCCTTTTATAAAGGGATTTTAGACCAATACATCATTACAGCATCTAAGGTTTGAAATAATGACTCATTATTAAAGTAGTAAGTGTACTTATATACAAATATAAAATACTTAAGCCCAAAACACATATTTGCTCAGAATAAAATGATACAGTGGCTGATAGATAGATGCGGTTAGCTAATGAACGCTAATGAACAGCTAGTATTTATTTCTTGTTTTGGGGGATTTCTTGGTATTTGAGAGAGGTTTTTTGGTTATTTTAGTTAAATATACATGTAAATGAATATGTATATTATCTAAAAACCATTCATCCACCATATTTGGTAGATTATCTTAAAATTTTACGTATTTTTCTCCTAACGCAATTTTTTTTTTCAGGACGGTTTTGGATGTGATATATGTAAGTGCATATTCAAATAGTAAAAATAAATAGATATTGTGAAAGCCTGAGTTGTGCTGAATAAAATGATACCAAATACCTTGGTTAGATATATTGCTAACAGGGATAAAATTGACTATAACCGATAACATGCTAAAACGGCCGAAAATTCCACCGACTCCAATTAAATAAGTATGTTACAATTTCACTTAAAGTCTATCTCAAACAAGAGCTCAGAACTCAAGAGATTTAGTTTCAACAGTACATATGATGGACAATAACATGTAGAAAGTGTTAACATGTGGTATGAGTTCAGTACACATGTATTTTCCTTTTATTGTAGAAAGCATCCATATGCTTATGCTACATATAATAAATGAATACATTGATTTCTTACCTTGGATTTTCTTGGATTTTGTTCATGAGTTGGACCTAATTGAATGAATACTACATGGCACCAGATAGGCCACCAAATGCACCAGAATACAGGAAATTAAAACTAGCTACTTAAAATTTTTCCGGGGGGGACCCCCGGACCCCCGCCCTAATTGGTCACAGCGTGGCCACCCCTTCGATGGCCCAGGCCACCCTTTGGCCACCCCATGTAAAAATCTCTGGCTCCGCCCCTGCCTGAGCACTGTGTGTGTGTGTGTGTTGTGTGTGTGTGTGTGTGTGTGTGTGTGAGAAAGAGAGAGAGAGAGAGAGAGAGAGAGAGAGAGAGTAACATTGAACATGGAAGCAAACAAAAACTTGCTGAAGGTAAATATTGATGAAGGAAAAGTAAACAGCAGTAGTCAGAATGAATGTCATATGGAGTGAATCAGCAATGGTGAGAAATAATAATGAAGTCTGGGGACCAAACCCAGATCTCCAGCACAGCAGTTTAGAGCTCTACCCCCAAGAGCCACTAGGTGGCGTGAACAGACCCAGTTGCAGAGACAGAAGTAGCAGATCAAGGTGCTTTACCTTGAGATCAAAGCAGGAGACACACAGAACAAAATCCCAAACACAGTCCAGGTTATTGAGGTGGAAGCTGAGAGGGTGTGTATTTGGGTGAGAAAGGCAGAGACGGTGTGTGTGTGTGTGTGAACATTATCCTATCAGGGAGCAGTAACACTGCTAGATTGTGGAGGATGTGTGTGTTAAGGATGTGTGTGAATAACAGTGTGGGGGATGGGTATGCTGATGAGGATGTGTGTGTGTGTGTGTGTGTGTGTGTGTGTGTGTGGGGGGGGGGGGGGTAGAAGAGTGTGTCTGTGGGAGAGAAGCTCGTATGAGATTGGGTGTGTGTGGAAGAGTGTAGAGGAGGTGGAAGCTGAGAGGGTGTGTATTTGGGTGATAAAGGCAGAGAGAGAGACTGTGTGTGTGTGTGTGTGTGTGTGTGTGTGTGTGTGTGTGTATGTGAGGGTCTCTGTGTGTGGGTATTTATTTGAGGACAGTGAGGCCAGTCTTCCTCTACAAGTGTGTGTGTGTGTGTGTGTGTGTGAACGTCTGTCTGAGGGATTGTGGGTATTTATATGTGTGTATGTGTGTATGTGTATGTGTGTGTGTGTGGTTTAGGGCATCCCATAATACTTCTGGATGTGTTCAGAGTATATATCAAGATGGCAGCCAGTGGTCTTCATTCCTCTGAGCTCGGGGGTGGACCAGGGACATGAGCGGGTGGCAGGGACATGGCTGTTCTTTCCAAGGGGCTTGGTGATCAAGCAGACTGGAGAGGGTGTTGGTAGAAGTAGCAACCAGACTGTGAGGGGAGGAGAGGTTGTGGTGGAGCTCAGACAGGGCTGATGCTTGTCTAGAGGGAGCAAGGAGGTTCTAGTCAACAGACCTAATGAGTATGGAAACTACAATCAGTGAGTTTGGGATCAGAGATGCCAGAGATAGAACCAGAGACAGAAATGGCAATGGGAGCAGTAGGGAGATGAGAGTGTGTGTGTGTGTGTGTGTGTGTGTGTGTGTGTGTGTGTGTGCAGGAGAAGACAAAGAGTTTGAGGCTTATGGAAATAGAAGAGTGTGTGTATAAGAGTGAGTGTGTAGGATGGTGGGAGAAAAAGTGTGTGTTCATCTGAGGTTGTGGTTGTTCTAGACTAGAGAAGTGTTTATGTGAGATATGTTCAGTGTGTGTGTGTGTGTGTGTGTGTGTGTGAGTGTGTGTTTGAGTGTGTGTGAGTGTGTGTTTGAGTGTGTGTGTGTGTGTGTGTGTGTGTGTGTGTGAGAGTGTGTAGAGTGTGTGTGTGTGTGTGTATTTGTGTGTGTATGAGTATGTAGGAGAGATTGTGTGTGTGTGTGTGTGTGTGTGTGTGTGTGTGTGTGTGTGTATCACTGGTGAGGGAAAGAGTGTGTGTTCATCTGAGGTTGTAGTTGTACTAGAGAAGTGTTTGTGTGAGAAATATTCAGTTGACCTGCTGTTTGCCAGAGACAATGAAAATGGCACCTGGACCAGTTTCTAGCCAGATGTGGGCAAATGCTATGGGGCAGCTCTGGCTGAATGATCCAGAAGTTTCTGTGAGCATGGAGTGAGGTGCAGCGCACCCACATCCTGGGCAACACTGGGCTCAGGGAACACAGGGCTGCTACACCAGTGGCTTTTAGGCAGCAGTAGTCAGTGTTGAGTGAGCTTCAGACGCAGCACACCCAGATTCCAGACACCATTGGGCTCAGGGAACACAGGGCTGCTACACCAGTGGCTTTTAGGCAGCAGTAGTCAGCGTTGAGTGAGCTTCAGATGCAGCACGCACAAATTCCAGACCAGAGGCGAGAAGAGGGAACAGAAATGACCACCGGCGGTATAGAAAGGCAGAGAGACTGTGTGTGTGTGTGTCTGTGTGTGTTAGTGTGTGTGTGTGTGTGTGTGTGGGGGGGGGGGCGTAGAAGAGTGTGTGGGGAGAAGAGACGTACGAGAGGGTGTAGGGTGAGAGTGTGTGCATTTGGGTGAGAAGGGCAGAGAGACTGTGTGTGTGTGTGTGTGTGTGTGTGTGTGTGTGTGTGTGTGGGGGGGGGGGGGGTGTAGAAGAGTGTGTTTGTGGGGAGAAGAGACGTACGAGAGGGTGTAGGGTGAGAGTGTGTGTATTTGGGTGAGAAAGGCAGAGAGACTGTGTGTGTATGTGTGTGTGTGTGTGTGTGTGTGTGTGTGTGTGTTAGTGTGTGTGTGTGTGGGGAGGGGGGGGGTGTAGAAGAGTGTGTTTGTGGGGAGAAGAGACGTACAAGAGGGTGTAGGGTGAGTGTGTGTATTTGGGTGAGAAAGGCAGAGAGACTGTCATGGACGTCGTTAGGTCCATTTTGGGGGGGCTCAAGCCCCCCTACATTTCCCCCAAGGCCCCCTAAGGCTGGGCAGATTATTTTGATTACTATGTAAATTACATCCATTGTTAGCGGTTATATTACTCACGGAGTTAACGTCAGATACGCGACCTCCGGACGCCATCGGATTCAGTAAGCTCCAAGCTCCAATGGTACTAGACACTAATTGCTAGGATAAACGGTCCACGAGAAAGTTCACTTTAAGTGCATGTGTGAGAAATTTCTTAAATTCTCCAGCTCTGCCTGCATCCACTGAGAGCATTTTTTCTTTTTGTAACTGATGACGAACTATAGTCTTATCTGAAGTTTGGTAGGGTACAAGTCTGATCCAGCAAATTTCTAGGCAACGTATTATCCAAAAGACTGAACTATTAAATATAAATTTGCCTGTAGTGTATGCCAGATTAGTTTGTCCTACATGCATTGATGGGCATATTTATTTGCTACAGGCCTATATATTTTAGTAGCCTAGGCCTAGCTATTGCATGCTCATTTTGCAGAATAAATGTTTGAGAAACTTTCATATTTGACTGTATCATCAGATTTCCCTAGGATTTGAACTAAGCTAGTTGTAACCATTGTTGTATCTTGTTGTAGCTCAGTGCATTAGACTGAAATAAATATGTAGATTTATTAAGAATATAAGAGCCTAGTTCATTTACACCACATTCATTGATGGAGATATTGATTTAGATTAATTTTGTTAATAAAAATAGAGATAAAGATATGAGATATTCTGATAAATGTCCTTCAAGTAATAGTAAATAGCTGGCAATATACACACATATACACGGTATATCATTTATGTATTAAATATTTTCGCCGCACGCTATGCACGCTCATCAATATATTACCCCTCTAGGGCTAAGCCCCCCTTGACTCTGGATCCTAGTGATGTCCATGGAGACTGTGTCTGTGTGTGTGTGTGTGTGTGTGTGTATGTATATGTGCTGAGATTGCTTGTAAAAGAGTGTGTGTATGTGTGTATTGTGAGTTATACTCATATCAATCATTCTATCATTTCATGCTGGAGAACTGTAATCTGACAGAGAAGAGCTGTTCCTATCTGACCCCTGTGCTGACCTCACAATCCTCAAGACTCAGAGTTTTAGACCTGTATGGGAATGAGCTGAATGACTCGGGGATGGAACATTTATCTTCTGGTCTGAAACATCAAAACTGCAAACTGGAGAAACTACAGTAAGGA
>JAODXP020000021.1:32059237-32061737 GCA_027497455.2 Sardinella longiceps | reverse complement strand
GTGTATGTGTGTGTGTGTGTGTGTCTGTGTGTTTTCTGGGTCGGGGGTACATGTGTGTGTGTGTATGTGTGTGTGTGTTGGTGACGAGTATGTTTTCTAACATTTAGTTGCAGGAGCTGGAGTTAAAGGTTCGCTGAGATAAAAGTTGTAGTTGAGAAGTGTATGGTTGTGTGTTACTGTGTTTGTTACTGTGTGGGGAGTGGTGATATGGAAACTATAATCAATGAGTTTGGGATCATGAGACAGAGCCTGGTGATGAGTGTGATGGCTTTGAATATTGCATGTGTATCTGTGTATGTGTGTGTGTGTGTGTGTGTGTGTGTGTGTGTGTGTGTGTGTGTGTGTGTGTGTGTGTCTGTGTGTTTCGGGGAGGGGGGGTGGACATGTGTGTGTGTTGGTTATGTGTGTTTTCAGTTGCATAAGCTGGAGTGTTCGTAGTTTTGTTGAGCTAAAAGTTTTCATTGTTGAGAAGTGTATGGTTGAGTGTATGGTTGAGTGTATGGTTGTGTGTTACTGTGTGTTACTGTGTGTGTTTGTGTGTGTATGTGTGTGTGTGTGTGTGTGTGTGTGTGTGTGTGTGTGTGTGTGTTGTTTGTGTTTTCAGAGGAAATGGCGTTGTACACTTGTATGGTTGTGTGTCACTGTGTGTGTTTGTGTGTGTGTGTGTGTGTGTGTGTGTGTGTGTGTGTGTGTGTGTGTGTGTGTGTGTGTGTGTGTGTGTGTGTGTGTGTGTGCGTGTGTGTGTGTGTTTTCAGAGGAAATGGGGTTGCAGTGTGTGTACATTCAGTTACAGTCTGAGCTTGTGGGGCAGTAGGGCTGTGTGTGTGTGTGTGTGTGTGTGTGTGTGTGTGTGTGTGTGTGTGTGTGTGTGTGTGTGCGTGTGTGTGTGCGTGTGTGTGTGGGTGTGTAGGAGTGGGGCTTGTGTGTGTGTGTGTGTGTTTGGGGGTCTATCACTGAAAGTGCTGAATCTAGAGTGTGTGTGTGTGTGTGTGTGTGTGTGTGTGTGTGTGTGTGTGTTTGTGAGTGTGAGGATGTTCCAGTAGCCACCACTATGCTGGATGGTGTTCCAGTATCAGTTCCACAATCCAACTGATTGTGGGTGTATCTGTCACTGAGTAAGTGCTGAATCCAGTGGATGAGAGAGGGTGTGTGTGTGTGTGTGTGTGTGTGTGTGTGTGTGTGTGTGTGTGTGTGTGTGTGTGTGTGTGTGTGTGTGTGTGTGTGTGTGTGTGTGTGTGTGTGTGTGGTGTGTAAAGCAGGGGCTGTGTGATCAGTGAGCAGAGGTGTCAATGAAGTGTAAGAAATGTCAGCTCCCAGCAGCAGAAACTAACCAAGTTGATCCAAAAGCAATATATTTATTTTAGCTTATTAATTCAAATATAAAAATGAGGATCATTAAAAGGGGAATAGTCCAAAAGTGCCAGTCTCTTGTAGCCAGAGGGCTCAAATAAAAGTTGTGTGGCTCCCTGCTGGCCTCTCAGACTGCTGCCCTCTCTGGATGGGGTGACGTTGGGCGAGGGGGTGTTGGTCAGTGTTGGTCAGACCAGTGTCGGTAGTTACGGTCCTTCAAGCAGCATACAGTAGAAAAAGCTCAAGGCCAGGGCAGTCTTCAGGGGCAGTGCGTTATGGTTCTGGTTGGCCTGAGGCTAAAAGGAAGCACCAGACATGAGCACCATAGCACCACAGGAAGCAGCCTGGAACAAAAGCACACAAATACTGGAGCAAGTATAGTTACGGAGGAGGCAGTCTTCAGGACAGCACTGGCTCAGAGATACACAGGCCGGAGGCTAAAAGGAGCACCAGGAATGAGCGCTAACATCACAGATAGCAGAGGAATGAGTAAGAAGGCCCAGGTGCACAACTGGATGAGGATGGCCCGTGTGTGTGTGTGTGTGTGTGTGTGTGTGTGTGTATGGGTGTGTGTGTGTGTGTTTGTGCGCGTGTGTGTGTGTGTGTCCGTATGTGAGAGTGAGTAAGTGCATGTGTGTGTCTGCTGTATATGTGTGAGAGATGAGTAGAGCACAATTTGATGGAAGAGAGTCTGTGTGTGTGTAGTGAGTAGAGGATTGGTGATTAATATGCAGATGTATCATTCTTTCAGGCTGGAGTGGTGTAATCTGACAGGGAAGAGCTGTTCCTATCTGGCGTCTGCTCTGACATCACACTCCTCAAGTCTCAGAGTGCTGAACCTGCGGGGCAATCACCAGATCAGCTCATCAGATGTAGAGCAGCTCTGTGCTCTAGTGAAGGACCCACACTGTAAACTGGAGACACTAAAGTGAGTAAATATCTAAACATCTCACTCAGCTCTTTACAACATGAGACCCAACATGGATGCCTGCACACACACACACACACACACACACACACACACACACACACACACACACACACACACACACACACACACACACACACACACACACACACACACACACACACACACACACACACACACACACACACACACACATCCCCTCACTGATCACACAGCCCCTGC
>JAODXP020000021.1:32049237-32054237 GCA_027497455.2 Sardinella longiceps | reverse complement strand
ATGTAACAGCATGTGTAAATACATCCAAAGGCTACATCTTGAATGGGCCAAAAAAGGCCAAATTCTGAAGGGTCTCCCACACTCTCCCCTGCTTTACTAAATGTGTTCCTGATATTTCCAGTACCAGTCCATTCTGTTTGAACAGTTTGATTGCTTACAGGTTAGACTCCAGTATTCAAGATACATCTGATGACAGATTTCACATAACACACATCTCTTTTGAAATGTCATGTGTTAAACAGTGTGTATCAGTGTGTCACTATGACAACCAAATGTTTACTGTGCTGTATCCATGGGAACCTTCTCTTGACTGCAGTAGGTTTGACCTTTGACCTGTAGTCCAGTCACATAGAGTCCCCCACATCACGTCACACAAGACTGAAAAAGAGTGAGGAGGAGGAGGAGGAGGAGACAAAGTGTTTATTTATTAAAGTGTTTATAAATGAACCCAACAAGTGATGGTCATTATGCCTGTTGGCTTTAGAAGTGGGAGGATTCATACAAAAGTCAAAACACCTGACTGACTGTGTAAACAAAGTAGCCCATGGTAAATGTAAACACACACCCATAGGACACAAGGGGGATCACCCATCTCTTCCCTGATAGCAGGAGGGAGAACAGAATGTGGGAAGGATGGGAGGGATCCTTGATGATGATGATGGTGGTAGCACACACACACACACACACACACACACTTTCCTTGATGATGGTGGTAGCACACACACACACACACACACACACACTTTCCTTGATGATGGTGGTAGCACACACACACACTCAGACACAAACACACACGCACACACACACACACACTCACTTTCCTTGATGATGGTGGTAACACACACACACACACACACACACACACACACTCACTTTCCTTGATGATGATGGTGGTAACACACACACACACACTCACTGTCACTTGATGATGGTGGTAACACAAACACACATACACACACACACACACACACACACACTCACTTTCCTTGATGATGGTGGTAACACAAACACACACATACACACACACACTCACTTTCCTTGATGATGGTGGTAACACAAACACACACACACACACACACACACACACACACTCACTTTCCTTGATGATGGTGGTAACACAAACACACACACACACACACACTCACTTTCCTTGATGATGGTGGTAACACAAACACACACACACACACACACACACACACACTCACTTTCCTTGATGATGGTGGTAACACAAACATACACACACACACACTCACTTTCCTTGATGATGATGGTGGTAACACAAACACACACACACACACACACTCACTTTCCTTGATGATGATGATGGTGGTAACACACACACACACACACACACACACACACACACACACATGCACACATACACACACACACACCTTCAGACAGGTGCTGCAGACATAAGGCCAGTATGGATCTTCAGGTGTCTCTTCCGGGAAAAAGGCAATAATAAAAAAGGAATAACAACAACAACAACAAATAAATGATGTTTATAACCAAAGAAAAAGGGGGGAGGGTGGAATATCGGGGGGTATACATCATTTGTGTCCACTGTGGTATGTGTTTAGGTCACCCATAACAATGAAAATCTTTCAGCAATCTGAACAGATGTCTCAGATGCACTTAAGATGTCCAGACTCTTGTACGAAAGTGAGAGGTAGACCAAGGGATGGTAGCCTGACACGCCAGACTATATCATAAGAATGTATAGTCTGGAGACCACTGATAGACTGTGCCTCAATGGAGGTCACCCTAACTTAAGATGTCCAGACCCTTGTACGAAAGGGAGACGTAGACCAAGCGGATGGTGATAGACGGGCTGTTCTATTCTGTTCTGTTTTGGACTTTGGGGTTTTGTCTTTTTCTCTAGTTTCTCCTACCTGTGTTTTCTGTGTCTTTACTTCATGTCCAGAATTTCTAGTTTCACCTGTGTTCTGTCTTGTCTTCCTGTGTCCTGTTTTGCCATGTGCTTGTGTTTACTCTTTGTCTTTGTCCACGCCCCCTTTGTATTTCCTCTGTGCTTCCTGGTTTGTCATGTGATCTTGTCTCCTGTCTCTAGTTCCTGGTTTGTCCTGTGATCTTGTGTTCCCTGTTAAGACCAACAGGATGGTCAGTGGCCGAGATCCCAGACCCTTGTGTGAAAGTGAAGCTTAGACCAAGGAGATGGTTATGATGGTTAGGTTATTCTATTATGGGTTTTCTGATGTTTGTGGAGGTCCCACTTTTGATGAAAGGCCCTCCCACATGTCCCTCCCACACTGATGTGTCTTTTCTCCTGTATGAATCATCAGATGTCTCTGGAGGTTCCCAGCATGTGGAAAGGCCTTTGAACAGTAAGAGCAGCAATATGGCTTCTCTCCAGTATGCACCCTCTGGTGTCATTTGAGCTTGTAAGGTGTAGCAAAAGACAAACAGACAGACAGGCAGAAAGACAGGCAGGCAGACAGACAAGCAGATAGACAGGCAGGCAGAGAAACAGGCATCCATCTTTGTAGTTACTGCTGTGCATGAGAGAACAGTGTGTGTGCGTGTGCGTGTGTGTGTGTGTGTGCACGTGTGTGTGTCTGTGTCTGTGTGTGTGTGTGTGTGCGTGCGTGCGTGCGTGCGTGCGTGCGTGCGTGCGTGCGTGCGTGCGTGCGTGCGTGCGTGCGTGCTGTGTGTGTGTGTGTGTGTGTGCATGTGTGTCAGTCCAGTGTTGAAGGGTAAGGCCAGGAGGGTGAGGAGCTCAGCAGATCAGCACAAATTTGCTCACTACGGCAGCACAGACAGAAACACACACACACACACAAAAAAGACAGGCAGACACACACACACACAGGCAGATAGACAGACAGTCAGACAGACAGACAGACAGACAGGGGCCCATGTATTGTTTAGCTGCTGCTGCACACTCTGACTCTCTGCTGCCTCCTAGTGGGGAAGTGCAGCAGGACTGATCCAGTTGCAAGTGCCAGTAGTATTTATCCACCTTCAGTCACCTGTTGCTGCTGCTGCTGTGGGATAATATGCTGTTGAAGGCCCAGCTCAAGTCAATGAAGAATTAACAGTCTGGCACAGGTGTCCCGTTTTCCCAGGTGAGACAGACAGTGTCAGGTGAAGGGTGGTGGTTATTGCATCTTCTGTGGCTCTTTTGGGTCCATATGCAAACTGTAAAGAATCCAGTATCCACCTTAAATGAGGTCCCCTAAACAATGTCTGCACCCTGAGCAGACACTGAATAGCCAAAGGTTCAGTCCCAGACACATCCAGCACTTACACCATGTTACTGTTTCTTTAAGGAAATACACTCAAGGCTGAAAGATGGACTTTAGCTCTGATGGCTTATCTAAACTCTCATAAACATTTATGACAAGTTTCATTCTGAAACCATTAATAAATAGTCAACTTATATCGCTTTGGTGCTTCAAACATTTCATGGTAAGTGAACTGAATTATATTGATTGTTTGATGGTGATTATGAATTTATCAGTTGTGTGCTTTTCCGGAATATGAATATACGGGATTGTTGCGGTACTCCTGCATACTCTATAGGGAGTGGAGTCTGATACTACGCTAAAATACACTTTAACATTTCTGTACTGTAAATAGAGACCATACATACAGGAAAAGCAAGGGGAAATGGATGCAAATTTGTCTGACCAGACATACATTGTTGCATGCTGCCACCTACTGGATAAATAAGGAAGTGTACTTCCTGAACAACAAATCACTTGCCATTGCGTAGTATACTGTCAAAGCGAAAGCGAAAGTGTCGGGCGAGTTAGCAGCAACTCCATTTTGTATTTCGACGATACTTTTCTCTCAGAATACTTTTCTCAAAAACGAAGAAACAGCGGTAAGAAATACAAACACCAGTATCATCCTGCTTACATAGTCTATAAATCACGAATTGAAATCGGATAATTGCGCAAACTTGAATCACTTTATTTCATGGAGAAACCGGACGTAAAGACTCAGCCAAAAAAAATATCACCACCACCACCAGGCCTTGTGTCTCTCCAATAGTTTCGGGGCGGAATAATGTCGGGTGATAATGTCGTTCTCGCTAATTGCTTCATATTCGTTTCCTTCATCGTGAATGTTTGAATTAATGTAGGGCTACATCATCAGTATTGTGATTCAGGTAAACCGGCTGTATGTGCAAAAATGTTTGTGTGAGTGTGTGTGTGTGTGTGTGTGTGTGTGTGTGTGTGTGGGACAGCTGAACTTGAAGGCTCATGCTGTCAGCTAATAGCGTTTCAAAACTATTCTTCCTGCCTGACGCATTTTTGGGGGCAGTTAGCGAATTCATCACAGCAAGCTTTCTCCTTTTAAGAGCCTACAATCTTTGTCTTTGCTTTGAACGTTTGATCGTTGTTTGACGATATCTTCTTGTTAAAACACATCAATAGTTACATTACACGGGTGTTTGTTAGAAATATGTTTGCCTATCTGTTCACTTTGTTACCAACCATCAGCCAAATGATTTCAGTGATGTAATAAGATGGATAATTCAGAGACACTGATTTACTATTTAGTGGCTGTCACTTTTTAAAATGCCAAAGTCAGTGTTATCCCCCTTATGTTACTCTCTCTCTCTCTCTCTCTCTCTCTCTCTCTCTCTCTCTCTCTCTCTCTCTCTCTCTCTCTCTCTCCCCATAGTTTGATCAGCAGACCGGACCAAGGACACGGCTGTTCTCCTGATGTGAGTTCTCTTCTACTTTAGAATGGGGGACTTTAATTCTACCAAAAAGCCCCCCTCCCCTACACCCACCCGTGTGTCCATGAAGAGTGATCAGTCCAGGGATGATGTCATCAACTTTGCTGGGGGAGACTCTTCTACTGGACAGTAAGATCAGGGGCTCTGGTCCTCCTGCTACATAATGTGCCTCATTATGTAAAGGAATAGTCCTCCCATCTATGAAACTGGGCTATTCACCCCCTTACCTGGAGTTACATATGTGGGTAAAAGCATTTTGATCTCATTGCATGCATTTTTCTAGTCT
>JAODXP020000021.1:32031617-32049137 GCA_027497455.2 Sardinella longiceps | reverse complement strand
AACTCACCAAACAGGCTTTGGACAACCAGACTTTAGTCAACCAGAGTGAATAGAATAGAATACTTTTCTAGATACTTTATCATCCCCTCAGGGAAATTATTTCTCAGTGAGTGAAACATGCTCTCTATTGGTACGGCTAGGCAATTTCTTATCATCAACTCAAGACAGAGCAAGGAACATGTAGCTTATAGGCATGTTTACAAAGCCCATGTAAACACAATAAATCACAAAACAAAAGAGAAAGTGAACTAGCTGATGAAAAATCCACTAGTGACCCCACATGGACAAAGAAGAGATCACAGTCCATAAATCCTGACAGGTTTGAATCAGTCATATGGAATACAACCAAACAAAAGTGACACATGAGATAAGTTGGATTTGACTTTATTTGATCCCCACAGAGGAAATCCACTTATCACAACAGCCAAGAAATAGATCAGTCAGACATAAAAGTGTATGAATTTCATACTAAACAAACCATAAATAGTCAATAAATTAGTCAATATGTGACTACATTACCACTGCATGCAGTGGATCTTGAGACATGATATACACAGTCTGGAATGTCTGCTGACCACAGAAGACCTAATGTATGGCAGTGCAATATTTCATAACAGTAGTGTAGTCTAGCAGTAGTAGTCTAGTAGTCTAATGGCAGTTGGCATGAAAGACCTGTGATAGCGTTCCTTCTTCCATGCTGGATGGAGTAGTCTGTTACTAAAGGAACTGCTAAGTGCTGTCACTGTCTCATAAAGGGGGTGAGAGGAGTTGGCCATAATGGATGCCAAGCTTATCCAACATCCTTCTCTCCCCCACCACCTCAACAGAGTCCAGGGAACCCCCCAGTACAGAGCCTGCAGTCCTGACCAGCTTATTCTGCCCCATATAGCCCCTTATATCAGGCCTATTCTAATAGAGGCCCAGGGGCCAAGTGACCCAGACGATGTTCCAGTCAAAAAAGTAAATCATCATTCACAAGCCCTCAGAATGTAACCTCAAATAGCGAAATAGTCTCTCACAAATAGACTGCAATGTGAAACTAGTTATTTTGATAGAAAATCACTTGACCAGCCTCACCATTTGACCAGCTCCATCGTGGAGCACACACACACACACACACACACACACACACACACACACACACACACACACACACACACACACACACACACACACTGTAGATTGAGTAAGCTCACTGTGTGATATGTATATGAACACAATCCTATAGCAGGCAGTAGAACTGTTAGATTGACAAGGGTTGTATGACTTGAGCAAACTGTATGTGTACCATTGGAGATAGATATTCAAATTGTTTTTCTTTTAATGCAGTGTGTGTGTGTGTGTGTGTGTGTGTGTGTGTGTGTGTGTGTGTGTGTGTGTGTGTGTGTGTGAACACAATCTTACAGGGAGCAGTAACACTGCTAGATTGACGAGGATGTGTACTGTATGTGTGTGAAGGACAGTGGGAGGGATGGTGATGCTGATATGGATGTGTGTGTGTGTGTGTGTGTGTGTGTGTGTGTGTGTGTGTGTGTGTGTGTGTGTGTGTGTGTGTGTGGTATGTGTGTGGTATGTGTGTGTTAGTGTGTGTAAGTGTGGGGGGTAGTGTATTTGTGGGGAGAAGAGGCATATGAGTGTGTGTGTGTGTGTGTGTGTGTGTGTGGGGAGAAGAGACGTATGAGAGGGTGTAGGGTGTGTGTGGAAAAGTGTAGAGAGGTGGAAGTTGAAAGGGTGTGTATTTGGGTGAGAAAGGCAGAGGGAGAGAGACTGTGTGTGTGTGTGTGTGTGTGTGTGTGTGCTGAGATTGCTTGTAGAAGAGTGTGTGTATGTGTGTATTGTTGAGTTATACTCAGATCCATCATTCTATCATTTCAGGCTGGATAAGTGTAATCTGACAGAGAAGAGCTGTTCCTATCTGACCCCTGTGCTGACCTCACACTCCTCAAGACTCAGAGTTCTAAACCTGTATGGGAATGATCTGAATGACTCGGGGATAGAACATTTATCTTCTGCTCTTCAACATCAAAACTGCAAACTGGAGGAACTACAGTAAGGATCATTCCATGCTGTGTGTGTGTGTGTGTGTGTGTGTGTGTGTGTGTGTGTGTGTGTGTGTATGTGTGTTTGTGTGTGTGCGTGTGTGTGCGTGTGTGTGTGTGTCTGTGTGTGTGTGGTGTGTGCATGTGTGTGTGTGTGTGTGTGCATGTGTGTGTGTGTGTGCATGTGTGTGTGTGTGTGTGTGTGTGTGTGTGTGTGTGTGTGTGTGTGTGTGTGCACAATCCTACAGGGAGTAGTAACACTGCTAGATTGAGGAGGATGTGTACAGTATGTGTGTGAAGGACAGTGTGGGGGATGGTGGTGTTGATAAGGGTGTGTGTGTGTGTGTCTGTGTGTCTGTTAGTGTCTGTGTGTGTGTGTGTGGGGGGGTAGTATGGGGAGAAGAGACGTATGAGATTGGGTGTGTGTGGAAGAGTGTAGAGGAGGTGGAAGCTGAGAGGGTGTGTATTTGGGTGAGAAAGGCAGAGAGAAAAAAATGTGTGTGTGGGTTTTTGTGTGCATGTGTGTGTGTGTGTGTGTGTTGTGTGTGTGTACGCCTGTGTGCACGCAAGACAGAGAAAGACAGAGTGTCTACTCATCAAATATATGGAATATGATTTTAGTATTTTCCAGGTCTGAATAACTATGGAAAGCAGGAATGATGAATATGATTCCATACTGTAGGAGCTGTCATTAGATCATGAAGTACAGACAGATCCTAAATGGCTAAAAGTGTGCTGTTCTAGGCCATACAATGAGCACACAACAGGCAACGGTCAGATGTCTTACAGTTTCTGACTTATCCTCTAGGCCTACCCGAAATGTATTGATGTGCCAAATTCTATGTGCAACTGAACTCCGTTGGCAGACCTTGGGCTCATTTGCAGAGTGGTGGTTTGTAGTGGTCAGTTCTCTGATGTTGGCCACTCGACCCGCAATATTTTGGTGTCCCTGCCTAACCATAGTCCGAGCATATCCTATATTAATGAATACATGTATGTCCAAATGTAATTGATAGGTTGAGCAAATTGAGCCTTTTTCCACTGATGGCTACTGCTACTGAATACTCTGAATTCAATTTGTTAATGAAAAACTTGATGAAGGTAAATATTGATGAAGGAAAACTGAACGGTAATAGTCAGAATGAATATAACATTACTGAAAATTGCTAGTATTACCTGGGTATCAAACCCAGCACAGCAATTCAGAGGTCTACCCTCTAAAGCCACTAGGTGGCGTGAACAGACCCAGTTTCAGTGACTGAAGTATCGAGGTTTACTTTATGGCCGGCGCACACTAGCCTGATTGCCATCGACTTTCAAAGCTCTACGAGACTTTGGTCTGACCAAGAGCCCGTATAACAAAGTTTTTCAAAGCACATGGTTGACCCGCCTCCCTGAAATTCCTCGGTTTGCTACTGGTCGATGTTAGAAAATGCTGTGCCGAAGCAAAACCAATCAGGACTGAGAGCCGTTGGAGCTGCTCAAAGTTGATTGGTTCTCGACCAAGGGGGGGCAGTTCCCCAGTTTTGGGGAATTCAGAAGTCTTGCCCGATCAGTAGCTGGCCAGACCAGCAACAGCAACGCCGAAGGTGTTACGTCACTGGGAGGGCGTGCAGGGCCGTTTCAAGGTACTTAGGGGGCCCCAAGCAAACAGGACATGGGGGCCCTTCACTCCCTGTAAATACTTACATGAACCACATTGTTATAATTTCCAAACATCATCAATATAATTATTTGTATTGCACAGTTGTCTAATTCCAGGTTAAAGTCATTGTTTGTTGAAAAACACC
Organism: Sardinella longiceps; assembly: GCA_027497455.2. Lineage (NCBI taxonomy): Eukaryota > Metazoa > Chordata > Actinopteri > Clupeiformes > Clupeidae > Sardinella > Sardinella longiceps. The sequence continues at coordinate 32,045,308 of JAODXP020000021.1, read as the reverse complement.
ACCAACATAACTACTAAAATGATTAAACAGTCAATCTGGGGGGCCCTTTCAGCCTGGGGCCCCAGGCAATTGCCTGGTTTGCCTGCCTTGTTGCGACGGCCCTGAGGGCGTGCCAGGCTAGGCGCACACAGAGCTGAGTGCCAACAACACCGATTGTCTCATGTTATGTGCCTGTGCTAAAATAAATACCTCTCCCACTCCATCCATTCACACTGTGCTCCCACATAGTCCAAGGACACAATGTGAAAACTCACCAAACAGGCTTTGGACAACCAGACTTTAGTCAACCAGAGTGAATAGAATAGAATACTTTTCTAGATACTTTATCATCCCCTCAGGGAAATTATTTCTCAGTGAGTGAAACATGTTCTTTATTGACACGCCTGGGCCATTTCTTATCAACTCAAGACAGAGCAAGGAACATGTAGCTTATAGGCATGTTTACAAAGCCCATGTAAACACAATAAATCACAAAACAAAAGAGAAGGTGAACTAGCTGATGAAAAATCCACTAGTGACCCCACATGGACAAAAAAGAAATTACAGTCCATAAATCCTGACAGGTTTGAATCAGTCATATGGAATACAACCAAACAAAAGTGACACATGAGATAAGTTGGATTTGACTTTATTTGATCCCCGCAGAGGAAATTCACTTATCACAACAGCCAAGTAATAGATCAGTCAAATATAAAAGTGTATGAATTTCATACTAAAACACATCAATAGGCAATAAATTAGTCAATATGTGACTATATTACCACTGCATGCAGTGGATCTTGAGACATGATATACACAGTCTGGAATGCCTGATAACCACAGAGGACCTAATGTATGGCAGTGCAATATTTCATAACAGTAGTGTAGTCTAGCAGTAGTAGTCTTGTAGTCTAATGGCAGTTGGGATGAAAGACCTGTGATAGCGCCCCATATAGCCCCTTATATCAGGCCTGTTCTAATAGAGGCCCAGGGGCCAAGTGACCCAGACAATGTTCCAGTCAAAAAAGTAAATCATCATTCACAAGCCCTCAGAATGTAACCTCAAATAGCGAAATAGTCTCTCACAAATAGACTGCAATATGAAACTAGTCATTTTGATAGATAGTGCAGGTAAACTGATCACTTGACCAGCCTCACCATTTGACCAGCTTGATTGTGGAACACACACACACACACACACACACACACACACACACACACACACACACACACACACACAGACAGACAGACACACACACACACACACACACACACACACACACACACACACACACACACACACACACACAGAAAAGGACACACACCAACAGGGTGCAGGAACACTGTAGATTGAGTAAGCTCACTGTGTGATATGTGTATGAACACAAACCTATAGCAGGCAGTAACACTGCTAGATTGATGAGGGTTGTATGACTGCATACTTGAGCATACTGTATGTGTACCATTGGAGTGGTGATGGATATTCAAATTGTTTTTCTTGTGAAGCAGTGTGTATGTGTGTGTGTGAACACAATCCCACAGGGAGCAGTAACAGTGCTAGATTGAGGAGGATGTATGTGTGTGTGAAGGAGCAGTGAGAGGGATGGGGGTGCAGATGAGGTTGTGTGTGTGTGTGTGTGTGTGTGTGTGTGTGTGAGGGGGGGTGTAGAAGAGTGTGTTTGTGGGGAAAAGAGACATGAGAGGGTGTAGGGCGTGTGTAGAAAACTGTAGAGGATGTGGAGGCTAAGAGGGTGTGTATTTGGGTGAGAAAGGCAGAGAGAGAGAGACTGTGTGTGTGTGTGTGTGTGTGTGTGTGTGTGTGTGTGTGTGTGTGTTGAGATTGCTTGTAGAAGAGTGTGTGTATGTGTGTATTGCTGAGTTATACTCATATCCATCATTCTATCATTTCAGGCTGTATGACTGTAATCTGACAGAGAAGAGCTGTTCCTATCTGACCCCTGTGCTGACATCACACTCCTCAAGTCTCAGAGTTCTAGACCTGAATAGGAATAGGCTGAATGACTCGGGGATGGAACATTTATCTTCTGGTCTTCAACACCAAAACTGCAAACTGGAGGAACTCAAGTAAGGATCATTCCATGGGTGTGAGTGTGTGTGTGCATGCGTGTGTCTCTGTCTGTCTGTTGTGAAGAGAAAGGAGAGTCTCTTTATAAGTATGGGTGGGGAGAGGGTATGTCAGAATGAGTGGGAAATGTATGTGTGGGAGTGGGGGGTGGACAATTTGTATTTGTGTGTGTGTGTGTGTGTGTGTGTGTGTGTGTGTGTGTGTGTGTGTGTGTGTGTGTGTGTGTGTGTGTGTGAGAGAGAGTAAGTGAGAGAGAGAGAGAGAGAGAGAGAGAGAGAGAGAGGCAGATTGTTTAATTCAGTGCCATAAAGTAACATGGAATCAAACAAAAAACTTGTTGAAGGTAAATATTGCTGAGGGAAAACTAAACAGCAGTAGTCAGAATGAATGTAATATGGAGTGAATCAGCGATGGTGAGAAATAATAATGAAGCCTGGGGACCAAACCCAGGTCTCCAGCACAGCAGTTCAGAGCTCTACCCCCAAGAGCCACTAGGTGGCGTGATCAGACCCAGTTGTAGAGACAGAAGTAGCAGATCAAGGTGCTTTACTTGGAGAGCAAAACAAGAGACATGCAGACAAAATCCCAAACACAGTCTAGGTAACAGGATCAGAAGAATTCAGAAGGCAGTCAGAGTTCAGACAACCAAATCTAAAGCAGCAGGCAAGATCAAGAACAGAGTCAGGCAGGCAAGGGTCAAAGAGCACAAGGGCAGTCCAGGAACACAATGTGAAAAATAAACTCACCTTTGGACAAGTAGTCGACTAGAGTGAATAGAACAGAATACTTGTAGATACTTTATAATCCCCTTAGTGGAATTATTTCACAGCGAGGGAAACATGTTCTCTATTGGCACGTCTGGGCCATTTCCTATCAACTCAAGACAGAGCAAGGGACAGCTTGTATAGGCATTTTTTACAAAGCCCATGTGAACACAATAAATCACTTATTACAGTAACAAATGAGAAGGTGAAATAGCCGATGAAATATCCACTAGTGACCCCACATGGACAAAAAAGAAATTACAGTCCATAAATCCTGACAGGTTTGAATCAGTCATATGGAATAAAGCCAAACAAAAGTGACACATAAGATAAGTTGGATTTGACTGTATTTGATCCCCGCAGAGGAAATTCACTTATCACAACAGCCAAGTAATAGATCAGTCAAATATAAAAGTGTATGAATTTCATACTAAAACACATCAATAGGCAATAAATTAGTCAATATGTGACTATATTACCACTGCATGCAGTGGATCTTGAGACATGATATACACAGTCTGGAATGCCTGATAACCACAGAGGACCTAATGTATGGCAGTGCAATATTTCATAACAGTAGTGTAGTCTAGCAGTAGTAGTCTTGTAGTCTAATGGCAGTTGGGATGAAAGACCTGTGATAGCGTTCCTTCTTCCATGCTGGATGGAGTAGTCTGTTACTAAAGGAACTGCTAAGTGCTGTCACTGTCTCATAAAGGGGGTGAGAGGAGTTGGCCATAATGGATGCCATTTTATCCAACATCCTTCTCTCCCCCACCACCTCAACAGAGTCCAGGGAACCCCCAGTACAGAGCCTGCAGTCCTGACCAGCTTTTTCTGCCCCATATAGCCCCTTATATCAGGCCTGTTCTAATAGAGGCCCAGGGGCCAAGTGACCCAGACAATGTTCCAGTCAAAAAAGTAAATCATCATTCACAAGCCCTCAGAATGTAACCTCAAATAGCGAAATAGTCTCTCACAAATAGACTGCAATATGAAACTAGTCATTTTGATAGATAGTGCAGGTAAACTGATCACTTGACCAGCCTCACCATTTGACCAGCTTGATTGTGGAACACACACACACACACACACACACACACACACACACACACACACACACACACACAGACAGACACACACACACACACACACACACACACACACACACACACACACACACACACACACACACACACACACACACACACACACACACACAGAAAAGGACACACACCAACAGGGTGCAGGAACACTGTAGATTGAGTAAGCTCACTGTGTGATATGTGTATGAACACAAACCTATAGCAGGCAGTAACACTGCTAGATTAATGAGGGTTGTATGACTGCATACTTGAGCATACTGTATGTGTACCATTGGAGTGGTGATGGATATTCAAATTGTTTTTCTTGTGAAGCAGTGTGTATGTGTGTGTGTGTGTGTGTGTGTGTGTGTGTGTGTGAACACAATCCCACAGGGAGCAGTAACAGTGCTAGATTGAGGAGGATGTGTATGTGTGTGAAGGACAGTGAGAGGGATGGGGGTGCAGATGAGGTTGTGTGTGTGTGTGTGTGTGTGTGTGTGTGGAGGGGGGGGTGTAGAAGAGTGTGTTTGTGGGGAAAAGAGACATGAGAGGGTGTAGGGCGTGTGTAGAAAACTGTAGAGGATGTGGAGGCTAAGAGGGTGTGTATTTGGGTGAGAAAGGCAGAGAGAGAGAGAGACTGTGTGTGTGTGTGTGTGTGTGTGTGTGTGTGTGTGTGTGTGTGTGTGTGTGTGTTGAGATTGCTTGTAGAAGAGTGTGTGTATGTGTGTATTGCTGAGTTATACTCATATCCATCATTCTATCATTTCAGGCTGTATGACTGTAATCTGACAGAGAAGAGCTGTTCCTATCTGACCCCTGTGCTGACATCACACTCCTCAAGTCTCAGAGTTCTAGACCTGAATAGGAATAGGCTGAATGACTCGGGGATGGAACATTTATCTTCTGGTCTTCAACACCAAAACTGCAAACTGGAGGAACTCAAGTAAGGATCATTCCATGGTGTGAGTGTGTGTGTGCATGCGTGTGTCTCTGTCTGTCTGTTGTGAAGAGAAAGGAGAGTCTCTTTATAAGTATGGGTGGGGAGAGGGTATGTCAGAATGAGTGGGAAATGTATGTGTGGGAGTGGGGGGTGGACAATTTGTATTTGTGTGTGTGTGTGTGTGTGTGTGTGTGTGTGTGTGTGTGTGTGTGTGTGTGTGTGTGTGTGTGTGTGTGTGTGTGTGTGTGTGTGTGTGTGAGAGAGAGTAAGTGAGAGAGAGAGAGAGAGAGAGAGAGAGAGAGAGGCAGATTGTTTAATTCAGTGCCATAAAGTAACATGGAATCAAACAAAAAACTTGTTGAAGGTAAATATTGCTGAGGGAAAACTAAACAGCAGTAGTCAGAATGAATGTAATATGGAGTGAATCAGCGATGGTGAGAAATAATAATGAAGCCTGGGGACCAAACCCAGGTCTCCAGCACAGCAGTTCAGAGCTCTACCCCCAAGAGCCACCAGGTGGCGTGATCAGACCCAGTTGAATTGAATTGAATTGTCTTTATTGGGATGATACCTTGAGATGGGACATCTCATTTTCAAGGTGGTCCCATAAAACACAAAACATGTACACACACACACAACACACATACAAAGCTCTTCACCACTCACTACCCCAACTTATCTCTCCTATAGATAGGTAAGCAGAATACAGAATACTGCTTACAAATAATAAGATAACCAAAAGAACATACATGTTCATTACATACACATACGTGCCTATACGCACAGAATAAAAGAAAATCATATGCTAGAAAAGCAATTGCATTGGTCACAAGACTGCAAATAAGACAAAAGGGATGATTTAAAGTAAGGAAAATAAGAAATGGCTCTTAAAAAAGAAGGTAAACTGTTCCAGTCTGAAGGAGCTTTGAATTGGAAGGCACGCCTACCAATTTCTTTAGCGATATTAGGAACAGAAAAGAAAAGATGATCGTGATGTCTGAGGGCATAGGATGACCTATATGGGATCAAATGTTGTTTCAAATAGGAAGGATAACTAAAAGAAAAACATTTGAAAATAAACAGTAACCAGTGTAACTGCCGTCTGATTTTAGGTGAAAAAAGATTCAGTTGACTGTACATATGGCAATGATGGGTTATGAAAGGACACCTCAACACAAATCGGCAAAGACTGTTATAAGCTACATTTAAAGATTTGAGATGTGATTCCGTTGCATTCATATAAACAATATCAGCATAATCAATAATAGGAAATAAAAGTTGTGTGACAATTCTGAAACGTATCTGTTGTGTGAAGCAACTAATTGATCGGTATAAGAGCCTCAAGTTTGAATTAATTTTCTTCACAATAGAGTCTATGTGTGGCTTGAAGGAAAGATGTGTGTCGAGCCAGAGGCCCAAATATTTAAATTCACTCACATTCTCCATAGCCGTACCATCCAAAAAAGAAATTGCTAAAGAATGGCCTTGATTATGCCTAGCTGACCTAATGGTAAATAGCATACTATACGACTTTCTTTTATTCACTATAAGTCCATTATTAGAAAACCACTTTTGAATGGTGTTGAAATCATATTGTAGTGAGGACTGAATCAAATTAAAGTTACTATTAGAACAGTAAATAACTGTATCATCAGCATACAGTAAGGTTTGACAATCAGAGCAGATTTGTGGGAGGTCATTAATAAAAATAGAGAACAAAAGAGGTCCCAGACAAGAACCTTGGGGAATCCCCTTTTCCATGATCATAAACTTGGAGAGAGCACCATTAAAAAATACACATTGACGTCTATAATGCAAATAAGAGTTAAACCAAAAGATAGCCTGTTCAGAAAGACCAATACTATGTAACTTATCGAGGAGTAAATAATGATCAACCAGATCAAATGCCTTGGTAAGATCTATAAATATTGCCCCAGTGGACATATTACTGTCCAGGGAGGATGTAACATCGTTAGTAAATTTTGTAAGAGTAGTAGTGGTGGAATAATTGGGTCTAAAACCAGATTGGTTGGGAGTTAAGATAGAAAACTCATTGATATATTTAAACAATCTTTTGAATATAATTTTTTCGAATATCTTTGCTACATTGCTGATAATTGAAATAGGTCTGAAATTGTTTGGGTCAAGTGAATCACCACTCTTAAATAAAGGTGTGACCCTAGCACACTTCCACAAGACAGGAACTTCACCAGTAGATAAGGATAAGTTAAAGAGAACGCACAATGGGAATGCAAAAACATGGGAGGCAATTTTAATAAATTTAATATCCAAACCATCTGGCCCAGCACCACTTCCGGATTTAATTTCAGATATCGCTTGCTGTACTTCATTAGGGAATATAGGAGTGAGTGAAAAGGAGCTATTGGCCATGTTATTATTTACAGGATTGGAATAACAAAAATCAGGAGGGCATAATTTACAGACTGAAGAAAAATGCAAGTTAAAGGCATCAGCCACATCAGTGGGGTCACTGATGATATTATTGCCTACCCTTAATTTTGTATTTGAGATTGAATTAGATTTATTCAGTAAGCTATTCAGCTTTTTCCAGAATTGTTTTGGATTTGTAAACTCGTTGCACAATGAATTCTTATAATATTCAGATTTAGCATTTCTTGTTCTAACAGTACAGATATTCCTTAGACGCTTGTATTCAATCCAATCAGCCAAATCTTTTGTTAAGTGATATCGCTCCCAAGCTTTGTCTCTTTGCTTAAAGAGATGTATTAAATCTCCAGAGAGCCATGGTAGATGTCTACCCTTCACCTTAACTGACGCCCATGGAGCATGTTTATCTATTACCTGTAGTACCTCAGTGTAAAAGAAATTGGAAGCATCTTCAATATAAGGTATTAACTCCAGCCTGTTCCAATTAATGTTCAGCAGATCCTGAATAAAAGCATCATTATTAAAGTTTTTGTTTTGTCTTACCTTAATTATTTTCGGTGGCAGGCGGGGTAATCTTATTTTCCAAATGCAGAAGACAACCGAATGGTCACTAAAGCAATCAGATAAAATACCTGATTGAGCAATCCTGTTGGGATGTGTGACCAGGATCCAGTCTAGAAGAGACCTAGATCTCCCATCCACTCTAGTTGGCTCCCGAATCAATTGAGTGAGATTTAGGCTTTCAAACTGATTCCTCTCCTTTAAAGAGGACCTATCAAGCCAATTATTATTAAAGTCTCCCAAAATAATAAGTTCATCAGAACAATTTAAAGAATTGATAGTAGCAAGTATATTATTTGTTGATTCAGCGGGAGGGTTTGGGGGTCTATATATATTTCCAATGAGCAATCTCTTATTTTGGTGAAAACATATTCTAACAAAAAGGCATTCAAAATGCATGGGGCTTTGGCTTGGAATAATAATCTCCGAGCATAAACTAGATAATACATAAGTGGCAACTCCTCCACCACGTGTGTTTCTATCTGCTCTATATAAAGTATAATCATCAAGACTTATTTGAGCATCACATATATTACTATTTAACCAGGTTTCAGAGACAGTAATAACTGCAGGCTTATTATATGAAAGCCATGCTCTAAGAAGATCAATTTTATGCGGTAGGCTGCGAATGTTGAGGTGAACAACAAATAAACCTTTACCCATGGTCAAATAAGGCAAAGTGAGATAGAGGGACATGGGGTGGTATGGAAGAGCAACATACACACACACACGCACACAACCACACTCGTTTCCCCATCCACACACAAACAGACTCAGACTGGACGGGGCAAATCATTAAGAAAACAAAAGAAAAAAAAGAAAAGAGAAACAGACTTTGTCTGCCAATGTATACTATGCAATATATTTTTTATCAATTCAATTAATTCATTAATTAATTTCCCCAAGTATAGCCAACACAAAACAAAATGAAGTTCATTAATAGCCTAACATTGACCACACATAAAGAACATGGCAACACAAGACTGTAGGCATACAATGTGGCTATTTATCGTCAGAGGGCTTATAAAGCCAAACAGAAAAATCCCAATATTTTAAATAGGGGAAGATTAACGTTACTCATATATTCATAGCCTTCAAAGAAACTAAAGTATCAAGTTCAATGAACTGTTTTTTTTTTTTTTTTTTTTCCCATAGCCTATAACGTTACTACTGCAAATAGGCATAAAGTGGTTTCTCAGTCAGCTTTTACATCCTGTAGGAAAACATTTGCTTCTCCTGGAGTTTTGAATAGCAAGGGTTTTCCGTTGGAGATGATCCTAAGGGTAGCTGGATAGATCAGCGAATAATCAATGTTACGTTGTTTAAGTTGTTTCTTGATGTCGTCAAATTGACGGCGCTTGTTAAGCAGAGCCGCACTGTAGTCAGGGAATATATGGATACGATCACCGTTGAACTCCAGTTGCTTCTTCTCTCGAGCGAGTCGGAGGATTTTTTGTCTATCCAGAAGACTGAGGCATTTCACCATAATCGCCCTGGGCCTCGCATTGTCCTTAGTTTGATGTATCGGAGAACGGTGGGCCCTCTCGATGGCAGGGGGAGTTGGAAAGTTCTCGACCCCGAATAGATGCTGGATGAGATCAGAGATAAATCCACAGGTGTCCTTGTCCTCCGACTTTTCGGGAACGTGAATAAAGCGCAGATTATAGGCCCGGTGTCGATTTTCCGCATCCTCCACCTTATCTCGCAGGTAAGCGTTTTCACTTTCAAGAGCTTTAATACGCTTCCCATGGTCAGAGATGTTGTCCTCATTACAGCCGACTCTCTGTTCAAGCTCCGATATATGCTCTCCCAAGTTTGAAAGCGAGAGATTTATTTTGTCCAAGTTTGTCTGAATATTGTCCATCTTTGTATCAAAGTGAGAAAGCATTTCCAACTTCAATTGTTGCAGAGCGTCCTGGTGGCTGACAGCTCCATTGTGGAGAGTTGTTTACTCAATCCAATAGTCTATAAACGTCGAGACGTTATTTGTTGCTACAACATACACGGAGGCTATGCGTTTAAGTGTTCAAGTTCAGAGTAATAATTTGAAAAAAATAATTGAAGGCAAATATTTCCTTACAAGGCAGACCAGTCCGCACCAAACACTCACGCCGCCGCCATCTTGGTCTTGAGACAGTTGTAGAGACAGAAGTAGCAGATCAAGGTGCTTTACTTGGAGAGCAAAACAAGAGACATGCAGACAAAATCCCAAACACAGTCTAGGTAACAGGATCAGAAGAATTCAGAAGGCAGTCAGAGTTCAGACAACCAAATCTAAAGCAGCAGGCAAGATCAAGAACAGAGTCAGGCAGGCAAGGGTCAAAGAGCACAAGGGCAGTCCAGGAACACAATGTGAAAAATAAACTCACCTTTGGACAAGTAGTCGACTAGAGTGAATAGAACAGAATACTTGTAGATACTTTATAATCCCCTTAGTGGAATTATTTCACAGCGAGGGAAACATGTTCTCTATTGGCACGTCTGGGCCATTTCCTATCAACTCAAGACAGAGCAAGGGACAGCTTGTATAGGCATTTTTTACAAAGCCCATGTGAACACAATAAATCACTTATTACAGTAACAAATGAGAAGGTGAAATAGCCGATGAAATATCCACTAGTGACCCCACATGGACAAAAAAGAAATTACAGTCCATAAATCCTGACAGGTTTGAATCAGTCATATGGAATAAAGCCAAACAAAAGTGACACATAAGATAAGTTGGATTTGACTGTATTTGATCCCCGCAGAGGAAATTCACTTATCACAACAGCCAAGTAATAGATCAGTCAAATATAAAAGTGTATGAATTTCATACTAAAACACATGAATAGACAATACATTTGTCAATAAATGACTACATGCATACAGTGGATCCTGAGGCACGATATACAGTAATAATGCCTGATAAACACAGAAGACCGACAGTAATGTATGGCAGTGCAATATTTCATAACAGTAGTGTAGTCTAGCAGTAGTAGTCTAGTAGTCTAATGGCAGTTGGGATGAAAGACCTGTGATAGCGTTCCTTCTTCCATGCTGGATGGAGCAGTCTGTTACTAAAGGAACTGCTAAGTGCTGTCACTGTCTCATAAAGGGGGTGAGAGGAGTTGGCCATAATGGATGCCAGCTTATCCAACATCCTTCTCTCCCCCACCACCTCAACAGAGTCCAGGGAACCCCCCAGTACAGAGCCTGCAGTCTTGACCAGCTTATTCTGCCCCATATAGCCCCTTATATCAGGCCTATTCTAATAGAGGCCCAGGGGCCAAGTGACCCAGACAATGTTCCAGTCAAAAAAGTAAAACATCATCATTCACAAGCCCTCAGAATGTAACCTCAAAATAGCAAAATAGTCTCTCACAAATAGACTGCAATATGAAACTAGTTATTTTGATAGATAGTGCAGGTAAACTGATCACTTGAGCAGCCTCACCATTTGACCAGCTTGATCGTGGAACACACACACACACACACACAGACAGACACACACACAGACACACACACACACACACACACACACACACACACACACACACACACACAGACAAAGATACACACACCAACAAAGGGTGCAGGAACACTGTAGATTGAGTATGCTCACTGTGTGATATGTGTATGAACACAAACCTATAGCAGGCAGTAACACTGCTAGATTGATGAGGGTTGTATGACGGCATACTTGAGCATACTGTATGTGTACCATTGGAGTGGTACACATACAGGTGTGTGTGTGTGTGTGTGTGTGTGTGTGTGTGTGTGTGTGTGTGTGTGTGTGTGTGTGTGTGTGTGTGTGTGTGAGTATGTAGGAGATGTGTGTGGGAGAGAATGTGTATGAGAGTCATCACGGGTGAGGGAAAGTGTGTGTGTTCATCTGGAGGTTGTAGTTGTACTAGTGAAGTGTTTGTGTGAGAAATGTTCAGTTGACATGCTGTTTGCCAGAGACAATGAAATGGATATTCAAATTGAATGCAGTGTGTGTGTGTGTGTGTGTGTGTGTGTGTGTGTGTGTGTGTGTGTGTGTGTGTGTGTGTGTGTGTGTGTGTGTGTGAGATCAAGCAGACTGGAGAGGGTGTTGGTAGAAGTAGCAACCAGACTGTGAGGGGAGGAGAGGTTGTGGTGGAGCTCAGACAGGGCTGATGCTTGTCTAGAGGGAGCAAGGAGGTTCTAGTCAACAGACCTAATGTGGAGAAGTGATTGGGCCTATGTGAGAAGGGGAGTGGGAGTGGAAACTATGAGTTTGGGGTCAGAGATGCCAGAGATAGAACCAGAGACAGAAATGGCATTGAGAGCAGTAGGGAGATGGGACATGTGCATGAGGGAGTGTGTGTGTTTGTGTTTGTGTGTGTGTGTGTGTGCATATTGTTGAAGAGTGTGTATGTGAGTGTATTTGGGGAGATGGGACATGAGCATGAGAGAGAGAGAGAGAGAGAGAGAGAGAGACCCCTTCATTAACCAATTAATTACTTGTATGCTTTGACAACACAAGTGCTCTTGTCATGTCAAAGCCTTTTTGAATTTGAATTTGAATTTGAGAGAGAGAGAGAGAGAGAGAGTATGTGTGTGTGTGTGTGTGTGTGTGTGTGTGTGTGTGTGTGTGTGTGTGTGTGTGTGTGTGTGTGCATTGAAGAGTTTGTATTTTGGGGAGATGGGACATGAACATGAGAGAGTAGGCTTGTGTGGAGGAGTGTCAGGAAACAGGGATGGTGATGAGTATGTGTGTGTGTGTGTGTGTGTGTGTGTGGGTGTGTGTGTTCCACGATCAAGCTGGTCAAATGGTGAGGCTGGTGTGTGTGTTAGTGTGTGCAGGAGAAGAGGGAGAGTTTGAGGCTTAGGGGAAATAGAAGAGTGTGTGTATAATGAGTGAGTGTGTAGGATGGTGGGAGAAAAAGTGTTCTAGACTAGAAAAGTGTTTAGGTGTGTGTGTGTGTGTGTGTGTGTGTGTGTGTGTGTGTGTGTGTGTGTGTGTGTGTGTGTGTGTGTGTGTGAGTATGTAGGAAAGATTGTGTGTGTGAGAGAGTGTATATAGAGTATCACAGGTGAGGGAAAGAGTGTGTGTTCATCTGAGGTTGTAGTTGTACTAGAGAAGTGTTTGTGTGAGAAATGTTCAGTTGACATGCTGTTTGCCAGAGACAATGAAAATGGCACCTGGGCCAGTTTCTAGCCAGATGTGGGCAAATGCTATGGGGCAGCTCTGGCTGAATGATCCAGAAGTTTCTGTGAGCATTGAGTGAGGTGCAGCGCACCCACATCCAGGGCAACACTGGGCTCAGGGAACACAGGGCTGCTACACCAGTGGCTTTTAGGCAGCAGTAGTCAGCGCTGAGTGAGCTTCAGATGCAGCACGCCCAAATGACCACCGGCAGCATAGACAATAGACACACACACACACACACACACACACACACACACACACACACACACACACACACACACACACACTCAAATCTGAATCAGAATGAAATAGTTATGACCCTTTAGGCAGAGATAGAGCACTAAACTAAAGTAATCAGGTTACACGAGAGAGAGAGAGAGAGAGAGAGAGAGAGAGAGAGAGAGAGAGAGAGAGAGAGAGAGAGGCGGGGACAGTAAATATGAAGTAGGTTACCGTTTTTGTACATGAACAAGATGTTGAAAAAAGTCAGCTAGGTCAGAAAGGTATTTTGGCAAAATTCAAATCCACTGAGAAATGAGCACGCAATACACACACACACACACACACACACACACACACACACACACACACACACACACACACACACACACACACACACACACACACACACACACACACACACATGAAAAAATGAGAGTGAGGAATGATATCATTTAGCAACACTGTCAAGGCAAAGCAAGGCCATTTATTTGGA
>JAODXP020000021.1:32006996-32026517 GCA_027497455.2 Sardinella longiceps | reverse complement strand
AGTTAGTTTGGAATATGTTTCTGTTCCCCAACGCCATCGGGCAGACTAACAAGCTTCCTTTGTTGAAAATAATAACTAACTATGGTGATAACGTTGTTAGTCAAAGCATAGTTAGTTCGTCACTGGTGTCCCCCAAAAGCATAGTCCAGACTAAGCATAACATCTTGTTCGTAAAACTTGTTAGTTCAAGCTGACACTCCAACGTGTAAGTTAAAGCCAAAGAAGCTTAGTTATATGGCCATGTGATATCTTCTTTGGCCTATTTGGGGTGATATACTGCTGACGTGACACCACTTAATGCATTACTCCCACCTACAGCGTGAATTAATTATCACAGTTTGAATGACCTCAGTTTGTCTCATACTTTCGAGTGTAACGACGAGAGGATACACATTGTAAAATGCATGTTGTCAAAACAATTGGTCTTCTTGACTCGCAGAAACTTCAAATTACAACTTTGATGCAATTAAATCATTATATTACGATTCCTAATTTAAAATCAAGCCGTCATTACTGCACTCCTGGCTGGATTCGAACTTGAACTGACAAAACAAGTAGTGTGCCCACCTCAAGGTGACAGCCTTAGCAAGGTATACCACTGACTAATTGAAAAGCCTTTTATCAAGAATTGGTCAAATCATACATATAAATATATGTTTTTTGAATTTATTAATAATAATGGTGTGTTGTTGCTTATTTAATACTATTGTTATGGCCAAATAGCCCATGCTTAACTTTCTAAAACAATTGTGAAGCTTGCATTGGCATTTTATTATTGTATTGGCAAATAGCACATCCTCCCCCAAGCCCATGCTTTATTTGTGAACATATTCCAACACAAACTCATTGATTTTGCTCCTATTTCTAAAACTCCATGCAAATAGGCAGTGAACATTATCCACAACTGTAAATGACAACACAGTAGTTTTACATAAGGTAACATTGGCGATATCCCATGATCCTAATCGCAGCGAATGCCTACGAACTCTCCATCTGCAAAGGACATAGTTTGGACTAACGTCTTCCCTACTAACCAACTTCTTACTATGGAGGTACTTAGTTATTTCGTTTTGGGACAGGCGGTAATAAGTTCAGTCGTTAGCTTGAACTAACATAGGAAGATATTCGTTAAACGCTATGTTCGTTAGTTTTTTGGGAAACGGACTCCAGGGGGGTATTCCTGCAAAGTCGTTAAAGGAATATACCGGAGTGAATTCAAGCATAGCCCTGTTTAAAGAGCTTGCTAAATGCTGTAGTTAGCGAGTGGAACAAAACAATTTGGTACAGCACAGACCGAACGCGAACGCAGAAGCGAACAGGCACTTCACACTAAATCAATGGGACCTGACTGTTGGAAACCGAAGGTAAGATCTGAGGTTACATTGACTCCATGTAAAGTATTTCGCGTTCGTTTTAGGTCTATGCTGTTCAAAATGTTCATTTCATGCGAAATATATTGCTGTTAGAAGGCTTGTGCTGCAGGGCTTTGCTTAAACTTACTCCGGTATATTCCTTTAATGATATCGGCGTTTATGTGATTAAGCCTTGTTTGAAGTAATGTCATCTTTGACATGAGGCTGAAGCCATTCCATCAACGCAAGTTAGCCGTGCCTGCCAGACCTAAATATGTGATTTAGGAATAGTTGATGAACTGTTGTAAAATTAAGGCAGAATGAAAAGAATTTTAAGATAGAAACTTTGATATGCATACGTCATTTGTAGGATTTTGTGTGAAATAACTGAATCGCACATGTTTTATAGTAGTAAGCCTACTGGCAATGCAGAAAGTGGAAAAGGTGATTGAAATTATAATTTGAATCATAATGTTTCACCACTGCTTGTTGGAACAAATTGCCAGTCTCATTGTTCTGTCACAGCAGACTTGCACCTGAAACTGAAATCGATCAATCATTCAATTAAGACGTAGCCTACAATTCAAGCCACCACGTGATGGGCCGGCATGATTTGATGCGTGCATTTGTTTTTAATTTGTAACTAAAAGTATTCCTAATAGAATAATAGAACTTCGAAATATAGTAGTTTAGTAAATATGGGATTCATGCATGGTCACAGTGTTGGCAAAACCTATCAACCTTTATTTGGTGGGAAAGATTATTAAGCAGGTGTATGGAACCTTTTTGGGTGACTTGTGTTTCTGACTGATTGCATTTTCTGAGACACCGCTTTATTAAGCCTTGCAGTTAACCTGCCACGGAGCTGGAGTCAGTTTCCCAACAGCGTCGTTGCAAACTAACGTAGCAACTTCCGTGGTTGGAACGACGGTTGTCCGGCATTTGTGTTACCCAAAGCTGTCGCTAAGACTACAGTCTTTACAACTACAGTCGCTGGAACTTAGTCGTTACAACCACAGTAGTTTCACTGTCGTTAATGTTTAGAGTCGTTCCCCAACGGCGTCGGATGACCTTACCATCGGATGTGGGACTGTAGTTGCAGCGACAGGTGTATAGCTGTCGTTAAGCCTCTTCCTCGTCTGTTTGGGTCTTAAAACTGTCAAATTGAGCATCATTTGATGCATTACCCCCACCTACAGGATTAACTAATTCCCACTTCAACTTCACCATGTGGTAAGATGCAACAGCTTTAAACACAAATGCTCCAGTTATCCATAGAAGTTTCAAAGAACAAACAAAGATAACTTACAACACGTCACCAACCATCACGAGTAGGCTACAGCATGTCAAATATATATATATAAAAAAGACGACTTCGTTCCCGCCTGGATTCGAACCAGAGATTTGACAAAACACCAATCTGTTGTCATAGGTGTGCTTGGCCTTAACCCTCATCACCACCCTTCTTGATATTTGGGATGAGGCACAACTCGTACTTGACTATCAAAAGAAGTACGTTTTTAACTTTTTTTTTGTTTTGTATGAAGACGTGGTTATCATCAAATAGCCCATACAAATTGAAACACTGTCATGCCGGGGAATATTATCTACCACTACCACTAAGTTTATCATTGTGTAGTTTATTTATCAATACTCGCAATTTTATGAGCTTAGTGATGCTAGAACTTTAGCCATGCTATTTTGACATGCTTTTTGCAACGAGTGTTTCCGAATTCTCCCCGAACGCTGCCGAAACATCTGGGAACGATGTAGTTGGAACAATGTAAGTTGTAACCAATGTCGTCAGGACTAACATGTTACGACAGAACTTCAAGCGCGTTGGGAATTGGTCGTTGTTTGCCATCTTTATCGTTAGTAACTGCGTCTGACAACGGTGGTTAGCTAGCATCCGTCGGGAAACGGAGTCCTGGACTCCAGACGGATGCTAGCTAACCACCGTTTCGGCAATACTCGTTGCAAAAAGCATGTCAGCACAGCATGGCTAAAGTTGTAGCATCACTAAGCTCATAAAATCGCTAGTGTTGATAACTAAACTACAATCATATAGTTAACAGTGGTAGATAATATTCCCCGACACGACCGTGTTTCAATTTGTATGGGCTATTTGATGATAACCACGTTATTTAAAGCCACCACATGCAACTTTTAGGTAACATTTCGACGTTTTCTATTCATTACACCTTTATGTAAATTGCCTAGAACTCACTAGTATTGATAAATGACATGTTCCGGAGTAAAATTAGCCCCTTCACGGGATTGTCCGACCCTCCTAGAGGCAGATACCGCCTATGCAAGATCTGGAAGCACGTCCCGCTATCGTAAGTTTTGGTTAGCAAGCTAGGTCACGTGACTTAGCCGGAGCTTACTGTTTGAATTACAACTTGATTTGTGACTTCTCAGCGCATTCAACTGTCGATACATTTGTTAGCAGTGTTCTCCATCGACTACACAATTCTAAATGGAGGATTATTGGCAGAAACGCTTAATAACTGCTTTGTTTGGTTCTTAGCTTACTGGATGACGCCACCGGATCCTGCATAGGTTCTCTTTAATGAGTCTCCTTACAAAACAAAAAACGTACATTTTTTGTTACATACAGACGTTGAAGGACCGCAGCCTCCTCAAGAAGTACAGCCTGCTCTGCCCCTTCTTGTAGAGTGTTTCAGTGTTAACTGACCAGTCCAGTTTATGGTCCAAGGCTTGGATTGCCTTACAGTTTCAGGCTCACTGCTCATTGTTGAAACAGGCCTAGTGCTGGTAGTTTGTAAGAAATTGATATGGAGCAAATAGGAAGTTTCTCTGTCCACATAGAGTGAAACTACTGCTTTTCCTACTAAATTCTAGCCTAGAAATCTAGACCCCCCTATCGGCAGCAAATTCATTTGGCCACTACAGGAGTCTAGCCAGGCTCGGCAGAGAATTTAACTTGTATCAGACCAATCAAATCGTCCTGAGGGGTAAGGGACAAGTGGCGAAAGAGAGTTGCAGAGATCTCCGTGTTTTTGTTACGCTGAAGCAAATTCAAAATTTGTGGAATGGTACTAATAAACTGAGTAGATATCGTTTTACGGAGTTATTGAACGTTTTTTGGATGTATCCCTGATATTCCCCAGCTGGTTGTCATCATTTCAAGCCTAATGGAGTAAGTTGTTATTGTTCGTTTTTGTTGCAGATGAACTTAATATTAGATCAGGCAATGACAATAATTATGATACTACAAGTTATTAGCGAGCTAACACTAGGCTAGCTAGGGGCGTCTAGATTTCTAGGCTAATCGCGTGCAGAGGCGACTTGACAGACAACGGCTGCGCCCGCCCTCTACCCAATCCAGCCCTTCCAGACTCAAGTACAGAACATTTTCTGAATTCATGTTGTGCATTGAATTCCCAACAAGAACATTGCATGTACTGTCTTGTCCCCACTAGGGATGGCAAAGGGATTTTCTGGACCAACCACAGAGCCTCATTAGTCTCATTCACACCAGTTAACCGATATCTAAAGGTTGTGCACAGGTTATCCGTCAGGTATAGGCTGAGAGGGGCAATTTAAGCCGTATGCGGAAGTCTGGTTTCAGGAAGTGACTCCCTCTTTAATTTTGCCATAGGCGTTTCGAAAGGCCCGGTTCAAATAGGGTTTTAATTGTCCACTGTGTCTAACCAGCTACGCAGTACATGATAAGCATCTAATCTTTCGTGTTGAGTGAAAAAAACAAACGAAAATACCAAAAAAAACATAAGACTCTTTGTTGTGTCCCTTTCGTTACCCCTCAGTGCCCAGTCATCTAATACTAGTATTTTTGTCAATATCTGCTCTTTTGTAAATAATTTTGCATCAGATGCCAATGAAGATGCCAAATGACCATACACAACTCTTTATACAACGCTATTTATGTGTACCATTCACTTGACGTTACCGCTAGCTTTGCTGGTAAGGTGTAGTCTTTAGCAATTTCCTCCAGGTTGGTCGAGCCTGGTAACGTTACATTAGCAAGGTACGTTAGCCAGTTAGCAATAGCTTGTTAGCTAGGGACTAGGAAAACTAGCCTTTCGTTAAGGTGCTGTGTAACTGCAAGCAAAATTCACACAGCGTATTTGTCAGCGTGCATAGTGTGAGAGGTTGTATACTACTTATCTAATTAAATACTAACCAGAACACTTGTTTGGGATTGTTAAGTGTTTTTATTTTTATCTGTTGTGGAAGATAATCCTGCAATCAACGCAACAAGCCCTGAACTCAACAAAACAACAAAAAACATCAAAAACAACAAGCACTGTTTAACAAGAGACCATAACAGATAACTAACATATAACTAAAGAAAGAGACTGAGAGGGATACAAAGAGAGGAGACTGAGTTGGTATCTAATGGCAAAGACCACACCCTGAGTTGGAGCATTTAATTTTTCTCGGCTTTGAGAAAAAAATCTGGAGTGCCCTCCCATAATCTAAATCCTCTGGCTCCGGCCCATTAATGGAGATTCTCAGGCAAGCAGACAGGTGCTCCCCTTGCAGCCTGTTGCGTAGGTCCGTTTTGACCTAAAAATGGTAAAACTTGCAATTTAGGTGGGATTTGAGCATAAAAACAATAAGTAAATTTAAATGAATTTCACTGATCACTGATTTGCCTGCAGATCCTTACCCTGTTCATTGTGGAGAAATCTCTCTCACAATTGACGCTCGAAACTGGGACAACAAGGGCAATCGCTGCCAGGTGGCTGAGTAGTGGGTGGATCTGCCCCCATTCATCATTCTCACTAGCCAAAAGAGTTAATGTCTCAGCCTGGCTCTTGTCCTGAGAGGTAAAGGTATGAGAGAGGACAGTGCATTGTACATTTGAATAAAATAAGATGTGTGTTTTAAGAACAAAGATAGCACCAAAACTGAGGGCCACAGCACAGTATCTCCTACCTTGAAAAATCCCCTGTAGATGTGTTCTTTGAAGGATTGGTACTCCTGAAGGACATTTATTTGATTCCCTGGTAAGAACCTGTCAGATCTGAAGATGGCCATTATTCTGCTCATCACTTAGTGATGTGGCCTGGGGCCCCAACACACTGAAGGACCCAAGGATGTGTAGGTTCTCAAACCTGCACTCCAACTGGTGAATCAGGCCAGTGATGTAAGGACTGGCGACCTATTATAAGCCAAGAGAAAAAAACCAAGAAGCATACTTTTCATGAACTATACTATGAAAAAAACAGTTCTTAATCTAGACTCCAAATGAAAGATCTTACTTTACTAAAGGGAGAACTTTGCATTTCCATTCTGTTGTTTTAACCAGAGATTTAGTCCAATCTAAGAACTAAGCTGTAAAGAGTCTTTTTGTAAAAGAACTTACATCATCAACAAATCTTGACCACTGTTGTTGACGTGGACTTTGTCCTCTCCTGTTCCTCTCCTCATGACGTATGGCCTGGGCTCCAAGTCCTGAGGGGTCATCCAAATCTCTATGGAGACAGGACAGGAAAGACCCATGTGGAGGAGAGGTGCCTGCATCCTTAATGCGCCTTAGGGTTTCGATTGTGATGGGAACCTAAAATGAGTGTTGGCATTAGACTACACATGCAATTGCTTAAGATGTCCCAAGTAGCAATCAGCAATAAACACAACATTGATAATTATTAATTAAAACTATTACCTGTTCCTTTATATGCACTGAAGTTCACATTCAATTTCTGGAAAACCCTTGACAAGCGGGCAAGATGGGGCAGTACATCTGCCTGAAGGTACAAGGATGCCACAAACCAAGTGGCACAAAAAGTGTACAACCCCTTGGCCACTGGGCATCTTTTAATTTCAGCCTCTTCAGCTAATGTGGCAAGCACAGCTGTTATGTTGCGCTGAAGAACTTCAATGGCCTGGTGTTGTGATAGCCACCTTGTATCTTTGACTTGCTAAAAAAGACAAAACAAATAGTTAGTGATACAGTATAACCAGTAAGATTAAGAAATTTAAATTATACACACAAATTTTTCACCTTCAACTTCAAGTCAGCTACTCCCAGAGTAGTAGCAGCAGTCTTCAGTGCAGCAGTCCGATTTACACTGTTGTGAAAGTACAAATACAGTTCCTGAAGGTGGTCTCTGAAAACCGCCATGTACCTGACGCCATTAGAGGCATCCCTACAGGCTAGTGCAAGCCGGTGAGCAGCACAAGCCACACCGACAATCATGGGGAAGCTGTCACGGAGTTGCTTGACGACTCCATTTACTCGCCCTGTGGTCAATGAAATATAATGAACTCTTTAAAAAAGAAAAAGCTATGGAAAAGGGAAAGGGGAAAAATATATATTATACCTGTCATAACGGGTGCACCATCTGTGCCAACCCCATAAAGCTTGTCTGTTGGCACGTTCTTTTTAAAAGAACAGCTTTAATGGAAGACACAATTGTGTCAGCCTTTCCGGGGACCGCCTTCCATTCCGACATCCCCCCACTCCGACATCCCTCCATTCAGACATCCTTCCATTACGACATCAACCATCCCAACATTTTTCGTACCGCCATTCAGACATACCGCCATTCCGACAGCATAATGAAGCACGTCCCTATTTGGGGGCATTATCTTTTATTGGTTTATTTAAGCGAAGAGAAAAGTGCACCGCTCTGAGATAAGTGCCCCTCCCCTCTGCTCTCTTGAGCTGTGGCCGCTGTCACCCTACTGTTGCCACAATTTTTAATCTACATGCTTTGGGCATTCTCCCTCACTCTGTCTTGATTACTGTGCTCAATTCTGGAAGGGTGTCTTAACGTTTGTTGTGGGTTTGTCGTGGATATAGTCTAGCCTATATAGGCTATTCTCTCACGTGTGGAAGCAGGCTGGTAATCTGTGCGATCTGATGAGCCGGTCCACTTTTGGGCAGGTGGCATCTAATTATTTTTTACGCAAATGCAACGATTTCAAATAATTTATTTCTGTAGTCATAGGTTATTTTCAGCGGCGCATGAATAGCCCTGCAGCCCGTTATGATACAGTTACATAGCCTACAGAGGTTTTGGGCTGGGGATGTATGCTTACGCCGAGTCGATGAAAAATTAAAGTCGTGGACAAGCCTGTCACTCACGTCCTAGTTTAGGCCTAGCCTACTACATCTTTTGATGACATAAATATTAAATATGTGTTCATCATTTGTTTATGACAGTTAATACAGGCTACATAAAACAACCTGCGGGGTTTCGCACCATGCCTGTTTTTCTCTCTTGGCAGCGTTATGCAGAGAGCAGATTTAGATAGCCTCCGTTGAGATTGGATGAATATCCTATTTTCTTTTTGCAAACCCATGTGTCAATTCAAGGCAACTAGATTGCAAAGTAGCTAATAGTAACCAGCAAACGTTTATTTCCGTGGGCAAAGCAATGTAATGTTCCCAGTTTGCGTGGTATGGGCTGTTACTCTGTTTTGCCCATCCCACTTAGACCCATTATCGATGGAATTTCCATGATCTTTCTAAATATAGGATATGGTCCTACCATACTCTTAATATGCACAGGGCCAGACATTAATTTTTTCTTTGGGCAATATATAAAGGAGAACCATTCGTGGTGCTTTTTATTCTTTTATTTTAGCGCAAAGCGGTTTCACAGTGCCTATATATGTTCAACTAATTGACTGGTCATAATAACAAAATGTTATATTTGGATGTATTTGCTGACTCATATTGTTGTTAACAAACCATCATACTAGTGGTCCGCAAGTAGAGGTTTATGTCCAATAACGCACTATCCAAAGCAAAAGCTGGAGACGTCTTTTGCGCAAAATCTCTCATATAGGCTACTTGACTTATGCTTTTCGTTAGGTAGCCAATCTATAGCCTAGACTACCACGATCAGACTGGATATCCATAAACTTTGATTTGGGGGATAATAGTTGTATTAAACTTTTGGGACTTTGTGTTTGTTTTTGTGTTGATTTACTCTGCTTAAAAGCGGCTGCTTTCTCCTGCGCAGAGGCCATCCGACGTTTGTTTATCCCTAGCTTACAACTTCTCCAAGTTTACTTGTTGTTTCCAGTATATTTTTTTCGTTAAGTTATTAACGAAACAGAACATAGACCGATGGTATTTTATAATTGATGTGTTATTCACTGCTTAAACCAGCGCACTTTACTGCAGCAGTCTTTTATAGCGGCTGTGATTTGCGGAGCCTATTTTTTTAGCTCCCTAGTAGGCCTAAGGGTGATTTTTTATTTTCATTATGAAAGTAGCCAACACCAAAGGTCACTGAGAAGAGAGAGAGAGAAAAAAACACTTGTCCATTTAACTGCGTTATGAGTCAAGTTGTGCACTCACTCCTTGTGTTGCTCTCATGCATGAAACCGGCATTAAAGACAATGAAGGACTAACGTGTAAGAACTATAATAATGACTTTACTATATGAGACGTTTTAATCTTTATTTGAATAGGCCCTATGCTAGAAATTCAGAGGTTTTTTTTGGCTCTCAGTAATGACCCAGCCAGGACCTTTTTTGGCCTCATCAGCCATGATAAGGCAAGGCTCCCTCATGTCGGAATGGCGGTATGTTGAAAAATAGCAAACATGCCGCCACTCCGACTAAGAAAATAAAAATGTTGGAGTGCAAGGACATTTGCTATAACTGAAAATACCGCCACTACGACAATTAGACGTCAATGTCGGAGTGGCGGTATGTCGGAATGGCGGCATGTAACCAGCCCTTCCATCACTCACTGACACAATGTCGAGGAATTGGTGAAACACCAATCCTTCTTTATCAAGGTATCTGAACGGAAAAAAGAGTAATATTTTAACAGACCAATGGTGCACAATGACATGTATGTTTGTGTGTTGGAGATCTGTCTATTTATTTATTCATTTATTTATTTATTTATTCTTAAAGAGCTGTGCAATACTTCAACAGGGAAATATACAGCAACAGGATTAAGATGCAATACTTATACAGGGCAGTGGTGCACAGTGTCATGTATATATGTATGGTATGTTGGAGAAATATATTTATTTATTTTAGGGCAAATATGCAATGTTTTAGAAAGGTAATGTGTACAGTGACATGTATGATGAAATTTTGGGCATTATAATCCAGCCTATTTGGTATTGTATCCACCAAACACATTACCACACCTGATGTGCAGGTCAAGCTGCTTCAATGTAGCCACATCAGTGCTCTCATCGAGTTATAGGCTTATGGCCTGGGAAGCCCTAATATCTTCTAAAATGGGGTCTTCGATGACTTGGGACAGAATTTCAAGCATTTCATCAATAGTTCATCTATAGTTGTTCCTGCGGTCCACCTGTAAATCAGAAAATTTTAATGTAACGTCCTTAATTTAGTGTAGAAATGAATTAATTAAATTGGCTGTTCTTAAAAGCATTTTACCTTGAGCTTGTCAAAGTAATCACAGCCCAAAAGTTGGGCCAAACTTAATAGCTTGGCATAGTTGGTGTGGTGAGCCATCTCATTTTTTATAAGCCAGTAGAGACATTTGAACCCACCGATCACCGCCTCGTGTTCCAGAACTATTACTGGATCAAAAGTGGACATGATGGAGTAACCTGCATGGAATGTATTAATTCAATTACTAACACTATAGCCATTTAACTTCATGGAAGAATTTGTGAAGTTGATCAGGCTACAGGAGCAAGGTCAAAACATTACCTGATGCAACTGACTGCTGAGACTTCATGCTCGCTTGGTGGTGTCCTGTCCTTATGTGTTGCTCCAGGTAATCCTCCTGAATTGGACAGCACCAACCTCCACAAAGGGTCTTTGCGTAGGCCCAGACCTAACAGGTGGCTTGTGCTGGCGGCAAGCACGGCAAAACATTCCTATGAAATAAAATGAGGCATTAAAATAATTTCATTTAACTACCTGATTTCTTATTATTAAGAACTCATTAAATATCATAGCATAAAGAAATAGGCCTAATATGATACAAATAATATAAATGTTAAGTTTACCATGCCGAGTATAATACAGCCAGGGTTTAAACTGGGGCAACTGCAGCCACTCTGCATTCCACCCAGATTTCCTGTGTTTGCCAGCTTTTAAAGAATACATAAAAATGTAGATATAAACAAGTGAAAAAAAATCTATTAGGCCATGCTTAAAAAGTATTATTGTTTGCCATAACCCGAGTCAAATTAGGGCCGGCACATTGTTTTCCCCCGACGTCAAGCAAGCAGGATCGCACTGTTCTGAAATTCTGAAACTTCTTTTCTTTTCTTTTTTTAGGATGGCCTTGTGACAATTTATTCATTCAAGGAAAAAAGCACACGCTATTTAAGTCAAGGATAGATCTACAACTATTACTGTTTTAATGTTTAATAGTTGTGGATTAGGAAAACATGATCTGGCGAGAATACGCGTTCTTCATTTTTTAATTGAAAGCGGCTTTTCGACAGACAGGATTACGTCCATTGCGTGCATGTTTTCCTTTTCGGATCTAAACATCGATCGATTTGAATTACTAGATATAAACTTTGACTCATGCATTGGCCTGGGTGGTCTGCGTTTTGCTTTTGAATTATAACTTCACAACGTCTACTTCTTGCCTCCAGTATATTTTTTCGTTACGATATTAACCTTATTTGATTTTTTGTGTAGAGAACCCTGGACATTAATGCAGCGCTAGATCGGAATTAATTTGAGAAATTATTAGCCTATTAAGCATTAAGCAGCCTGTTTTAGATCCGCTGTGGCTGTAATAGCGTGTGACTTTTCCTTGAACGTATAGTTGTTACAGCCAGCTCTCTCATGAATTGAACTTACCAGTTGTCCCTCCTTGAGGAGATGGAGATACAGCCTCTCCTCCCTCAAGGGACACCTCTCCTTCTGCCCCTATCATAGGCCTACTTGGCCCTGACCCTGTCTGTATTTCTGTCCCTTCTGCCCCTGCTGTCTCTTCTACCTGTAGAGGCTGTCTTTTCTGGTTCAAAGCAATACATTACATTGCAATTAGGCTTACTCAAATTACTTGGCTTATTTTAAAACTCTATGACAATTTAACATGACAACAAAGACAAAACAGCTGATGTCATGTCTACTCTCGACCGCCACCTCTTCATCTTGAGGAGGTGGGTTTTGCTGCCTCTTGAAATAATTCAAAATGCTCATCTGAATGAATTAACAAAAGAAATTCAGCATTAGTTTAAGGATAGCCTACGAATCTAGCTATTAGGCAGGCTACATCTAGCGTTCTCTCTGCATTGAACATTCATAACGTGTAGAAAAGACAACGAACACAGAGTTTTACTTTCACTTCTACCCAAAGACACCAATTCATTAACTTCTCAACCATGCAGGCCTAGGCTACATCAAACTGTGTTCGAATGCACTTACCTTAACGTGTAGATGTTAAACTGGGTGTAGGTCTTGTTTTACTGTTTGCTTATGAAGGTTGCCTCCTCTCGCTGTCTCAGATGCGCAAAATAGGCAATGTGTCAAACCGGTGCTGGTGTGCGTATGTGCGTACATGCGTGCATTCGTTCGTTTGTGCGTGCGTCCCGGGGGCGGGGGGCCGGGTCGGAAACTATGGCGGCCAAATTTAAACTATGGCGGCCCGCCATAGATTTTTTAATGTATGGGAAACACTGTAGCGACTACGCCACCTAGGGGAAAGGAGGAAATCTCCCACTAGGACCTATTCCAAATTAACCAAGAGTAATGAAATTCTAACACAGGTTCGTAGACACACCAGTCAGAGACGGGAATCCCATAAACACAATATTTTATTAATAAAAGTTAATAACAATGGAACCCGGTTGGAGGTCACACACACATACACACACACACACACACACACACACACACAGATGGGGTATACAACTCTGACCCACACACTATGTTGCGGGTGGCACTCCCAGTAAAGAGATATGAGGAAGAATACTATTGAGTGATGCATAATCTTAACTATACTCAGCAAGTTAGCAGCTAACACATCGTTTGAAACTTTGATATAGATACGGTTTACCAAAGCTTAACTTACACAGTCTTGTAATTAATTATATGCATTATATCGATACCAAAACAAATAGTATCATATCCTATCATATAATATCACATCATATCATGATTTTACACAAACCGAACTTACCTGAGGTCGTGATTACACAGCCGGTTTGATGGAAGCACTATGTTGGGAAGATGGTGCGTGCTGTCTAGGAAGCCTACCGCTGGAGTCCGTTGCTGTCAATGTCTAGCGGTCCTCCAGAGCACTAGCATAGCAACATTAGCACTAGCAAAGCAAGGGCTGATCATCTGCACTGACGTAACGTTGATTTTTGTGGGCTTCAAAAAGGTCCACCAATCAGATACGTTGCAGTGGGATTGCTCGGCAACATGGGTAATGAAGTACCTCAATGGGACATCGCAGAAAAAGGATGTTTTAAACTAAATTGAGATCTCATGAACTTTTGGCGTCTAGGTAAGCACAGGCACTCATTATGTCTTGCCGTAGCTAGTTAGACGTGTAGAATGTGTGGTTAAGACAGCGTGGGTTATGATCAAATTCACGTTCGCTCCGACAAACGGCTAAGACACTTCCGGCACCTCACCGTCACAGCCTATAGTGTACCATGAAGTAAGTGAGGCATTTTGTTGAGTTTGAGCTGTTCGTCATGAATTGAGGTCATTTGAAAATGCCTTCATTGTCTATGAGTGCTATGTATGAATGTGAACACCCTATTTTCAAAAAATCATTTTGCAAAAATAAAGCAAAACACCATCACAAATGTTAAAAAAACATATGTTAAATGTTAAAAAACATATGTTAAATATGTATGTTAAAAAACATACATATAGTCTTTCTAAAACAGTAATTTTCATGTTGATGCTGCCTCTTTTTTTTTGTTTTTGTTATGCCAAAAACATGACCCAATCCAATTTTAAACTTTGATATCTTCCAAACACAGATAGGCAGTTTTAGACTACAAAGTACAACGCATATATGGGATAGTGTATGTGCAATATCAAGCCTATGTCTTTGAAATGGCACTTTTTTCCAAATATGTTGCCACAGAGAGTAGTGAAGAATTTCTGAGCAAATTCAAGACCCCAGAATTCTACGATAAACCAAAAGTAGACATGTAAAGGCCATATTCTACAAGTACCGATGCCAGATATCGACCCTTGAAATTTGAAGGACCTAGCTTGAATACTTTTCTTTATACAGCACTCTGAAAGTGGCTCCTTAAAACACGCCTGGA
Source organism: Sardinella longiceps (assembly GCA_027497455.2). Taxonomy (NCBI): domain Eukaryota; kingdom Metazoa; phylum Chordata; class Actinopteri; order Clupeiformes; family Clupeidae; genus Sardinella; species Sardinella longiceps. The sequence goes on along the minus strand of JAODXP020000021.1, from coordinate 32,011,969 downwards.
ACTCCTGGAATTTTATCAACCAAATCTGAAATGGTTGAGCGGGAGAATTCAGAGATTTGACATAGAATAACACAGTTGTGAATGGAATGGAATGACTCAAGGCTTGTGACTCTGTGACATGGATAAAAATTCACAAAAGTGTTCAATGTTTCCTGTTGTATTTTCTAGGTTTTGGAACACATCATCACTGTTGGAACATCCTTCCTTGAACTCTGTGATGCTGGTCATGTTCTTTTCAAAGACTGGGAGATGATTGCCTACTGTGAGCGTGAACATGAATTCAAAATCTGGGTGAACTTTGGAATTACCAATGTGGAGATCAGTGGAACTAGACCTCTACTTGAAGAGCTTAAGGGACTCTCTGAGAGCATGAAATGTTGCATCACAGAGTGGCGAAAATACATGGAGCTGAAGAGGAATAAATATCACTCCCTGAATCATTTCACAGCAAAACAACTGGTAAATCTGTGCTGTTTTATGGCAGAAGTACAGAATCAAGATAAAATTAGTGCAAGTTTGCTCAACATGTTGTCCATCATCAAAGAAGATATCACAGATGAAGATGTAAAGGTTGCTCTTAGCAAGGCACTCCAGACCCCAGTAGACGAGGATGGAACACAAGATTCTGCTCAGCTAAAAAAGTTTCTGACTGACTACCCAAAAGACATTGAGTATTTTATGGAAGCTGGATTTACTGATGAAGTAATTAAGGCAGCAATAATGAAATGTGAACATGAAGACCAAGTAGGTGGAAGAGATTCAGAAAACACAGACGATTGTCGAGATTACTTAATGGAGAGCATGACATTGCATCAAGATGATGAAGACTGGATCCAACAATGGTGTGAATCATATGAGACAAAAAGGCAATCAGTGCTTGATACTCAAATGAAATTCAAAGGGGGGCACTCATCTGACCAACTGTCACTTTTTGCAATGACAGAAGATGAGATTTCTGCTATGTTTGAAAACCTGCAGCACTCTGATGAAAAAAATTGTGATGCTTTGGAAAACATATCACAACAAACTCTCTGGACTTGTATCAGACAAATTTGTTGACTTAGATGTGCTAGGAGAGAGCATGCAGCATATCTCTAATTGTACAGAAGTCAAAATACAAAGAAAATTTCCATATGATTATGTTTTGGAATCTGGTAAGCCTAACCTAATTTGTGGCAAAGATGCTGAAATGGCCTCACTCTGTCTATCAGTGTACAGAGACGAAAGTCAACCGTTACCAAGTTATGATGAAATTCTCATTTGTACTCCTGAGACAACAGCAGAAGAAGTGGAGCTGATCCTTCGAAGAGCTCTCCAGGCTGGGAGCAGACATGAGAAGATTTACAGTCTACTCAATGCAGACAAGCTGAATCATGAGGTTTCAAGAAAACTGGAATCATTGTTCTACAAACTTTCAAAAACTCAAGACAGCTCAGCCGCAGAAAATTACAGGTTGATCATATATTGTGATTTGAAAGCCAGCCACAGTTATGTTGCCACTGCATTTGAGAATTACAAAAGATCATCCTCAGAAAATCCAAAGCGCAATGAAGAAATTAAACAGTATCTCAAGTCTCAACATGCAGTACCTTTTGGAGCTCAGAGAGGATTCGCAAAATTACATCAGTTTCAGAAATATTCTCAGAGGACCAAACTTGTCTTCTCTGAGCGTGCCGGGATGGGTAAGAGATTTGCTAAATTGTATTTCTTTTAGAAAATGTTACTGCCAGATGTGACTACACATAATATAATGAACAGTAACATGAACTGTAATTAAATCTGAAAAATTCGAAAACTTTATTAGAATTATGAAAATCATTTTATTATCACACTCAGTGGCATGCGAAAGATTGTGCATTAGTAGGTTAATCATTATGACTGCCACACAGCTAATTACGCACCAAGGATTCCAGAGACACTGAAACACCGGGCTACATGAAACTTGATGGGCCTATAGCCCCACAAGGATAGCATGGAATTATTGTTTTTTGTTTTGATCCGACACCACCAATGTCAAATGTAGTAAATATGTATGTAATATAGCGTCAAGTAATAAGAATGGCTTAGCTATGCACTTTTCAGCCTGTGTGCACTCTGCCAATGACTTAAGTCTGTCAGTTACGCGCTATAAGGCCAGATACACATTCTAGATGGAGCAACCCCAAAATCTGGGTGTTTCTCCTGCAAAGTCCCCTTGCGGAATGCATAAGGAATAAGGTTGAGCGCCACTACAAGGCAAAATAAGATATTGCCTTTGATGTCCACAACTGAATAAATTCTAACTGCATGTAGGCTGTAAATGAAATTAAAGCAAAATCACATAATCCACGATTAAATTCATTATTTTTATATGTGGATGGTTCATTCTGACAGCCATACAGGAAAACAGACAAGTTAAATCTTTGAAAAACTTTTACCTCCTATACTGTTGCCAAAGCATTGGAAAATTTAATTCTTTAAATAGGTTAGTTTAGTACAAGGTGCCTCTTTGCCAGTAGCCCATAAACTGCTACTTTTTAATCTCCCTCAATCACTTGGACTTATTAATTGGATGCATCAAATGTTAGGTTAAAACGTCTTTTGAAATGTTAACTAGCTGGAATGCTTGCGCGATTGTTGCCAGCTATAAGCCTACTAATCAAAAGATTTGGGTAGTTATAGACCTAGACCATGCCTAGCACCCAAATAAAAATATCCTTGCAGGGGCGATCCCACCCTCTTTGGTGCCCTGGGCGAACACCTAATCTGGCACCCCCCGCCAAAAAAAAAAAAAACATTATAATAATAATAATTATTATTATTATAAAATATGTGAAAAATTACGCAGCACACCTCATCATATTATCATGGCTTAGAAATAACAAAACAAAGTTATATAGCCATTGCTGCTTTTTTCTATGTTTTGCAAAACTCTTATTGTAGTTATGGTAGCTATTAGTTACTCTACTATTATATATGCATGTCTAGCTTCTACAGCAAAGGAGTAGATCTGAACCCCAAACCCCTCCCCTTTCTTATGTGTGAGACTTCAGCACTGAAGTCTGAAAGCAGGCAAACCTTAAGGGATTTGGGGTGTTCATTTTCTGCAAATGGGTGATAGAAAACTATTCTGTTCAAATTATAGGTCTATATCATAATGTGTAGTGATTGTTTTGGTTAAGTTTCATTTTTGAGCTCTTGATTATTAGATGGAACTTCTGCAGCCAAGTTTACACCAGATAAAATGATTTCAAAATGGGGGCGATCTTTACACTGAAATTGAACACACTCATTCTCAGGCAAGTACATTACAAGTGGCACCAATGCATGCGTCTGGATGTCTACTTTAATTTGATACCAAATACTTCTATTGTAGGCGCAGATATACCAGTACCAAAGCTTCCGAAAGACAATGAAGCAAAACCGGATCACCCGCGATTGTAATTTTCAGCGCTCGCATGCGCAATAATGATTAAAAAAAAAAAACTTTGTAGTGTCTGTGATGCCGCCCTCCCGACGATGCCGCCCTGGGCGACCGCCCATATCGCCCATGCCAGAAGCCGTTCCTGTATCCTTGCCATGCATGGAGTTCAGGCTACCGAAGCTGTAAGGAGACGGTGAGAACATGTTGACTCCCTAATTTCGCTAATCTTGCTTTCATGATCCCTTCTTAAACGTTTTCCAATAGCTATATCAATACAAACCTGATTCCAAAATAGTTGGGACACTGTACAAATTGTGAATGAAAAAGGAATCCAATCATTTACAAACCTCATTAACTTCTTTAAACTATTTTATTCACAATAGAATATAGATAAGTGTCTCACTTTTAACACAAATGTTAAATGTGAGACATTTTGAAATGTTATTCCAATTATTGCCTCATTTTGGATTTCATAAGTGCTACACATTCCAAAATAGTTGGGACAGGTAGTAAGAGGCCAGAAAAGTAAAGTGTACATATAAGGAACAGCTGAAGTTTTTTTTTTTTTTTTGCAACATACTTATTTGGTCAATTGGCAACATGAATTGGCAAGATCAGAAAGGAGTTTCTCAGAGAAAAAAATGTAAAGAGGATGTCATCTACAGTGGATAATATCATCCAACAATTCAGAGAATCTAGAACAATCTCTGTCTGTTACGGTCTAGGCTTGTAGAACCTGATAATGTAAGATCATGACTGATAATGCAATAAAAAAATTCCCTCAAGGCCCTGATAATGTAATAAATCCTCACAATGTAATACAGTGAATTTCCCAATAATGTAAAAATAATTTACTGATATTGTAATCATTTTGGTCAGTGATATAGCATTTTTAAGTTAATACTTGAAGATTAAATGGCTTTGAAACGACAACCTGATAGGATATGATAGTGGCGATTTTAGCCCATTTTTAGGGGGGCTCCAGCCCCCCTGAAGTTTAGCTCAGCCCCCCTAAAAATCACGGACACAGATTTTTTATTTTTATTTTTTTGGCGCACGCGAGCGTCAAAAAATTAATCGCGAGCAACATAGTTTTGCCTCATTGTCTTTCGGAAGCTTTGATATGGGTATATCTGATCCTAAAATGGGTGTATTTGGTATCAAATTAAACTGGACAACCAGGCGAATGCACTGGTATCACTTGTGATGTACTTGCTCGAAAAATAGGGTTCGATTTCAGTTTAAAGATCACTCCACATTTTGACAGGGAAATATCTTTATCTGGTGGCATAATTGGCTGCTGGACTTCCATCTAGTAACACAAGAAGAGCTCAAGAAATAAAACAAAACCCCCAAAAATACTGGACATTATGATAGACCTACAATTTGAACAGATGAATTTTCTATTACCCAAATATTGTATTACCAAGGGAGCACCCATAATCACTTCACCTCTTGTTCTATAGGCCATGCCTGTGCAATGGGGGACAGATAAGGTGCCTGTTCACAGGTGCTGTAGAGAACGGAATGAGAGGCTCTTAACCTTAGCAATATGTAACTGAACGAAGTA